>OX459062.1:6192342-6571978 GCA_949775005.1 Orthosia gothica | reverse complement strand
TATTTAAAAAGAAACTAATAAAAATACATAAATTTCTACATATAATTTTATTTTATTATTGATTCTAAAATCGTGGCTAAATAATAACAGCCGCACAGGTCGATCATCAAGGTTAAGCAACGCTTGCCAAGGTCGGCCCGTGGATGGGTGACCATTTCAACATACCGAGTTTCCTCCGTGCCTCGGAAAAACACGTTAAGCCGTTGGTCCCCGGCTGTCATTTGAGGATCTTTGCCAGTCGTTACGAGTAGTCAGAAGCTTGAGATCTGACACCAGTCTAGCCAAGGGGTACCGGTGTTACCCAGTTACTGGGTTGTTGAGGTCAGATAGGCAGTCGCTCCATGTAAAACACTGGTACTCAGCTGAATCCGGTTAGACTGGAAGCCGACCCCAACATAGTTGGGAAAAGGCTAGGCAGATTGATTGATTCTAAAATGGTCATATAGGTACTTTTTTTTTTAAAGATGTATATGTATCACTAATCTCCTTCCAACAAAACCATAAAAATGAGAAATAATTATTGATAGCATGCATCTCCTCGTAAGTGTTCATTAATTATTTTTTGTACTAACACTAATGGATAGACAATTTAATAATAAACATTTTTATCGTGTATGTTTTTTTCAAAAGACTAAAATTCGATTTTATAAAGATTTTATTCTAAAATCTGGGCGTATTCACTACTGTAATTCATGCGCTACAAGTGCCGCAAGGCCAATAGGAATGCTCATATCTCATGCTGATTTTTTGGTCAGGGTACCACCTTAATACTGAGAGAATCGCTGAATACACATGAAATTTATATAGAAATAGAACAGCATGAATTTCTCTTCTGTAAGGAAGGTGGAAGCTAAATCTATAGATGTCTCAAATTCTTTATAGAAAACAGTTTATGGAATATCAAGTATCTAATATCTACATACTCAGGAAAAAAACCTGATTTGTTATTACCCAGCCTTGGCATAACAAACCCATAAATCACCAGTAGATATACAGTATGTGGTGTACAGTGGGTTGCTATGGTAACCCGTGAAATCACAAAGCCTAAGGAGAATAACAACAAATGATGAAAAAAACTCACTATCTTCCGGGGTAGGTGCGTCAGCTGCAAGGCTAGATGATGACGGCGTTTCCTCCATGATAGAGGTATCAAACAAGGCATTGGCCTCTTTAGCAATGAACTGGTGCAGTTTCAACCGCTTCCCACGATCTTGGAACGTCAGGTGCTTGTGCCTCGACTGGTATACGGCGAAATCCAAACCACCCACGCCTATTTTAGTTAAATCATCCTCTCCTCTCTCTGCATCCCACGTTTTTTTGCAACTGTTGGCCATGGTAGTTGATGGACTGCGTCACTAGGGACGCATCCAGAGACGCATCCATATTGCAGTTCTACAACAAAAACAAAAGTAGAAAAGATGAGATCGTTTGAATCTCAAAAATTAATATTTTCAATGAAAGTGAGAGCTAAAAGAACGCCGATGGGCGACGCCATTTTGGTAAAATATATCCCGGAAAGGATAAAACATTATTTATAATAGTATTATTGACAGAACCTCTGAAAATTACTACTAACCTTTTCTAACTCAATACTGTGTTAAATTTTAAGCACAATGCCACGAAAAAATGTTTATAATTTTACTGAAAACATTACTTAGACCACCACACTTCTAGACTTCTACAGTAAAATTAAATTAAAATGGCGACGAATGAAATTTAATGAATCGAACGAAAGAATGATGATTTGGATCTATGACTTTGAATGAAAAGAAGTAAGAACGATGTTGATAATGAAGAGATGTTTTCTAGCATTGAAACCAAGGCTTTTGATTTCAATTTAGCATGTCAATAATTTAATATGTCAGAGAGCAATTATAGCCTTTATTGTGTTGTTTTTGGTTGCTTGAATTCTTCTTTAACGCACACAGAGATAACATTTTTTAAATTACCTGGAACCTCCGAAAGACAAGACAATAAAAAAAATTTTTTGTTTCTTTTTTTAATAGAAGCGTTTTTCCTGAAATAAAACGCATATTAAATTACTTACCTAAATTCGAAGCTTAATTTATTGAGATGGCAACTCTGTCTCTCCGCTTATTTCCCTTCTCTTTCTACCTTATAGATCCCTCTCTTTCGCGCACACCCCCCCTTCACCTTTCCTTCACCTTTCCTTTTTCATGGGGTACTGTGTTAAATTCTATAACAAAATACCTTGTGAGATATTAAAGTTAAATGAAAGAAAATTTAAAACAATAGTTAAAAGCACACTTTGTAAACAAGCATATTACAAATTACATGATTATATTCAAGATAAGAATGCTTGGAAACATGCTGGTCCTGCTCCATAGGCCTATCTTTGGTGTGGACAAAATCAAAATGGTTAATTTGTATTATATTCATAATTATAGTAACGCTTTATTTTTATTTTTTTTATTTTTATACGAATTTATTAATGTATGTACCTATATAAATATTGTATAAAACTTTTTTTTAAAAGAGTAAGTATGGAGTTTCTTGTGCGTTCTTCTCCATAACAACCTACATTTCCGAATGCACGGTAGAATCAATTTTTATTAAATGTAAATTTTAACGTTCAAAAGTGCCACATAATGGCCTACTTGAAATAAACACATTTGACTTTGACTTTGACTTTGACTTCACCACCTGGTAGGGCTCGTCGCTAGCAGCGTTCGAGTCTCTTGCTCATTGGGTTGAAAATCAACAGGCAGAAAATTATCTTAAGCTTCGAATTTAGGTAAGTAATTTAATATGCGTTTTATTTCAGGAAAAACGCTTCTATTAAATAACTTGACCGTAAATTCGAAGCTTAATTTATTGAGACGTGTTTGTTATCGCCTGGTGGTGAAGAACGCCAATGTGAGGATGATTAATATAGTTATTATACCTAGTTTAGTGTGGGTTGAAGGGAGTTAAATATTTATTTACGATTTATCATTAAAAATGAAATTCATCTTGTGCAAAAATAACATATATTACTAATTAAGCCACAAAAGAATTACAATCAGTATCCATGACATAAAGTAGGTAATTTAAAGAGTAGATCAAGAACAAAAATAACAGTTTTCCTTGAGAACTTACAATGTATGGTTGAGAACGTTATTTATAATTCTGATATCATTTTTAAAAACTAATCACACAATTTAATTTCAATAAACACAGCATTCAGTTAACAGGATCAAATAAATTAACAATCCTAGTATCCGCTTTAGAGGAGGCTGGCATAACCTGGCGTTTGTAAAACATTTTAAATGTATTTTCAGCTCTCCAGTTTCCTCTAGCTAAAATGTTATCCAATGGAAGATTGTCCGACCAGTTTTTGGATGCGACCGCGGACCGAAAACTACCGGGGGTCGCTATTATATTAGCTTCTAATAAAAGAGACCTAATCCAGCCGGCTATTACAGCCCGTGAAGCAGGTCTTGCTTGACCTCTAATATTTATAAATAAATTATTGCATGAAGCCAAATTTCGTCTATCTTTGACGATATCTATAGTTTGTTGTATCCAATAAACAGGGTCTAGATTCCTATTATTCGGGTTTTTTATTAATTTCCAGCCCGATTGTCTATAAGTTGCAGAATCAGTTTTGGAACCAAAAACCGGCCAAAAAACTATATTATCTTTAGACATAATCAAATGTTCTGAATCAACACTGAGCAGAGTCAGGTCGTGTATTCGCCTACCAGAACAAATAAGTAATAATGCGGCTGTATGTCTGGATGTTGCGAAAATATTATTTGAATCGATGGAACTATTCTCTAAATAAGATACAAGATCGTCAATATTCCAAATCGTGTTTTTGTTTGCTACCGGTTGTTTGAGAGCAATCGACTTAAGAACATGCTTAACTAATGTATGGGAAATTAAAAGGCCAGCCGAATCCGCATTACATAGTGTAGAAATTACAGATTTATGCAGAAGGATAGTATTGTACGAAAGCTTATCAATTAAAAATAAGTCTGCCAAAAACCGTGCAACTTCTGAGCCTTCTGGATTAACGGGGTTAATTCTATGCTCCTTCGCCCATTTAAGCCATCGTAACCAAGCTACTTTGTACGTCTTACGAGTTGAATGCCGCCAAGATGATTGTAACAGATTAATTTGATCAAAATTCCAGTCTAAGAGATTTTGATCCCACCCCCACATTTCCATACCTCTAGAGTTATATCCTGGACTTTCGGAGGTGGGAAGCCCGTTGACGTGTCCACTAGGCAATGACTGAGATTCCGTATGGTGAACGGAGCTCCTATTGCTCTTGCTTTCAGGTCTCCCCTCCAGTACACTCGATCCCACCGAGGAACTACCAGGAGGAAAATTCCGGTGGCTTGATTGAGATGCGCTAGTACTCTTGGTACAAGACAAGGTGGTGGGAATATCCACGCTAATTGGAAATTCCAGTCCATCGAAAACGCATCGTGATGAATTGCCTGTTTGTCGTTTAAATCTAACGACACATAATTGGCAACGACATGTGCTGTTTTTGATGCAAAAAGATCTATCACGGGAATCCCGAATTTTCTGAATATCCTTTCTGTGCAATGAGATGTCAAGTGCCATTCCACAGCGTTTCGACGCCGAGATAGGCGATCGGCTAGAATATTGAATCTGCCTGGTAAATGAAAAACTTTTAGAACGATACAGTGTTGGTCCAGAACTTTGAACACCTCTTTTGTAATATTCATCAGAGGCTTTGATATCGTCCCCCCCTCGTTGCGCAGGTAGGCAACTACTGTTTTGTTGTCGGACTGGACTAAGACTGTAGAGCATTGCAGGAGCTGACAATGGCCTTGTAGGACTTTTAAAATGGCCAGCATCTTTTTGGTTGCAATGCAACAGAGTTTCCTGCTCGGTCCATGGTCCGGACAGAGACCAACTGTCCAGCTGTGCACCCCAGGCTAGATCGGAGGCGTCTGTTGTTAGGAAATGACTTGGTGGTGAAATGTGAATCGGAGACGAAGCCCGGTAATTTTGTAGCCACCATTTCAAGTTTGTCTGAGCCTCTGCTGGTACAGTATGTCGCGCCTTTGACGATTTTGGAATTGCGTTTAGGAAATCCAGCAAACTCCGATGATTTAGTCTGCCTTTTGGGACTGCAAAACTGGCAAAGTTTAGTAGGCCTACAAGGCTTTGGAGTTCCTTTAGCCCCACTCTGTTGTCCTTCAGAATACGTGTCACCTTGCTCAAGAGACTGTGATATTTTTCCAATGGGAGGCGTTTTTGATTGAGCCAAGGGTCCCAATGAATACCTAGATATACTAGGTTCGTTTGAGGAGTGAGCTCGGACTTTGCAAAATTTATCTGCCAACCTAGGTACTGTAGTCTTTTTACTACCAACTGAACCTGCGATCTGAGAATGTCCATATTCTGATGGGCAATTAAAAAATCGTCTAAATAAACAATGACACGAATGCCGTCGTGTTCTCGCAAGGTCTGGGCGATCCAATTGGTCAAGGATGCGAAAACCTTTGGAGCTGTGCTTAGTCCGAAAGGCAAGCATGTCATTTGGAGTAATTTGCCGTCGTAAATACGTCGGAGAAACCGTCTTTGGGACTTGGTAATTGCCAAATGAAAGTAGGCCTGGGAAAGGGCTATTTTGCAAAGCCAATCCCGGGGTTGGAGAAAATCCGGTATCCGAAACATGTTTATAAGTTTGAACCGATCTGTGAGAACAAACTTGTTTAGGGCTTTCAAGTTGAAAACTGGTCGAAAGGAACCGTCGCCTTTCGGAACTAAGAAAATTGTTGACAGAAAGCTTGGGGACGAATCTGCAATCTCGAGAACACCCTGCTCTTTCATTTGATTTACGAGATACGACATTTCTGTTGAAATGGGAATAGTGAAGGCACTCTTTTTTAAGTTCGGTACAATTAGCGGAGGCCTTTGAAGTAATGGTATTCGATAACCTTTTATTATTTTGATAAGGAATTTCGGAGCTCCCAAGTTCTCCCAACGATGGACAAATCGGGATAATTGACCGGCTTTGAACTCGGTGCTCGTGTGACTCGAGTCAAAACTTTCGTTTTTTGAAATTGTCGTTTTTAGAGGCACCGGCGGATGCGCTCTGGTTTGTGTTTTTGAAATGGCCATTGACATACCGATTTTGATGTCCAGATCGTGATCGAAAGGAACCTCTAGTATTGGATGTCCCCCGTTTATTAGAATTGTTATTGCCTAGATATCCCTGAGGATATTGAGAATTGCTGCCTCTCGGAGGAGCATTGTGCTTTGGATGTTCAGCTTGCGCATGACAGCATCCAGGTAATATAGCCTGTGATGGCCCATTATAACAGACTGCCCCCTTCGGAGGGCGGTTGTTAGATATAGCTCTGCTAGGACCTGATTGAGAGGCAAAGCTAGCGTTGTTCGATTTAGGTGGAAAGAATGCTTTCTTTACCCCACCGATTTTCTCGAGAGCAGACGTAAATGAATCAGCATTAAAAAGATGTTGACATGAAGGTGGTATTTTACGTAAATTCGTTTTTATAAGCGGGTCTCGTATGAATTTCGTTATGCCGTCACGTCTCATCTGAATTATCTCGGCTCTATGACCGCATATTAATTGCAACAAATCGGATGACACTTTATGTACATCGCCATTTAAAAATAATTCAATAATCTTTTCCTGTAGATTATCAAAATTCAATTCTTGTTGATCTTTTGCCCATGTTAAGAAACTTTTAATGGTTTCTTGCAGATTTTCTTTTAATTTCAATAAACAGAATGTCTGAGCAGCATAGGCCCTATCGACTTGAGCTAATTGTCGCGATGACTCATAGGCTTTAATTTCATCGTTAATTTCTAACTCTACGAAACCTGGCGAATGACTATATATTTTTTGCGTATCGGCATAACGAACTTCACACCAGTGTTTATTATCAAAATGCTGAATACTGTTAAGAGTAGTTACAAAGTCATTAGAAGCTATAGGAACTGACGGTTCCTTTAGTTTAGTCTGAATGGCAAACTCAATACAAGGTTCCTTTGCAGCTTCACTAGGACTACCCGCACCATCTTTAAAATCAAAATATAAATCGCGGCTTGCGTTCAGGTCTATACATGATTCATTACAAAAATCAACCGGATGAGTAGGATTGCATGTATTATTATTATGAGCAAGTAAATCACGCAGCTCACCTACTTCCCTGGATAACTTATTGTACCTATGATCTGAACGTCGAGGATGTTTGGATTTTCTATGGCGGTGGCGCTTAGCACGTCTTCTTTTACGGCCTGCCGAGTTACCCGAACTACTAGAGCTTGATGAAGTACTACTAGAACTACTCGACGAACTGCTAGTCGATCTGTGGCGAGACGGTCTCGGAGCCACAGACGCTTCACCAGGATTGATTTCAGAAGGCATAGCCTTGTTGTCCATCCTAGTACCAAAATAAAAATCAAACCGCTATAGAATGTATTCCTCAACCTATTTCGAAATTTACTGGTTGTGCAAATTACAAAGTATAATAAAATGAAATCGAGGGTAGAACAAAATATAATCCTATAATAAAATCATACAAAAGAAAATCAGCATGATCGCCGACCTTTTGTAAAATTATTATCTGAGGGTAAGCCCAGAATCAAATCTTTTATGTAATTTAATCAAACAAAAGAAACATCAGCAATGATTGCTGAGCCTTTGTTAGATTATAACAAAATGGAGATAGAAACGAACAGTATAACTGTTAGAAAATAATAATAAAATAAACACTCACTTGTACGATGCTTACAGTTTTTCTGATACTCAAATAAATTTTGGTTAGAAACCAAACAGTACTGTACACCTGGGTGTTCAGGTTCTTTAGGGAAATGTATCCTTATGCAGCGGAAAACAGAACGCCAATGAGCAAGAGACTCGAACGCTGCTAGCGACGAGCCCTACCAGGTGGTGAAGGAAAGGTGAAGGGGGGGTGTGCGCGAAAGAGAGGGATCTATAAGGTAGAAAGAGAAGGGAAATAAGCGGAGAGACAGAGTTGCCATCTCAATAAATTAAGCTTCGAATTTACGGTCAAGTTATTTAATAGGTAGGTATTTCGCTTTTTCCACCGAGTAAAATAACTGGCTCAATAAATATAAATAAGTGGATAGGGTGATAAAGTCACACGCGACTCACCTACCTACGCTCGGGCACAGGCTCCTTTAAAAAAAAAAACTAGTAGGTAGTTTCCCAGGCTAGGCTATCTACTTACTTATGTACTTAGCTACTTACATTATATTATTTAATTAGAAAAATATCATAATGAAATGATTACTTATGAAATTAATAATTGGTAGGTACCTACCTAGTAAGATTTAAAATAAGTCTACTAAAAAAATATAAGTCTACTATAAAGAATCTGAGATATTTACAATCACAAAACTAGAAAGAAACTGAAGAGGCGAGCGGCCCTAACGCGTGTTTAGGTGACGAGCGCTTGTAGGCACTTATTTCAAGGTCAGGGCCGAGTCACAATACTGTTAGATATCTTTACCGTGACTGTAGCTCCAACCATTTAGCTGTAAAACCCGTGTGACAGACGACGGACAGACGAACCGACGGACAGATAGACGCACGCGTGAGTGGCAGCAATAGGGCTCCGTTTGGACCCTTCGGGTTCGGAACCCTAAAAATTAATTAGGAAAAATTATTATCGGTTACATTTCGGGGAGTATGTATTGGAATTGCATGAACATTGAACCGAACCGTGAGATATGAGAGGGTTGTAGGAATAAACATAATACTGTAGAGTAAAGATAAAATATCGGCATTCCAGCGAAGGTGGACAGCAAGCCTATTGAGCGTAATTCGTAATTCAGAAACATGGTCAAATTAGCGTTATGCATAAACTAAATATGAATCTAATACAAAAGTTTTGGAATCACTCAACGTTATCTAGCTGCACTTTAGTCAGATCTAAATAACTGTCATCGGCATAATCGAGAATTGGGAGAAGGAGGGATTGGGCGTGCGCAGATTTGGTGGCAGTAAGAAGGAAATTGCGCAGCCTGCGCAAAGACCCCGCAGATGCAAACACCTTGCGGCTAACCTTTAGCAGCTGTGGACCCCACGAAAAGTCTTTGTCTACTAAAACACCCAGGTCTTTCACTGAGTCGCTGTATGGAATAGCTGAGCCATCAAAGACAATCCGGGGGTGCTGCGACCAGTTTATTTTCGAGCGCAACCTAGGACTGACGACAAGAATGACTTGAGTCTTCGTAGTAGGAATTAGCCATTTAAAGCTTAATTTTACTCAAACAGATCCCTGAATCAAAAATATTACGGGTCTGTCAACACAACATGGTGTTACGAGACCCGTAATATTTTTGAATGACCTGTTCAACTATACTCCACACCATGGGATAGACGAGAAAAAAAGACGAGCCGACAAATTGGTAAAATAAAACCATGAAAAATATTTGTTTTTCAGGTACACGTAAAGGAGGAAAGTTTTTTTTTTATGCCATGGTGTTGGGTATAGTCGGATAGGCCATTCAAAAATATTACGGGTCTGTCAAAACTATAATTAGATTCAGGGATTCCTTTGCGTAAAATTAAGCTTTAAATGGCATTTTTTTATTAGAGTCAAGAAGTACCAGCAGCTGACGTCTTTCGGCTGAAATGATGACGGTGAAACGCTGTAACTTGTTAAAGAATGGTATTATTAGGATTTCGGAAAAAAGGAACCCTTATAGGATGACTTCGTTGTCTGTCTATCGGGTGTGTTACGTCACTTAGAAAAGTGTTACAACGAATAACACGTCCCCGTAAGTTTACTAATACGAAACACTTCACAACGAATGTGAGTCAAGATCTTTTTGTCTAGAATACCTGAAACTAGCAAGTTGAACTTAATATCATGTACTCAGGTCTGCAATCCCTTGAAACTGTAAAAAATCAAACTTATAAATCAATGCTATTAAAACATACGGCCGTTTATGTCGCATATTTGACGAATCGCAACGGAAACAAAACCCATAAGGTACTTCTCATTACCCCAGAATCATGAAATTTGGCAAGAAGCAATGTCTTATCAAAGGTATAAATCCAAAAATCGAAAATGTACATAGGTCCAATGGGCATAGGTCGCGGTCAGTTTACCAACTGCAAGTATAATCAAACAAACTAAAAAAAATAAAGGTAGATAATATTTAATAATCACTTTTTTAATGTAAAATTTGTAATTTACGATTGTCCATGTATGGGGACAACAGTTTTCCAACGGCAAAATTAATTTCATTCCACCTCAGCGAGGAAATGACTAAATGCAAAAAGAAAAAACGTTTACGATCACAAGATAGGTACACTTTTATTTCAGTTTAGGTATTAATTAATTAATACATTATGACAGGTAAGTATTACAGAATAATCTATAAATTATAACAAAATAATACTAAGGTATAATTAAGAAAATTTTAAAGTAACGTTGCTACAGTTATTTAAATTGAGTGTAATATTTTTGTTTGGTACTGTAATATTGTTATAGTCATTGTGTACTGTTTTTCGGTAAACTATCTGTCATACTTAATAGTTGTACCGATTCATCGGATTCCCTTTCTTTCTTTCTTTTCTTTCTTTTGTCTTTTTTTTTTTTTTGTTGGAGAGAGAGGGAGATGGTTAGAACCGCGTACAAAGCAAATTGAAAAAAGAACACCAAGAAGGTTCCGAGTCTGAGTTTTTAACAAATTAAAAAAAAGTTGTATGATATATTCGGCACCATAGAGGTAGCAGTAAATAGGTTTAATGTTTTTTTTAATTCACAAACTTAGTGCACACGATGTTCTAAATTCAATTTACTTTATCCTCTAGTGAATAAAAACGGCTTTTCCACTCAGATATTGAAGATTAAAAATACTCTTTCCGAGGGGTCCATATTGGCTCACCTAAAGTTCTTTACCCGAAATCGTTCTTCCTAATGATTTGTAATCCGAATGATCACTTTTCCTAAAATTTTACATCCTAAAGTTTTCATTCATACTATTTGTAGTGCTACCGGCGATGTTCATAACACTCATGTTTCCGAAAATTTTAATTAATAATATCATTAATGTAAATATATTTAAACTCCTACTGTTTTTTATCATAACGCTTTTATCCCTAAACATAATTACCATAATATTTTCACTCATATTTAGAAAGAAACATTTACCAAGTGTAATAAAAAATAGATGTGGGTAATTCTCAGATCAAGTAAAAAAAAGGTTTTGGTAGGGTCCTTTTTTACCTGATTTGAGTGGTAATTATGTCTAAAAAACTGGCCAAGTGCGAGTCGGTCTCGCGCACGACGGGTTCCGTACCATTATCGCAAAAAAAACGGTAAAAAAAAGTTAGTTAGTTAGTTTTTAGGGTTCCGTACCCTTTGGGTACGGAACCCTAAAAACTAACTGATTATAATGAATAAAGGCACTGATTTTTGTCTTAAATGAATGAAATTCAAGTCAGTGTCGTCTTGGGGGCACTAAGAAAAAAATACTTAGAAAAATTTCGCGACAAATTTCGAGGTAGCGCTCGCCGGCCGCTGCCGCGGCACCGCTCGCTTCGCTCGCTCGGCTCGCGCGTAGTTGGTCACAGTTCTAACCTAACCTAACCTATGGATATCTTTGCAGGTACACCGCTATAAATAAAATTAGAGTTATGTGAAAATTAAAGTCATGTTATGTGAAAATAAAGTTACGAAAATTAATGTTTATAATACTGATTATTATGAATAAAAAGAAATCTAAACAAAAAAGATATGACTCTCAATAATAGTGTAAAAGATGGTTATGTTGAGAAAATATAGGAAAACAAATAAAAGTATAATAAATGTTTATTGCTACTGACATTATGAAGTTTAATGCTTCGGAATTATGAATATTAGAGACAGAGTAGTTAGGAATTGTGATTGTTAGGATGAAAAATGTTAGGACGAACATTTTCGGCTTTCCCACTATCGGAGTTGAAAATTTAGGTGAACTTTGGCGCACCCCTTTCCGAGATGGTGGGATGAAAGATTTATTTAGTCCCTCAATCCAGTTTATCTTTTCGTTAGAACAGTGTCCGGTGCTTTCATTGTTTATGAACTTCAATATCATAATAATATCATATTGTTATCTAATTATTTTGTTCAATATAGCTGTTTGTATTTGCACTTGGCCGCTTTTTTATGGTTCCGTACCCAAAGGGTAAAAACGGGACCCTATTACTAAGACTTCGCGGTCCGTCTGTCTGTCTGTCACCAGGCTGTATCTCATGAACCGTGATAGCTAGACTACGACTAAAACATGAACATGGCAAGGACATGGCAAAACTATAAGGGTTGACGGGACCCTAAAAAACACAGAGCAAGCTCTGCGCGACTGAGCCGCAGCGCGCGGCTCGTCAATGTTTCAGAATTTAAATGCTCTTGGAAATAGGCGAAATGTCAGGTGTTTTTATACCACTGATAAAACCTAGGTGTAAAATCTAGGTGTTTAGAAAAAAAAAACAATTGAGTTGGAGTATAACCACATTTCGCAAGCTAGGTTTATGGAGACAGTAACAGGCAGCCAAGACTGAAACCCTATTAAACTGCCCGAGCAGGGAATTGAACCCCAAGCTCATAAGTCGTCGCGATTATCCTAACACATTAGTAAAAAAACCGGCCAAGTGCGAGTCGGACTCGCGCACGAAGGGTTCTGTGCCATTATCGCAAAAAACGGCAAAAAAATCACGTTTGTTTTATGGGAGCCCCCGTTAAATGTTTATTTTATTCTGTTTTTAGTAATTGTTGTTATAGCGGCAACAGAAATACATCATCTGTGAAAATTTCAACTGTCTAGCTATCACGGTTCATGAGATACAGCCTGGTGACAGACAGACAGACGGACCGCGAAGTCTTAGTAATAGGGTCCCGTTTTTACCCTTTGGGTACGGAACCCTAAAAAAGCGGCCAAGTACAAATACAAACAGCTATATTGAACAAAATAATTAGATGACAATATGATATTATTATGTTATTGAAGTTCATAAACAATGAAAGCACCGGACACTGTCCTTACGAAAAGTTAAACTGGATTGAGGGACTAAATTAATTTTTCATCCCACCATCTCGGAAAGAGTATTTTTAATCTTCAATATCTGAGTGGAAAAGCCGTTTTTATTCACTAGAGGATAAAGTAAATTGAATTTAGAACATCGTGTGCACTAAGTTTGTGAATTAAAAAAAACATTAAACCTATTTACTGCTACGTCTATGGTGCCGAATATATCATACAACTTTTTTTTTAATTTGTTAAAAACTCAGACTCGGAACCTTCTTGGTGTTCTTTTTTCAATTTGCTTTGTACGCGGTTCTTTACGCGGCATTTTTTCACGTCATTGTTAAACCTTATATTAAAAACAAGAAACTTGAAAACAAGTGAAAAAAATAAAATGAGTGATTCTAGCGACGAGGAAGTTTGTTTGACGCCAACAGAATTGACTGAAACTGTTAATAATGCGCAAATGAGCTTTCTCCCTCAACAATAACTGTAGCAACGTTACTTTAAAATTTTCTTAATTATACCTTAGTATTATTTTGTTATAATTTTAAGATTATTCTGTAATACTTACCTGTCATAATGTAGTAATTAATACCTAAACTGAAATAAAAGTGTACCTATCTTGTGATTGTAAACGTTTTTTTTTTTTGCATTTAGTCATTTCCTCGCTGAGGTGGAATGAAAAGTTACGTGTTGCACTCGAGTGCAAAGATTTTTCACCTCGTGCTCTTTTGATTCCCTCGCTAACGCTCAGGATTCTAATTTTGAATCCTTCGCTTGCTCGGTCATCAAAATTGAACACGCGGTTAAAAAGCAACTTTGCACTCTTGAATAACAAATAACTATTGCCGTTGGAAAACTGTTGTCCCCATACATGGACAATCGTAAATTACAAATTTTACATTAAAAAAGTGATTATTATATTATCTACCTTTATTTTTTTTAATAAAAAGAATTTTCAAAATCGGTCCACAATTGATGGAGATATCGGTGAACATATTAATTTTTTTTTTTTTTTTTTTTAATTAGTTCACCGTACTTAAAGTCGAACATAGAACCTCCTCCTTTTTCAGTTCGTCGACTAAAAATTAAACGCAACTCAAGTGATGCGATTGAGTGTTGATAATTAATTAAATCAATCACAGCAGTAATGTGTAATTTTCTTGCATATTTGACAAATTATGACATTACTTTTGCCTTGTTACATAATTAAAAGTAAACTATATAATAAAATACAGTAGTAATTTAGTAAAGCACGATACACACGACCCAATCTTCAATAACCATAATAGCATACATTTTTTCTTCAGTATCCAAAAGGATATAACACAATGTAGCCTCCTAATATTTTAGAATAATGTAGATATAATACCGGCCATATCTTGCATACTTCAAAGCGGCCATAAAGCGTCATTGGGAAGGTCTCACTTCTATAGAGAGCCGAATACAAAAGACGAAAAGAGGGCTAGGTAATGGCAGACACAATGGTAATACTGTTTGGACTAGGAGGGCCGCCCTCCGTAACTCCGTACAATGGTCCACCGCGAAACTTATTCCTCCACACTTATTTATTTTTTGTACCTATCTACTTTCAAGTTTTACACGTGAATGCTTACAATTGTGTGCTGGCTATTGTTGTAGAAATAGATTTTAAATGGATGATTTTTGTGTTATATGGAATCTGTTGCTTTGTGTGAAAATCTATATATATAAAAATCAATGGCACTTTTCGTTGTAATTTTATAACTCAAGAACGGGCTTACCTATCCAAACCAAATGTTTAGGCTTTGTTCGGACTATTTAGTAGATGTTTTTTTTTTTTCATTACGTAGTGTAGGTAGGGTAGGTAGGGTAGGTAGGGTAGGTAGGGTAGGTAGGGTAGGTAGGGTAGGTAGGGTAGGTAGGGTAGGTAGGGTAGGTAGGGTAGGTAGGGTAGGTAGGGTAGGTAGGGTAGGTAGGGTAGGTAGGGTAGGTAGGGTAGGTAGGGTAGGTAGGGTAGGTAGGGTAGGTAGGGTAGGTAGGGTAGGTAGGGTAGGTAGGGTAGGTAGGGTAGGTAGGGTAGGTAGGGTAGGTAGGGTAGGTAGGGTAGGTAGGGTAGGTAGGGTAGGTAGGGTAGGTAGGGTAGGTAGGGTAGGTAGGGTAGGTAGGGTAGGTAGGGTAGGTAGGGTAGGTAGGGTAGGTAGGGTAGGTAGGGCAGGTAGGGTAGGTAGGGCAGGTAGGGTAGGTAGGGTAGGTAGGGTAGGTAGGGTAGGTAGGGTAGGTAGGGCAGGTAGGGTAGGTAGGGTAGGTAGGGTAGGTAGGGCAGGTAGGGTAGGTAGGGTAGGTAGGGTAGGTAGGGCAGGTAGGGTAGGTAGGGTAGGTAGGGTAGGTAGGGTAGGTAGGGTAGGTAGGGTAGGTAGGGTAGGTAGGGTAGGTAGGGTAGGTAGGGTAGGTAGGGTAGGTAGGGTAGGTAGGGTAGGTAGGGTAGGTAGGGTAGGTAGGGTAGGTAGGGTAGGTAGGGTAGGTAGGGTAGGTAGGGTAGGTAGGGTAGGTAGGGTAGGTAGGGTAGGTAGGGTAGGTAGGGTAGGTAGGGTAGGTAGGGTAGGTAGGGTAGGTAGGGTAGGTAGGGTAGGTAGGGTAGGTAGGGTAGGTAGGGTAGGTAGGGTAGGTAGGGTAGGTAGGGTAGGTAGGGTAGGTAGGGTAGGTAGGGTAGGTAGGGTAGGTAGGGTAGGTAGGGTAGGTAGGGTAGGTAGGGTAGGTAGGGTAGGTAGGGTAGGTAGGGTAGGTAGGGTAGGTAGGGTAGGTAGGGTAGGTAGGGTAGGTAGGGTAGGTAGGGTAGGTAGGGTAGGTAGGGTAGGTAGGGTAGGTAGGGTAGGTAGGGTAGGTAGGGTAGGTAGGGTAGGTAGGGTAGGTAGGGTAGGTAGGGTAGGTAGGGTAGGTAGGGTAGGTAGGGTAGGTAGGGTAGGTAGGGTAGGTAGGGTAGGTAGGGTAGGTAGGGTAGGTAGGGTAGGTAGGGTAGGTAGGGTAGGTAGGGTAGGTAGGGTAGGTAGGGTAGGTAGGGTAGGTAGGGTAGGTAGGGTAGGTAGGGTAGGTAGGGTAGGTAGGGTAGGTAGGGTAGGTAGGGTAGGTAGGGTAGGTAGGGTAGGTAGGGTAGGTAGGGTAGGTAGGGTAGGTAGGGTAGGTAGGGTAGGTAGGGTAGGTAGGGTAGGTAGGGTAGGTAGGGTAGGTAGGGTAGGTAGGGTAGGTATTTTTTTTTTTTTTTTTTTTTTTTTTTTTTTTTTTACCAGGGTTCTTCTTGCATACGTCATCTTGTATACAGTGGGTGGGACTCCCACTTTGTTTAAATACTTAAAAGGCAACTTTATTTATTTAGTGTGAGGTCAAAAGACAAAAGTGCTAAATACACAAGGTTTCAAATAAAAAGTGCTGTTGATCACAGTAAAATATGCAAAAAGTGCTGCAGATCACAGATAAGGTACAGAAGTGCTTATCATAGGGAAAATCACAATATAAATAAAGCCTTACACTTAGGGATGAGAAGCACAACAGTGCTTTTCACCATACAGACAATCTGTTTTCTTAGGTACTACCCCAGTGCACAGTTCGTCATTGCAGTTTTGTGCGTGCTATTCTATGCTTCTTACAAAATATTCTTATAATACTGGTGAAGCATAGTGCCACTTCAGCTTCGGTTTCGTGCAATGACGGTGGAGGCCACATTAACACAGTACACTAGGAACTTTTCCCTGTGTTGCTTAGTCATGAGCCCATGCAGGCTTTCCTTCGTCAGTCGCCTGTCCAGCTCACATTCGAGTTGGTAGCGTTCCCTGATAAATAACGGGCAATCTACAAGTATGTGCTGGACAGTCTCTGCCACGCCTGGATCGCAAACGCACGATGGGCTCTCCTTACACTTGAAGCGATTCAAGTATTCAGAGAACCCGCCGTGCCCCGTCAAAACCTGCGTGAGAACGCCTGTGGGCCGCACCTGTTTTACAATACGGAAAGCCGCTATGGCATCCGGAAGAAACATTTTCGTCACAGAGGCCGTCTCGCCCGACACATATCTTCGGTTCCATTCATCAAGCGATTCCAAACGGATCTGTCGCTTGATAAATGACACCGGACACCGGTCGTAGTCCGGCTTCCTCCGTAACGACAATGCTGCCCTCTTTGCCAACTCGTCCGCTCGCTCATTCCCCGGCAGGCCCGCGTGGGCCTTGATCCAGAACAAAGACACAGCTTTGCTCTGGCCCACGGCTTTAGCCAAATTGGCACGCGCGTGAACCGCCAGGGGATGGAGAGAGCCATGGCTTGCAAGCGTCTGCAATGCTGACATTGAGTCACTGTACAAACCATAGCTCGTCTCTTGCCGCGTGAGGATCACGTCCGTTGCTTTGCAGATGGCCAGGAGTTCCGCCTGGTAGACTGTGCAGTACGCGGCTAAGCTAAGTTTGAGGTTCCGGACTTCGCCTTCACTATCCCAAATGGATAATGCGGCTCCGACCTTCCCCTCAATCTTGCTGCCGTCGGTGAAGATTCGCACCGCCTGCACATTGTTGCTGTCTAGCAACTGTTGGTCTGCCAGGCACATGAACTCCAGGGGCATTTGTGTAGCTGGATGAGGAGCCTCTGCAAACCCCACCGCACCTTCTATCTCCCTATCTCCTGGTACAAACCGGGATGGCCCTCTCCTCGCTTCATACAGGGCGGCTGCCTCCTGTATGCGCAGATCTAGAGGTAGTATTCCGGACAGTACCAGTGCCGAGTTCAGGGAGACAGTACGGTAAGATTTACAGATCTTCTGGACGAATCCTCTTTGGACCGAGCCTAGCTTCTTCCGTATTCCCAGCTTCTTCGTAGCGGGAGCCCAGGCTGCGGCCGCGTACGTTATTATGGGCTCAATCATAGCAGTGTAGATTGTGTGTATGATCTGTGCGTCCAATCCCCAACTCACTTTAGCGGCGCGGGACAGCTGTTTATAAATGTTAGCTGCCCTCCTGCAGACGTTCGCGGTGTGCTCGTTGAAGGTGAGCTTCTCGTCTATGGTTAGACCCAACAGCTTCATCTTCTTAACCATACCAATGTCGACCCCGGCCATGCTCAGCCTTGGGGTATCATACTTGCGCTTGTTGGTTACGACCATCGCACAGGTTTTGTGCGGTGCGAACCTCAGCTTGTTTCTGACGCCCCAACTCTGAACATGGGCGAGGGCTGCATTGGCAGATGTTGAAACTTCAGTCGCTGAGTCCCCATCCAGAACCAAGACGATATCATCGGCGAACGCCTGCCCGAAGATCCCGCGCTGTTCCAATTCCTGCAATAGTGGGTCTAGAATGAGATTCCACAGGATGGGACCACCTATTGACCCTTGAACACAGCCCTTGCTAGTCACTCGCGTGCATTCCTCCCCAGCGTAACGAACCTTGACTTTCCTACTGTCGAGATAGCTATCTAGCAGCCTTCTTATGTTAACCGGGCACTTTTCCTCAGCCAGTCTGACCTTGATGGCTGGCCACCAAGCACTATCGAAGGCCCCCTCTATATCCAGCGACACCAGGACAATTAGCTTCTTCAGCCTCAACTTGTCCTGTACGTGCTTCACTAGCGTATAGAGGGCGTCCTCAGTGCTTCTCTGGGGCATAAAGCCAAACTGGCGAGTACTAAACCGCGGTACAAGCTGCCATTTTAAACGCGCTACTATCATCCTCTCCAGGACCTTCCCCAGAACCGGCAGTAGACCTATTGGTCTGTATGCCTTGGGGTTTAGGTAATCGTCCTTGCCCAGCTTTCTGAGAACCACGACTGTGGCCTCCTTCCAGATGTTGGGGAAGTGTGCCAATTCAAGGCACTTATTGTAGAGGGCAAGGAACGCATCCAGGTCCTGGTGGATCGCTCGACTGCAGATATCAGACGTCAGTCCATCCCCTCCTGGTGCCTTTTTGGGATTGAAACCTGCCACGGCGGTCTTCAGCTCCAGCGCGGTAAATGGTGGGTCATGATATTCATCATGAACCCACTCATTTACTCGCCTGGCTGCTTCTCTAATTCGCCTGTGGTCAGCGTTATCCTGGTCTACTCTGTCTTCGGGGTAGAACGTATCTGCGAGTAGGGCGGCCGATTCACTTGGGTTGAGGAATACACCATCGCTGCGTAGGGTCAGTTCCTCCTGTCTTCTGGCGGTCCTACCAATCACCCTGAAGATTCCCTCCCAGACCCCTTCCCGATCCTGTTTCCTGCAGAACTCCTTCCAACTGGCGAATTGGGCGCTCTTCGCTAGCATCTCGTATTCTTCTTTGGCCTTCAGGTACTCGTCTACGACCATCGCTCGCCGGACCGGCGCGGCATTGCGGATGCGGTTCTTCAGTCTGGTAAACTTCTTCTTCTTCGCAGTGAGCTCCTCGGACCACCACGGACAAGTGATTTTACTTTTAATACTAGTCTTGGGAATAGAATCTTCACATGCTTTTAAAATACTATCTCTGTAATTTACAATTAATTCTTCTAAATCTACTTTACTATTTATTCCCCTTATACTATTCAAATTTATATTATTTTCAATTTTAATTTCCCCTAATTTATCTTTAAATGTATCCCAGTCCGCCTTTCTTGTGTTAAATTTTCTGGTCGTCCTGGTGATATTTACCCCTTTATCCCTTTTAACTTTAATTTCGAAAAATATTGTGTTATGGTCTGAGGATGTTGCTCCTGTGTCGACCCGCCAGCCGTCCACCAGGTCAAAAAGGTCGAGCGAGCATGCCGTGACGTCCACGTGGCTTGTATACACTCGACCACCTCGGACAGTGTCAAATGTGGGAGCGTCACCAGTGTTCAGCACCTGAAGCTCTAAGTCCTCCAGGGTTCCGGACATTTCCTCGCCCTTGGAGTCTTCGACGATGCTGCCCCACCAAGGACTCTTAGCGTTAGCGTCGCCGCCTATAAGCAATCTACCGGTGGCCACTTCCGATTTGATCCGGGTCAACTGGTCCAGGTATGGCCCTATGGGTTGGTCTGGCTCGAAGTAGTAAGAAACTACTGCGATTTCCCAGGCTTTGGTCCGGATCCCCACCACAACGATGTTGTTTGTGGTGAGTTTCGGGTAGGGAATGACATCCAAGTCATCGTCAAAGACGGCAATTGCCGCCTTTACCCTCCCACTTCCGTCAACCTCGCACTGGTAGATTCGCGAACCTCGGTAGCTCTTCATACCTCGCGCCCCTCCCACGTACGGCTCCTGGATAAGCGCCCATGCGATCTTCCTTTTACTGGCCTCTAAAAAGAGTTCGGTCGTTGCCAGGTCCTTACGTTGTAGGTTTGCTTGGGCCACACGGTATGGTCTTGCGATTTGTTGGGCAGGAGTCTCCGTGTTGCCCTTAGCAATACGCTATAACAGATCGAGCTATTGCATCCCACCTTTTCCTAACTACGCACTCCGAGCTGAAAGCTTGATGGTCTGTGCTGTCAGTCTTCGCGCGCACACAATTACAGCACTTTGGAGGTAGGCCAGCGGCCCAGTCCGCGCACTCCGTCCTCATGTGGGGACCGCCACAGTGGCTGCACTTTGGCACAGACTCCGTGCAAAGGCGTCGACTATGCCCATACCCGAGGCAGAGCGAGCACTGGACAAGCGGGGATTGGTCCTCGACCGTCACCCGCTGAAACTCCACATGCACCGACCCAACCTCGAGCATGCGCCGCCAAACTTCTGTGGCAACCCTCATCACTGCGTGACACATGTGCGGGTTCCTGGCTCGCTTTCTGTAGATTATTTCCATTTTCGCCTGCTCATCTTTCAGATCTCGAAAGATGGCGGCGTTTTGGTTTTTGAGCGCCTTTAGTATATCCTCGTTTGTGTTGTACTGCATTACGCCACGCAACACAACCTGTGGGTTTTTGTTTTTTATGTTCTGGGCTTCCAGCTCGGGTGCCCTCCTAATCTTTTCCTTTAACTTTTCCCTATCCTCCTCTGTACTACAGCCCACAATTACTCTCCTATCTTTCGCTTTCCTCACTTTCTCTACCGCTATACCCCCTTCCTTGGCATTTACGACCTTCCGAAGTCGGTAGGGTAGGTAGGGTAGGTAGGGTAGGTAGGGTAGGTAGGGTAGGTAGGGTAGGTAGGGTAGGTAGGGTAGGTAGGGTAGGTAGGGTAGGTAGGGTAGGTAGGGTAGGTAGGGTAGGTAGGGTAGGTAGGGTAGGTAGGGTAGGTAGGGTAGGTAGGGTAGGTAGGGTAGGTAGGGTAGGTAGGGTAGGTAGGGTAGGTAGGGTAGGTAGGGTAGGTAGGGTAGGTAGGGTAGGTAGGGTAGGTAGGGTAGGTAGGGTAGGTAGGGTAGGTAGGGTAGGTAGGGTAGGTAGGGTAGGTAGGGTAGGTAGGGTAGGTAGGGTAGGTAGGGTAGGTAGGGTAGGTAGGGTAGGTAGGGTAGGTAGGGTAGGTAGGGTAGGTAGGGTAGGTAGGGTAGGTAGGGTAGGTAGGGTAGGTAGGGTAGGTAGGGTAGGTAGGGTAGGTAGGGTAGGTAGGGTAGGTAGGGTAGGTAGGGTAGGTAGGGTAGGTAGGGTAGGTAGGGTAGGTAGGGTAGGTAGGGTAGGTAGGGTAGGTAGGGTAGGTAGGGTAGGTAGGGTAGGTAGGGTAGGTAGGGTAGGTAGGGTAGGTAGGGTAGGTAGGGTAGGTAGGGTAGGTAGGGTAGGTAGGGTAGGTAGGGTAGGTAGGGTAGGTAGGGTAGGTAGGGTAGGTAGGGTAGGTAGGGTAGGTAGGGTAGGTAGGGTAGGTAGGGTAGGTAGGGTAGGTAGGGTAGGTAGGGTAGGTAGGGTAGGTAGGGTAGGTAGGGTAGGTAGGGTAGGTAGGGTAGGTAGGGTAGGTAGGGTAGGTAGGGTAGGTAGGGTAGGTAGGGTAGGTAGGGTAGGTAGGGTAGGTAGGGTAGGTAGGGTAGGTAGGGTAGGTAGGGTAGGTAGGGTAGGTAGGGTAGGTAGGGTAGGTAGGGTAGGTAGGGTAGGTAGGGTAGGTAGGGTAGGTAGGGTAGGTAGGGTAGGTAGGGTAGGTAGGGTAGGTAGGGTAGGTAGGGTAGGTAGGGTAGGTAGGGTAGGTAGGGTAGGTAGGGTAGGTAGGGTAGGTAGGGTAGGTAGGGTAGGTAGGGTAGGTAGGGTAGGTAGGGTAGGTAGGGTAGGTAGGGTAGGTAGGGTAGGTAGGGTAGGTAGGGTAGGTAGGGTAGGTAGGGTAGGTAGGGTAGGTAGGGTAGGTAGGGTAGGTAGGGTAGGTAGGGTAGGTAGGGTAGGTAGGGTAGGTAGGGTAGGTAGGGTAGGTAGGGTAGGTAGGGTAGGTAGGGTAGGTAGGGTAGGTAGGGTAGGTAGGGTAGGTAGGGTAGGTAGGGTAGGTAGGGTAGGTAGGGTAGGTAGGGTAGGTAGGGTAGGTAGGGTAGGTAGGGTAGGTAGGGTAGGTAGGGTAGGTAGGGTAGGTAGGGTAGGTAGGGTAGGTAGGGTAGGTAGGGTAGGTAGGGTAGGTAGGGTAGGTAGGGTAGGTAGGGTAGGTAGGGTAGGTAGGGTAGGTAGGGTAGGTAGGGTAGGTAGGGTAGGTAGGGTAGGTAGGGTAGGTAGGGTAGGTAGGGTAGGTAGGGTAGGTAGGGTAGGTAGGGTAGGTAGGGTAGGTAGGGTAGGTAGGGTAGGTAGGGTAGGTAGGGTAGGTAGGGTAGGTAGGGTAGGTAGGGTAGGTAGGGTAGGTAGGGTAGGTAGGGTAGGTAGGGTAGGTAGGGTAGGTAGGGTAGGTAGGGTAGGTAGGGTAGGTAGGGTAGGTAGGGTAGGTGGACCAATTGACGGGAGCAAAGCCGCGGGGGTCAGCTAGTAACACTATAAAGAGTTGTTATTATTATAAAAAATTGCTTCTTAAAATTTCTTGCCAAATTGCACCCAATCTCACTCTATAGCCATAGTATTTATTTCAGTGACAATAAACAACGCTTTACGGCTCTGAAAGGCTTTTGTTCGCTGGAAAAACCTCTTCACTACAATAGGTATCCATATTTTTGATCGAACTTTGCGGTGGTTTTTAACACATTTCTATAGCTATGTGTGTATCACGTTATTTCATTATACAAACAAGTCAATATTCTTTGCTACGAGCCTCTACGAGTCGTAGCAAGGGGCTTTATCTAATTAATGAAAATATCATTTATAAGAGAGTGTGATAGATTACTATTGGCGATTTTAATACCTATCAACTCGGAAAAAAAAATTGCAGTTAAATTCGGAAGTCCATCTATGGACCCCGTACGTCGACAACGGTCACGCGTGCTACGAGATGCTACGCATCGTAGCGTAACGCTACGGGAATCATTGTTGTATAAATTGGAATTTTCTTTGGAATTTATCATATTGGTCGAATTGTCCGACCATTCAAATTATGAGAATATCATTTTATGTTGCTCTTTGAATGTGGAAAGTTTTTGTTTTTAGTACGTGTTATGCTATCCTGTCATGAAGCCCATCAAAACCATGCCTCTATACAAATCCAACAAAAACACGCTCGAACGACCTTTTAACAATCAACAAGGCCGTGTGCATAAAACGAAAGATCAATTCGAATACAGAAAACTACTGTTTCCATTAATATCAGTTATTTTGACACGCAATACGCGCGGCCAATGCTGGTGCGAGCAGAATTTGCGTTATTGAATCTTTTTGGTATGTAATAAGGTGGTTTATTATTTGGCAATTAGTGTGTTGAGTGTACGATTAGTGGCTGTGTGTGTGTGTATGCAAGGTGTATTGTGCAGGTTCACACAAAGCGCGGCGCGGCTTTGTGTCTCGCGTTCGCGCCATTGTCGTCGGACATATTACCCAACGTTTCCACATTGTATCTGCTCCTGCTGTCTCTGGCTTCTTCCTTTGATGGGACATATCTTATTTGTCGTACGCACTATTGTGTTACAGAGTTACTATTCATGTTTTTTTGTATAGAGCGATTCTTATAAGAATAGTATTGTTGTTCGAGGCAGACTCGTTTCTAGTAGGTGTTGAGGGGACAGTAAGCTGTTAGCAGGGTTATGCTAGTATTATCGGAGTATATTAGAGCATCAAGAAGGCCTTTGTTCCTAAACTTTTTAAAGTTAGGGTTTTCATAGTTTTTGGAATTCAGACGTTAAAAATGTTAAAAGAAAATATTATTGAAGTTTTTTTTCTCTGTGTAGCTTTTCCATATTTTATTAGGAACGGCTTCCAGTCAATCCAAATGCAACTTAACGCCAGTATTTTGCATGGAACGATTGCCTATCTGACCCTGTATTGGGTAATAATAAATCAATCAATCTGCCTAGCCTTTTGCCAACTATTTTGGGGTCGGCTTGCAGTCTTAGCGGATTCAGCTGAGTACCAGTGTTTTACATGGAGCGACTGCCTATCTGACCTCCACAACCCAGTAACCGGGTAACGTACGGTACCTCTTGGCAAGACTGGTGTCAGATCACAAGCTTCTGACTACCCGTAACGACTGTCAAAGATCTTCAAATGACAGCCGGGACCAACGGCTTAACGTGCTTTCTGAGGCACGGAGGAAACTCGGTATGTTGAAATGGTCACCCATCCACGGTCCGACCTCGTCAAGCGCTGCTTAACCTTGATGATCGACCAGAGCGGCTGTTATTATTTAGCCACGATCTCCTCCCCAGTAATAAGAAATGCCCCATAATAATTACGTAGGGCCCATGGTAGAGACCATTGTTCTGTGCTAGAGGTCTATGAATAATATGAATACATCTACTTACTTCAAAAGCAGGACTGCTTATTACCCCGTCCACCATTGTGAATTGGTGATAGTTCAATCTTTCAAAAAAAAAAAAATGATTAAATCCTATGAAATATGCTTGAAATATGCAATTAAAACCGAACGAAGCGCTCGCACTGCTTCCCCGTCAGCAAACAATGGATTAACTAAAGTTAATGTTTTGTAAACATTTAATTACATTGTAAGAGGGAAGTGCATTATGCAAGGGTATGCGAAAGGGTGAGTGTTGACCACAAAGTCACGATGCTTGGAGATGCGCGAAGACTATGCGCGGGTAGGTCGCGGTAAGCACGCGCCGGCCGGCTCACAAGCCAGTCTATACCCAACTCCCATGTCACGCGTTCGTGCTAACGCAACTAGCGCCATTGTCCGAACGAACTTTTTCGTAAACTTGTTTTCCCGCCACATTCCTTTTTTGAATTTTCTTTTTCCTTTTCGGTGTGATCGTGATTGTTGAGTGCCAGAATTATTTTTTTGTGGGAATTTTATGTGGATCCGTGATGTGTTGTGCCATTATTGGGAATTTATTGGAATAACCGACCCCACTTTTGGATTTTTGCGGTAAGTTTATTTATAAGAGCTATTAGAATCCAATTAGACTTCATTCTTATGCTTTGTATCTTACAAAGCAAATTATAAAATGTTTAGTCAGGATTCAGATAACTAAAATTTAATATAAAAAAGTAATTAGTTTAGTTTATTATTTTACTGTTTACTTAGGTACTTGTTTAGTGTCTACCAAATACACTTTTTTTTTAATCCTATTTGATGTCGTAATCTTAAAAAATAATTATGTGGTAGATTTATAATTTAAATTAACTCTAGTTTATTGATAATCTAATGAAAAGAGTCTAAAATTTAATTATCAAAACCTGTGTAGATATCTCAGACATTTTATGAATTTAATATTTTTAATAAGTTAAGCATTATATTTTAGTACCACAAACGAAGGATATTCTATGAACCATAATACCCGGCACATAACTTTAATCCAACAACAACAGAATCGTCAAAAAACCAATCGCGCGTCACATCGATAAACGCGATAAAGTTGCAAACAACAAAATAATGGTACCAGTCGCGGAATTAACGCTCCTATTGTGTTAGTACAATAATCCGCTATCTAGGCCAGCCTCAGTGCTGCAGACGAACCTTTTGTCTTTCATGTTCGCCGTTAATAATGGCGGGCACCGAAACAGCCGCGCACAATACCGCGAAATGTGCGCGTTTTCATTTGCAAGACAAAACGCGCTTTGTTGTTGTGTCCGCTCAATACTAAATTTATAGCCGGTGGACGGAGAGCCGTATTGACGGCCGGCTAACGAACGACCAACACCATAAATGCATTTTGATCGGAACCACAGATTATGTGGGTTTGATCTAGACGGGGCACTGCGTGGTTATGTAAGTTTGTGCTTACCTCTGTCACAGATAATATAATACTAGCCCTCTGTTGTTAAAGGGTCCTTGCTTGATTCAAAGGTGGTGCGGAGTAAGGTTTTTGGGTACATCTAGAGAACTACCCATAGTACCATCTTCAAATACACCTTCTAAGTTTGAAACATTCCTAACTGACGTCTCAATGATCAGCTGATGACACCGGATTAAAAAAAAAAGTTTTCAATAACTGTCTTTCAGTCGGTCCATTTTCCGTTTGAAACTTTATAATAATATTAAAAACTTTTATTTTAGACAAAGTCTTTAGAATTAGTAACAATTTACTTAAAAAAAACTAGTATTAGTAGGTACATATATAAAACTAAAACATACAGCTACACTTCTCCCATCCCACCGATCTGCGAACATACTGAGAATAGTGTTGGTACCGCCGCGAACACGCGCCTTCAGAGAGGATCTTTTTCTAAAATGTTTGTGTCCGCAAACATCCCTGACGCACTGCAACGCAGGTAGCTGTATGCTCGCTGAGTGAAACTGACCCACAAGCTGCACCAGAAGGACTGACAGTAAGCTTTGAAAAGCTTATAACGCACAACTTATGAATTTAATCTGATTGGAATTTGATTACAGGATAACCGTGTGTTTTTTTATCTCTGAGACAAAATTGACGCATGCAAATGTCAAATTACTTCTTCTAGGGCTTATTAGGCCTCCTGAGGTATTTTATCTGTATCAAATACTGTAATAGGTCTAAAAAGAAGTTATATATAACATCCCGGAGGCATAATAAGCCGTAAAAGAAGTAATTTGACATTTGCATGTGTCAATTTTGTCTCAGAGATGAAAAAACACCGTTTAGCAAAAAAATCCGATTTTCTTTTTAGTTTTCCAACGGCGATTTCCCGCCAACGGAGTTGCAAACGCATGTTTTTTTTTAAATATAAGGCAAAGGAAACTAGGTGGTCAACGGACGCTTTGCGGCGCGTCGGTTACGCCTCAGGCCAGCCGTGGCTACAGGCCATTAGCGGATTCGTATCTGGCTTCTTGATAGTTTTTTCAAAAAGCCACACATTTTTTTTAAAAAGTCTTAAGTTGTGGCATATTTTGGACGATTATTTTAAAGTTGTACCGCCACTAATTGGATCAAGAAGTGGAGGTGTATTAATTGTCACTACTAGCGACCTGGCAACAAGGGTGTTTATTTTAATCAAAACCTGTGAATTTTCAACTACTACCTAAATACTACCCTGTGATAAAATCATCTCTACTTAAATCATAAGGTTAATCTTAAGGGTAAAATCGTGGTTAGGTACTAAATCATTTCAAATGGATTAGATACTAAGTAATTGTATTACTCAAGAAAGATGTTAATTAAAATTATTAGTGTCATCGCAATGCATTTCTACGGGGTGCATCTCAATCATATAAAGTTATTTGGTATATTTTCAATAGAATAACGTTCACAAGATGTAATAAACGTGAGATATACCAACCGTTTGATATAATTTCTTTAAATAAAACATTTATGTACTCTTACACTTATTTATTATAACGTTATTGGATTTTTTCGTTTATTACGTCGAAAATCATTAGGTCTATCGTTTAAAATATATATTGATACCGGTGTTCTGGCAGTTCACCAAACATTTTTACCTGAGAAGCAACGATTGCCCGACTTCACGTAGTCTTTTGGCTGCTACCCCTAGAGTGTATATAAAAACCAGAGGCGCGAAGGGAGAGCAACCCACGCCTGCTTGCCTTCAGCTTCAACTTGCTGGTCGCATCCAGCGACCAGCCTCAGCCGCTGAGGCTCACACTGGTGCCTATCCTTTGTTACGTAAGGGCGAAGGGGTTGCACTTCCCGCAGCGCCGGAGACGATGCAGAAGCAACTTTAAGGTTTAAAGTTCAATAAAATTATGCAAAACAATACCGTTATGATCACTTTGTGACTGGTTTAAAAAATGTATTAAGTAATGATATTCAGTATTAACGTGATTTTTCAAAAGAATCGAAATATTAATTGAAAGAAAAATGTATCAATGATTGATTCAGTATGACTAAGTTATAATATTTGGGGTTTTTTTAATTATTTCATATATTACTTACCCATTTCTACGCCCAAGAACAATCGTGTGCAGCGAGCTATGAAATAAAAGCTTACAATAAATCAAGTGCGACACGCACTTGGCCAAGTTTTGCTTATAAAAGATTCCGTTATGGGCGAAATGCGGAGACAGACGAAAACCGAATAAAAAACTCACAGATCCCCACATAAAGTTACACTCGAGACCCAAAGAGTATGCGTCACAAAAGCGTCGTAATTGGCCCGTTCTTTTTCTACTTCCCTGAAGCATTCAGAGCCAATGAAACGTGTGCATTTAAATGACGTTCCACAGCTTTGTGGGGTCACACTAAAGTTGTTCGAGAAACCGCCAGTGAGTCTACGACTTTTGTTTAGCGTACACTGAGGGGCTACTAAAAGAACCTGCTTGTTAAGAAATCATTAGTCATGCTTATTTGAAAATAGAATCGTCACTCGGAAACATGGAGGATTTCAAAATGTTGTTCTGTCTCTGTGTCTACTGCACACTACATTGAAAAGTCAATTGAGTTACTTTATTATTTCTATAGCATTCTTATTAGTTCTGAACGGTAAACTTGTTACAAAAATAAGTTTGGTAAAAGTAGCTAGTTAATTGCACTAAAAATGCGGTCATATTCTATTAAATCTATCAAAAAGTTCTTTTGTATTCTGTTTTCTTTTATATCTCTAAAGTGTGAATAAACTTGATTGAATGAGTCTTTTGTCAATTAATTGAAGAAGCATTGCAAGCGCGCTTGATAAAAAATAATTATTATATTTGTACCAAATTATGAAAATTAAAAACTCGATTTAGAAACTCTGGAAGTCGTGAATAGTGGAATATTTAATTTTTTATTATCTAATTGTGCAAAGTTCTCATTTTTAATTTACAATCAAGGAAGATGGTGTAATGAATTTTATCTATATATTCAAAATCAAAATCAAAATCAATTTTTTTATTTCATATAGGCCTACATGGGCACTTATAAAACGTCGACAATGTGCACGGTTCGGGTTGGTCGTTTCCTATGGAGAAGAACCGGCAAGAAACTCCATGGTTACTCTTTTAAAAAAATGGTTTGGTTTTACAATATTTCCTTGTTATTGAATTTTATACTAGTATTTTATAGAGGAAAGATTTGTATTTTTGTATTTTTTTATGTAACGAATAAACTTAAAAACTAATGGACCGATTTCAAAAATTCTTTCACAGTTGGGATGCTAAACTATTCCCGGGTAACCTTGGCTACTTTTTATCCCTGTATTCCTACGGGAACGGGAACCACGCGGGTGAAACCGCGAGGCGTCCGCTAGTCCTACATAAGTTTACCTACCCTAAGTATGGTATATGAAAAATAATGTTGCTCTTTTGCTCTTACACATACGTCCTTGTTGAATTTTTACCGACGCCAACATTGTCTTTTTGTGTTGGTTACCAGTAAAGAAATTCAGCGCAAAAAATCATCTTTAAAAATCAGCAAGACGTACCATTATTAAGCTAACACATGACAAGTGACGTCACAACCACAGCCAATACAATTCCTCCGTTTAAATTTAAAAAATCAGCTTCCTCAGCTTTCCCGGCACGCACCACAAAACATACTTACATAACTACACATCTCTCCTATTGAATTGACTCCCCCTTTCCCCCCTCTTCACCCACTCCCATTCATTCTTTACAGCTTTTGTAGGAACGCTCAGGCTTTTTGTAACAATGCTGCCGCCGTGAATAGTAACTGTCGAAATATTGTTAAGCATGATGTCATCTTGCAGACGGAGACTTATTTTTGATGGTACTAAGAAAGTCGGTGGTGTTTATCAGTTTGACAGGTGGTGAGGCCCGAGAGTGGGGTTAAAATTTGCAATTCGGCCAGTATTTTTTCCTACTTTTGGTTTTCATGCACTTTTTATATGCGGTTTGATGGCTTTTCGTTCATAAAGGCTGTAGAATCTTTAAAAACCTGAACTACACAATCATAATAAAGGTTGAGAACATATTCATAACTAGCCTTAGCCCGCGGCTTTGCTCGAGCATGTACAGGCGGTTGAATTTCGAAATTTACTTCTTTATTCCTTGTATGCTTCTAAAACGGGAACCTCTATGCAAAATTTCTGCGTTCTAAGTTCAAAAGAGTTGAGGCTGCGTTGATGAACCAGCGAGTAAGGATTTTCTTTTTATTATATTTAAATATGGAACAATCAATCTATCGAATTTTTAAACACAACTCAGCTGTAAAGACCAATCTTGTCTAAACATCTGAACCAAAAATTGTCCCCAATATTTTCTAATTTGACTATATTCGCGATTCTACTGTCTATCAGTAATATACATAAAAGTAGAGTATTAAAGTAAACAATGGTTAGGTACTAGGGTACCAGAGGGTGTAGGGGGGCTGGGCGATCGGTATTTGGTGCTCGCATTGTCGTTGAATAACTTTTGTCCCTATTGTGTAGCTGAAAGTAGAGCCACAAAGACTCTACGGCGTGGAACATAAACCGAAATTCATCAGAGCGCCGATTGTTCGTTTCTTAATGGTGTTTGCAGCTAGATTTTGTATGTATTTTCGCTGGTTTTAGGTTAGGGATGAATGAGGTACATATTGGCTCGCCTGAAAACGCATATATTGTGTTATCCCAAGATTTGGTTATGACAAGCATTCTGTCGATTTTATCACAAACATATAAAAAAGTTAATTCGGTTAAGAAGCGAACTAAAAAGACGCAAACAAGAAGAAAATCATGCTGTGCAGTCGGAGGATACATATTCGCGAGGTGGCTGACCAAAACCCTAGATCAGGGATGGCGAATCTTTATTAGAAAACGTGCCATTTAAATCATATATTTTTTTATGTGGCAATGAAGTACCACCAAAAAATGTTGACTTTGTCTTAATTGAAAAAAACTATGAATTAATCAATTCTTTACTTGAACCCAGAAATTCTTACAGCAAACCTAATGTTATTCACAGTTTTATGTTGTATTTAAATAAAAGTAGGAGTTGGTGTCATTTCTGCTGTTGCTAATTACCTAGATTATAAATACTCTCATTGTAGCGTGCCCAAAATATTTTGTCGGGTGCCACCACAGGCACGCGTGCCATAGGTTCGCCATCCCTGCTCTAGATGTTTCCTCCGACTGCACAGCATGATTTTCTTCTTGTTTACGTTTTTTAGTTCGCTTCTTAAGTAGTCGGGTTTTTAGATTTTTTGAATTAACTTTTTTTATTTATAACTTTTTAGTAAATATTTTTTTTTTAGTTTTTTTTTTATTTGAGGTGGGTTTGCTCTTGACTCTAATCTAGTTACATTTTAACATATAAGTGTCATATATTTTTGAAATCACCTCTTAAAACTCTTTATTTTGATACCTTACACGATGGGCATGAAAGAAAAAAAAATGGGCCCCCACAATATGGCACCCAAAATCCGCCATTATTCTATTTTCCAATTTTAATGTAGCTAGTGACATTCGCAAGGGTAAGACGAATCGGTTGACGTAAGCATCATCAAAATCGGCCAACGCATTTGGGCTCTAGAACGCCACATAGGAACAAACCTACATAGACTGATAAACATATGCCGAAGGATACCCTCCTTCGGCAGTCGGGTAAAAAGCATCGTAATTGGACATTTCAGAAATTTTTATTAGTGCCTTTAATCAATTTTAGATTTTGTTTCATATATTGAATGGTTAAATAATACTTTATATTTAAGTAAACGCAACGTTTTGAGTTGTGGAAATTACTTCTTAAGTTCAAACAACCTTCTTAAAATCCTTTCCTTCTAATATTTTAAATGTCTACCTGTAAGTTTGTTACCTTTCACGTTCTAACGGTTGAACGGATTTGGACGAAACTTGGTAAAGAGGTAGACCACGAGTTCCCTTTTTTTACCCGGGACACAGATAATATAATACAGATGCCTCATCCCATACAAAGAAAACGTGATCTCGTAACTAGCGTTTTTCGTCTGATTAAGATGTTTATTTTGCTAATCACATCGATCTCATTCGTTTTCATTCCACGTATATAGATGGTGTTAGCAGCGACTTGCAAGTAAAAGGGTTTACTCGGTTCGTGAATACTTTTTTTAAATACATCGACGATTTGTAATATAGTATTTTTTTGCACGTTTTTACTGTTCATTGTATCAAAATGTGTTACAAAACAAATTAAAAAAAATCGAGTAGATGCCTCAGAAATTTAAAACCGCGCCATCTATTGGAATCAATTTTAAATAATCCATTCAAATAATCTTTAAAATGTGCTTTAAGAGCCCCATATTCCTTCATTTTGTTCTTAGGAGAGTTAATTAAACAAGAACATACATTTTATGATCGTCTCTACAAAATTTTATATTTTACAAGACACAATAACAAATCGAAGCTTATCACGCCATCTAGTGCTAGTTTTTCTTCGCGTTGGGTACCCGTGCCCGGGAGTAGGTATATTACCTAGGGATAATTCCCGAAATTCACGCGGGTGAAGCCGGTGCAGAAGATAGTCTCCTCATAATTAATACTAAGTATGTCCAAAGCCTGCTTAGCCGTCACAAAGCCAACAATAGCCACAATAGCTATTTTGAAAGCTGTCACGCTATCAATAGCTGATATCTTGATCATGTAAGGAGCACTGAACTCTTTGTGTTAGTATTAAGATCGCGTCATTACGTCGGCACAATGAAGTGCATTGTAATATGTAATTGAATGAAATTTAACTGAAAATCATTGTGTGAGCTTCTGTTATCACTTCAGTATCAATGAAGTTGTTGTGGGCCATGTAATGGGCCATCTGTGGCGATGTTGGGTTCACTTGGACCGATTTAAGCAAAAATGTTCCAACCCACAACCTCGACAATTTCGAGTTTTTGTGACCTATGTACTCCAAATAAAGTCAATTATCTTGTAATGAGGTTTGTGTGGTATGGAACATTTTTGCTTAAATCGGTCCACTTGATGTTTCAAATGCGTAGTAAAACTTTTTCTCGTGAGGAAGTATTAATGGGATCCTCCGCCAGGGCAAACCGAAAAGATTGGTGATCGAGAAAGAAATAATCAATACATATAATAAATCTGTAGAAAAGTCGTTTTTGTACTTCGAAAATATAAAAAAAAAAAATGCCAGTGTGTTAAAGGATAACCAATAGAACATGTTGCATTTTTGGATTTTTGTCTGTTTAGTTGTGCACGCGGGATCCACCAATCAAACGACTCTGTTCCAGTCTACGTCATAACGCAACGAGTTTTGTAGCCAATCAATTGCGTCTGAAGGCACCACGACTCGCCACACCACGTAAGTGTGGTGCCGCCTGTAAGATGTACGAAATCTATATAGATACCTTTTATACATAAAAAAATATGTGTAACTTGAAGTATTTCTTAGTTTTTGTTTCATCGCAATCGGTTCATTCTATTTAAAGATATATTTATAAATTTTAAGTGTTCAAGAAGTAAAATATCACAACAAACGCAATTCAGGAAGGTACTGGGACAGTTGAACTTCATATTCGATAGATGGCGTTGTGAATTTGATATATTTCACTTAATGGCGGTGTTAAGATTCGCCGCAGATGAATGACCCTAGAAAAAAATCGGTAGGCGGGTAGGGTAGGTAGGTAGTTAGGGTACCTACCCTACCCTACCTACCTACCTACATACCTATGTAGGTAGTTATTGTACCTACCCTACCCTACCTACCTACCTACATACCTATGTAGGTAGGTAGGGTTGGGTAGGCAATAAAGTTGACGGGAGCGAATGGTCTATACCAATATTATGTCACACAAGATTTTGATCAGCCAGCCCGCGAATATGTATCCTCCGACTGCACAGCATGATTGTTTCCTTGTTTACGAGTTTTTAGTTCGCTTTTGAAGCAGTCGGGTTTTTTGTTTTTTTTAACTAAGTTTTTTTTCCAATTGTTGTTGGGGTCGGCTTCCAGTCTTACCGGATTCAGCTGAGTACCAGAATTTTACATGGAGCGACTGCCTATCTGACCTCCACAACCCATTAACTGGGTAACACCATACCCCTTGGCATGACTGGTGTCAGATCTGAAGCTTCTGACTACTCGTAACGACTGTCAAAGATCTTTAAATGACAGCCGGGACCAACGGCTTAGCGTGCTTTCCGAGGCACGGAGGAAACTCGATATGTTGAAATGGTAACCCATCCACGGACTGACCTCGGCAAGCGTTGCTTAACCTTGAAGATCGACCCGTGCGGCTGTTATTATTTAGCCACGAGATCGTCACACACTTGTGAATTATAATATCTCCCGCGCCGATGTCTAGACTCTGCTGAAATTGCCCGCCAAAGCACCTGCCATGGCGGAATTCGTTCTGGAGGTCTATTATTTCTCTGCAGACTGCTTATTTATTACACTTTTTATCCTACAGATGACATTGGCCCACGTTAGTCGTCGGTTCTAGATTTTTGTACAAAGTTTCTATGAAAGCCAGATTCTTGCAATTTAAATAAAGAACAAATCTCCGCGAACGGTTCTCCTACTCCCGTCCTTCCGATGCACTGTGCAGGTCGCATCTTACGCATCTCCTAGAAACCCCTTCCCACACTACCGACTTTTACTCCTACTCCTTTACTGTGCACGTGGTGCGGTTGTGCAACTCTTTACCGCCTGACATTAGGGACTGCAACACTCTTGCTGTTTTTAAAAAGAGAGTTAAGGGACACTATCTTGCCATTCCGTCATATTTGCATATTATCATTTATTACCTATCATTTATTTATGATATTATTTAGTATTTATTATTGTAATATTGAATGTATTAATATGCATGTTAATTTATTTTACATCTCTCATGTTCAGTAAGTAGGTTCTTATTACCTCCAAATGGGGCTTGTAGGTGAGTAATTAGCGCTCTAGGGTAATAATGTAGTTAAAAAGCCCTAGGGCGGTAAGTAATTTAAAAAAAAACTTCTTTCTTTCAAAAAGTTCGCGTACATCTAACCATCATACTGGCAATAGACATCATGCATTCAGTCCAATGAGCAAAGAGGTCGCTTTGCTATTCAGCCTTGTCTTCGTGTGAGTATAATAGTCATCATTTTTAAATATCGAACGGCGAAGCTCAGTTTCGTTCTTTAAAAAAAATATTTTTAAAATGTTTTATTCTTGTAATGCCGGTTTTTTCCTACTTACCTCATAATTGAGATGTAAAGCAGAATAGTTAGCCCGGGTGTAAGCACCAATTGCACCCTCGAACTATAGGCGCACGAGCGCAGATGCCTTACAGCCCTTGGCTAATAATCTACTATTAATTAGTTATATTTTATTCTATTTTATAGTGAATTGTTTGATATGTTTTTCTTTTTATTGACCCACACACGGTATCTACATATCTTTTTTCAACTCTCCTCTCGCAGGTATGCTGGAAGAGATTTCTTTGAAATAAGCATACCTTTGTACCTATTTTCTGTTCCTTGTTCTTCTTGTCTCTTTATTTTGTGTGTTTACATTAATAGTTATATAAATAAACAAATCATGCCATACAAACCCTAGCCTCCTAAACAGTTTCCATAATATGCACTACCTCTAAAGCGTAAAGGATAATCGCAGAGGCATTACAGATGTTTCGTAAAAGCTGCGACACTTTGCGTCGGAATCTCACCACATCTCGGCAAAGAGCCGGAGAACGGGGGCGACACACAAAGGGGATAGAAAAATGGGTAACCTACTCCTACAGGCTTTACAAATCTTACTATTCATATAACATCCATAGAAATCATGGGGACCATGGAAGGCTTTGCGGCCGTTCAAGTAATTATAGAAAATGTATGCGGATAGCTTTTTAAGTTTTTTTTAATTCTGATGGAAGTTCTGCTTTAATTAAAAGATATTATGCATGTTTGTGAGCCTCGTGACTCCTTTGAGTGTTTTTCGCTATGCCTCATAGTTTCGGATTCGGCCTTCCATGCCCACTTGAATTTTCTGAAATCTAAAAAAAAATATATAAAAGAAAACCGACTTCCAAAACAAAACACTACAAAGCGAAAATAAATTTATTTACAATGCATGTCCTCGAAAAGAGCGGTTTTCCAAGCAGCCAAACTGTGCGGAAAGTGTCACTTTTTTTCACTAGTGCTTTTTACTTTACTTTCCTGTACTTTTTTAATTTTTAACTCCAACGTCAGTCCGATGCATATTTTTATTATTTGAGACAAGTTTTAAAAATTAAATAGGTACAGATTATCATTCATATAAAAGGTAAAATAAAACTAATACTTTATTTTAGGCGTTTTTAATTACTCAAGATTTAGATTTTGATCAATAAATTTATTTTAAATATTCATTAAATATGTTTGGCAGAACGTATATTTTGCTCGTGCCTTATTGCGTTACGATGTGATAGCTGTTCGCACATGCGCAGTAGATATGCCCGAGGAACTATCAACTATTAGTTAATCTGTGGATATGCTGAACGCGCTTGAATAAGCCCGCCATATTAATTTCATTTTATTAATTTATTTATTTCCTCGCACAATGCATAGTAAAATGTTGTATGATACACGTACGTAAGTTGATTGCCGACTCGTGTCGATTTATCCACTCACTCGCTTCGCTCGCTCGTGAATAAAAATGCCACTCATCGGAAATCACCTACCTTCCGCACTTGTAGCATAAATAACTATTTCCGAAGTCGGTGTCTTTTGTACCCATTGTTTTCCGTTATTCGACACCGACTTCGGAAAAGAAAGTTATTTTTCGCTTTGTAGTGTTTTGTTTTGGAAGTCAGTTTTATATTTTGTTAAAAAGTGTTTTATTTTCTTCTTTTTAGTTTTGGTAGGTACCTCCAACTAACATGAAAATCATTTATAGCCAAAGTACATCATTACGATTCCAACAAGCCCAAACACGACTATGATAAATTGTTTCATTTCGGAGTTCCAGTGGCCATTGTGGTCATCAGTTCCACTTCACCAAATGATACTTTCTGAGTGCAAATGGTTGCATTATTGATGAAAATACCAAAATCACTTTATGTATGCCTATAATATTTGAGGAGTCCCCTCGATTAATCTATGATCCCATGATCAGATCCTAGTTTCCTTGTCATGGTACCACCCTTGGGATATCTCCTTTCTAACAAAAAAACAATCATCAATATCGGTTCATAAACGACGAAGGTATCCGCGAACACAAAAAAATAAATATATATACGGTCGAGTTCAGAAACCTCCTCCTTGTTCGGAAGTCGGTTAAAAAATAGCTTCATCTTAGTAACATTATACTATAGTCTTTTTTTTTTTAATCTTTATTTATTTAGAGGCTTTTACCTTACAAAGGTACGTCAGCCTCATCATATCCTTATCTAACTAATTTAACACGTAATTTTAATATTATAAAACAAAAATATTATTGCGTAAGCGAAGGAGATAGTGATGCAGCAACCATTGCATAAATTAGTTTCGCTTCTCCCGAATTTGGTCTAGATAATATTCTAATGAAAGCTCCAACATCATACATATTAAGTTTTAACTCCCGCATCACTATCGCCCTCTCTCTACTGTTCTTTTCACATTCCAGCAGCTACTATAGTCTTGTAGTCTGCGACTGGTCCGAAGTCTAATGTCTTTGGTCTAAGAACAACTGTAATATGTCAAGTTCTAAGGTAAGGTCAAAAGTAGGTAAGTATTCGTTGAGGTCTTCTGAAAGCGGGGTAGGCCTTGTATTGGTCACAATGAGCTATCCTCAAACGTAAGTGGCGGCACAACTTGTAAGAGCATAGAGTTTGAATTTCATCGACAAACTTTATAATTTAGCAGCAGTAGAAAGATTAAGAATGTAGCATTCGTAGCATGGCGTAGCACGACGTAGCATAGCTCGACGTAGCATGGTGTAGCACGTTGTAGGTCTGCGTAGCACGGTGTAGCTCCGCGTAGCGTGTCGTAGCTCGGCGTAGCACAGTGTTATGTACTTCTTCGTACGTCTATGAAAAACCAATGCCAATACAATGCAATAGATTCCAATTTGTTTTTTTTTTGCTAGCCTGTTCACTCCGTCCACCTTTCACGAGCCCTTGCTTTCTCAATTTCTAGCGAAATCTCTAGTTCGTCCCACCATGATTATTTAAATAAATAAAAACTATTAATGTTTTTGCACATATTTCACACAGATTTCTTTCTTATTTGAATAATTAATCAAGTCGAAACTGTCAAAATGGTCGGAAATATGGATTCTTTAGTAGATATGTAAAATGTCGTAACATGTGGCCGAAGAGGCTTAGACCAAAACAAAAGAGGGATGTTACCCGCTTCCGCTTGTCGCTTGTCCCAAGCCCAACTTTTCCCTGAAAGAAACAAAATTACTCGCTATTCAGCTGCTTTGAACGTAATTTATAATTGAAGGTCTGAAGCCACTCGATGCTGCCTTTGATATTATTTACAGAATCAGGCCGCCATAGGATAATCTCTATGGTATATCTTATTGGTTGATGCCGTCAATAGGTGTTTATTTATTCAATCAATCTATTGAATAGAGTAAATAATATTTTCATCCCACCATCTCGGAAAGAGTATTTTTAATCTTCAATATCTGAGTGGAAAAGCCGTTTTTATTCACTAGAGGATAAAGTAAATTGAATTTAGAACATCGTGTGCACTAAGTTTGTGAATTTAAAAAAAACATTAAACCTATTTACTGCTACCTCTATGGTGCCGAATATATCATACAACTTTTTTTTAATTTGTTAAAAACTCAGACTCGGAACCTTCTTGGTGTTCTTTTTTCAATTTGCTTTGTACGCGGTTCTAACCATCTCCCTCTCTCTCCAACATTCACGCCAAGGGAATCCGATGAATCGGTACAACTATTAAGTATGACAGATAGTTTACCGAAAAACAGTACACAAGTGACTAACACCAATATTACAGCACCAAACAAAAATATTACACTCAATTTAAATAACTGTAGCAAGATACTTTAAAATTTTCTTAATTATATCTAGTATTATTTTGTTATAATTTAAAGATTATTCTGTAATACTTACCTGTCATAATGTAGTAATTAATACCTAAACTGAAATAAAAGTGTACCTATCTTGTGATTGTAAACGTTTTTTTTTTGCATTTAGTCATTTCCTCGCTGAGGTGGAATGAAAAGTTACGTGTTGCACTCGAGTGCAAAGATTTTTCACCTCGTGCTCTTTTGATTCCCTCGCTAACGCTCTTGTGATATTTATTGACGGATAATATAACTTTGAGTGATATCTATAAGTATTATTCAGATCTATGTGATACGTAAGTTTTTAATCCTTTGGTAGGAACAATAAAAATGTCAACTACCGACTGTGTGTAATGTGGAAAATGTCAATTAAATGTCCATGAATATACACTATTATTTATTAAACATGTATTTATATTATTATAGCTGACCCCCGCGGTTTCGCTCCTGATGTCATCTGGCTACCTACCTATCTACCCTACCCTACATACCCTACATATCTACCTATCCTACCTACCTACCCACCTACCCTTCATACCTACCTATTTGTTAAACTATTTATTTGAATAAGAATTACTACAACAAAAAACCGGCCAAGTGCGAGTCGGACTCGCGCACGAAGGGTTCCGTCCCATTATCACAAAAAAAACGGCCCAAAATCACGTTTTTGTATGGGAGCCCCACTTAAATATTTATTTTATTCGGTTTTTAGTATTTGTTGTTATAGCGGCAACAGAAATACATCATGTGTGAAAATTTCAACTGTCTAGCTATTATACGGTTCATGAGATACAGCCTGGTGACAGACAGACAGACAGATGGACCGCGGTGTCTCAGTTATAGGGTCCCCTTTTTACCCTTTGGGTACAGAACCCTAAAAACGAATGTAACCATCTTTAGTTTCTACCGGCGCTATAATTAAATTTTAGAACACAAAAGCTGATATTGTGACTTAACTATGATAGTTAGACATATTTTCTCCCAGACTTTTTTGTATGTAATAATGAGTATGTACTTTAATCATGTAGTACATATTTTTTATGTATCATCAATAGTTTTTTAACGCTTGCCAAATAATGAATTGTATAGGCATTATTGCAATTTTCATAAGGATCTCTAATATTTTTGAAAATTAATTATAGCCTATGTTACTCCGGAATAATGTAGCTTTGCGTAGGTGAAAGAATTTTTTAAATCGGTCCAGTAGTTTTTAAGTTTATTCGTTACACACAAAAATACAAATCATTGCTCTTTATAATAACAATAATTTATTTAGCAAAAAATGAATAAATACATAGTTTCATGTTACATTATTATAATATTATGGCATATTTCTGCTCAATCTTGTGAATATTGGCCCCGATGCTAGGAAAATCCTGTGTTATTGGGGCTAACCATTCGTCCGTTATGGTTATTTCAAGTTTTAAAATTTGTAAGCAAAAACGTGTAACAGTAGCAATAATATGTAGGTAAGCGCGTGCGCAAAATGTGTGCTTGTGATGTTGTGTAGTGGAGGTATGCGTGTTAGCGTGTGGTGTGTGTGGGTGTGTGTAGGGGTGTGTGGGTGTGTGTAGGGGTGTGTGGGTGTGTGTAGGGGTGTGTGTTTGTAAGGAGTGTGAGTGTGATTTGCGGTGTCTGTTGTTGTGTAGGTGTAGGTGTACGTGATACTAATAATTATTTATTGGCATGGCGGTTTAATCAGTGCTTCTGTTTCATCGTAATCTAATCTAATCTATATAATAATATAATATTAGTGCAGATGTAGACTATTAATAACTATGTTCACAGGGAAGAATAAAACTGGCCCACTGTAGTAGAGTTTATAATTAGAAAGGGGTTGGAAATTGAATCATGTATTGTTTTAATGTCTAAACGTACCGTTTTTTATCTGTGCCAATTAATGATAATGACTGGAAGAAGGATTGTGGGTTTTAAACAAAACTGTTCCCCGAATTCTGGATAAAGCTTATATATTATACTAAGGCTTGAAATCAAAGGTTGTAACACAATTAAATTCGAAATTCTTGATTCAGAAATCGGGGGTTTGTCTTAGAAATCTTTCTAAGTAAACATGATTGTTCTATAGATGGAATAAGTATTATTGACCTGTCTTTTTGTTGGTTAGGACTTAGGAGTCACATATGAAGACTATACTATGCTACAACCTAGTAGAGAAAAGGCTATTTCTATGTATAATGATGATAAATTAGGTTCAGGTCAAGACTGTTGACAACGTATAAACAAAATAATTCCATACAATTTATGAATCACGCCACCTTATTCACCTAAATTGATCGATGTCGGATTCATTAGTAAATAAAAATGTCCACAGCACTTTTTACCCCTAATTCAACCCTCGGAATCAAAATCACGGTTAAACCAGAGACAACAATTGTAATAAAGCGTTCCTATTATTCATGGCTGTATTAACTTAATGCGATTCAATAATAGCCATTCACGCCATAATGTGGGGTGGCGACGGCTATGTGTGGGCTTTTTTACTTTTTTTGTAGTAAATTAGGGTATAGAAAACTGGTGAAGGGAATGTGACAATGTAACGTTATCAGACGTGTGACGTCGAAAAGCGCACAGATTTGATATTCATAAATGAATATAGTACAATATTGTAAAAGGAAACCCACATGGGCGCTTTTGGCGGGCTTCACGAATCTGTCAATTTTTTTTTTTATCTACCATAAACAATATGGCAACTCTATTTGTTCTATTTTTTATGAGAATAGGCTATGGGTAACAACGTTATTGTCAAAGTGATCCACATTGTATGTTGTCTATTCATGTACACGAAAAACCAAAACAATTTTTTAACAGCCAATATTTTTTGAAAAGCTAAACTGCATTTACGAACAGTGTCCACAGTTGGAAAAGGGCCAAAGTGTCATTTTTATCGATTGCACTAAACAATGGACGGCCGTCACACAATAGTTGTGAATGGCAAGCGATGTAGATTAGGCAGGGGTTCGCTCTTGACGGATTATGCCGAGCCTTGGATGTTATCTGGCAGCCTAAATACGCTTTTTAAGGCGATAATACCCAATTTACTTGATGGAAAGCATCTGGATGTGGGCACAGTCAAGAGTTGTGAAGCTTTTCTTTGACTCTTTAAGAACTGATAGTTTGATGGATTTTTCAAAGCACAGAGAGACACATTCATGCGAATTGTGGGGTCATCGGTGTCTTCAATGTGAGCTGGTAATGTTGACGCGGTGTGATTTGATTGTTACATTTAATCAGATCTCGTGGAATAAAGTTTTATTGCAATATTTCGCGTACTGTGTATTGTACACATTGAACATAGCTAGCCGCAGTCTTTGCATTGAACACTTCTAGATCCACCACCCTTACCAAATTTATTTAAAGTTACAAGTGTTACAACTAAACTAAAATCCTGTTATCCTCAACAAAAACCACACACAGTAACACGATACTACACCCACTTAGCATATACAAAAAACGCAAGGAAATCCGCCAACAAACAAACAAACAGACAAAAGTAGCAAAGCACAAATCGCGAGGTTTAAGTGAGTTCAAATATGAAAAAAGGGAAAGTGGTGGCTTTCTATTGTCGTTGGGAATCACTTTGGCACACGCCGGGGGAGGTATGCCACTGGAAGAACGAAGAGTCAGCAGGTAAATGTATTACTATGTAGTTTATTTAACTTCTTTACTCTGTGGTTTCGGATTGGATCAGTTACGAATATTTTGTGTGTTCTGTTTGCTATAGGGCACATGTTTTTCTTTTTTCAATTTTTTTGGGGTTTGATTTGGTAATGCAAATGCTGTTATCACGTTAACGTTAATTTACATCAAATTGTATGAAATCATTTTGTTTTGACGGCGCTTATTCAATTCCAGTTAAATTCAAGATTTCGTTATGAGGAGTCTAAAACCCTATAAACATGCTAATTTGCGACGAAAATGTCAACATTTCCAAGCACTTATCTCAAATCTATCCAGATTTGCGAGTAGCGCGCTAAAAGCGTCGTCTTAGTGCTCTAATTATTACATCCACATTGTGTTACGATATCATATTTGTCGACAATGGCGTCCTTTATGTAGCAAACAATCGTGTTGCTGATGAATTTCGGTCTATGTCTGCGCGGTGTCTTTGTTCAGCCAGCGGCCCCCAACCTCCTCTAGTGGACAACACAATGGGACAAAAGTTGTTCAATAGCGCAAGCACCTAATACCCAGCCCACCCTCCATTGTTTCGGGTAATGTTCGACTTTTATGGATATTTTCAATGGATCGGCTATAATCTGGTGAATGAAGTTGCGAACTCTTGCCCATTATCGCTTATGGCTTTTTGGAAAGTAGATTTTCTTTACATGCCGTGCAACAATGTGGTGAACTCCGAAAAGGTTTGGTTTAATATGTAGCTGAAAGCTCATAGCTAATAAATTTTTATTTCATTTTATTCATGTTTTTGTTAGAAAAATGATTTTATTGATGTGACAAACGCCCGCACATAGCAGTCGTGATAGCCGCGACTGAGCTCGGTCCAATATTCCCTCTAAAATCGCAAAAAAAAAAGATAAAATACATTTTATTTCAACTAGGCCACCGAGCGGCACATTTGAACGTTACATTAAAATTTAAAGGGAATAAAATTTGATTCTACTGTGTATTCGGCAATTAGCTTGTTATGGAGAAGAACACACAAGAAACTAAATACTTACTCTTTAAAAAAAAAAAAAATTACAATATTTATGTACATAAGTACATACATTAATAAATTCATTTAAGTGAGGACAATGCACCCAGAATCATTACACACTATACTACGTACAGGTATAAAGTATTAAAAGTACTCACACATGCAAGAAAGGTACTAGAAAAACATTAAAATCCAAAGCAGTTAAGTTTTGACCAATCCCAACTGACGGCGCCCGTTCACGAACATGACGCATGAATCGGCACCACCCAGCTGCCAGCCAGCACCATCATGGGTGATATTACTAGCTACTGCTTTACAAAAGCTTCTTCAAAGAAAATGTCCGTCACTCAGCAAAACAACTTGAAAATGGAACTTCCTAAATTCGAAACTTAAAGCTCGATAATCGTCGAATCGATTCACAATCGAGCGGGCTCGGAGGACGCAACGACGTAAAGTTACGCCGTCCCGCCAGAACACTAGATTATAGAGTTGCGCCGCTCAACAATGGCTCAGATAGCTCATAATGCAGTTTGCCGATGTTGAAAGCAACCGCCACACTTCCCCCGATCGGATTTTCCACGATAATCGTGACAAAAGAACTTTGTGCGGACTCTATCTATATTCTATTGCGATTGTCGCCAGTCGACGCATGGTTCCATGGTTCCACGTTCTATTCATATCGTCTCTGAACGGATAACTTATCTACAGCGTGTATTTATTTGTTATGTTGTGTTAACGTTGGTCGGACGGCGTGGGGGATTCGATTGTTGATCGGTATTTATTGGCTAATCTGCATGTTGATGGCTGGGATTTAGGATTTGGGTAGGTCTGACGCGCGCTTGGGTTAATTGCCGACAATGTTTGGGTTTATTTGTGATTACACTCATAAAAAATACAGTAAACACCGATTTTACAGCAATTAAGTATGAAAAATGAGAGTTACTTCGGATCGTAATTTTATTTCAGAATTTGCCTGCCAATAATTTTCATCTAAACTAAACGCATTTTAAGGATAACTTTAAATTAGTAAAAAAACTTAATTAAAAAAATCATAAATCCCGACTGCTTCAAAAGCGAACTTAAAAGTCGTAAACAAGGAAAAAAACATGCTGTGCAGTCGGAGGATACATATTTGCGGGCTGGCTGACCAAAATCTGGTGTATCCTCCGCCTGCACAGCATGTTTTTTCCTTGTTTACGACTTTTTAGTTCGCTTTTGAAGCAGTCGGGATTTTAGATTTTTTTAATTAAGTTTTTTATATAACTTTTTAGTTAGTTTTTTTCGAATTAGATACATTTAAACATGTAAGTGTTATATATTTTTGAAATCACCTCCTAAAACCCTTTATTTTGATATCCCACACGATAGGTTTGGAAGAAAAAAAAATTTGGTCCCCCACAATATGGCACCCAAAATCCGCCATTTTTCTATTATCCAATTTTAATGTAGCCTATGACACTCGCAGGGTTAAGACGCATCGATTGACGTATGAATCATCAAAATCGGCTAACGCGTTTGGTCTCTGGAACGCCATATAGGAACAAACATACATACATACATACATACTTACATACATACATACATACATAGACTGATAAACACATTACCCTCCTTCGGCAATCGGGTAAAAATACAGTATCTTCAATTTTAATTGCCTATAAAAAATTCATCACTTAGGTCAAAGTAAGAATGTTATACTTTCAAATACGTCCTCAAAGACAATTCAAATTCTTTCTTCAACGAAACACATGCCTACAATCTACACACAACGCGGATGATAACAGACAAATTCTGAGTGAACTCATATCAGTACTATACAATACAAAGACTACAAAGAGCTAGTACGAAGTTAACCCTCAAACATAGAGGGCCCGCACATTAACGTATAATAGTTGAAGTGACCGCGCAGTCACAGGGTTGCATTGTCTGTCAATGGGAGGCTTCCGATTTGAGGAACTTGAAGAACTGAAGGGAAATTATCATCTATAAAAGCGAAAGGTGACTGACTGACTGACTGACTGATCAATCAACGCACAGCCAAAGCTGCTAAGCCTAAAAGCATGAAATTTGGCAGAAAAGTTCCTCAAGTGACGTAAGTGTGCACTAAGAAGGGATTTTTGGAAATTCCACCCCTAAGGGGGTTATAAGGGGGTTGAAAGTTTGAATGAAAAATCTAATTCCTTCTACCAACATTCGTGAAACTTAGCACAAATAGTATTCTAAGCAAATGATAAAGATTGACATTATTAGTTTTTCGAAACTACCCCCAAATGATGATTTAGGGGGTGTTGAAGTTTGTATGGAAAATCTGATTTCTTGGGTCAATAAACTTGAAACTTGCCACAAACACTAACCTAAATGAATAATAAAGGTTGCAATTTTTTTTTTAAACTACCCCCAAAAGATGATTTAGGGGAGGTAATTTTTTTTGAAGAATCTGATTTCTTGGGTGAATAAACATGAAACTTGACATAAATACCATCCTAAATAAACAATAAAGGTTGTCATTATTAGTTTTTTGCAACTACCCCCAAAAGACGATTTAGGAAGTATTACAGTGTTTTTGAAAAATCTGATTTCTTGGGTCAATAAACTTGAAACTTGCCACAAACACTAACCTAAATGAATAATAAAGGTTGCTTTTTATTTTTTTTAAACTACCCCCAAAAGATGATTTAGGGGATGTAATTTTTTTTGAAGAATCTGATTTCTTGGGTGAATAAACATGAAACTTGACATAAATACCATCCTAAATAAACAATAAAGGTTGTCATTATTAGTTTTTTGCAACTACCCCCAAAAGACGATTTAGGAGGTATTTCAGTGTTTTTGAAAAATCTGATTTCTTGGGTCAATAAACTTGAAACTTGCCACAAACACTAACCTAAATGAATAATAAAGGTTGCTATTTTTTTTTTAAACTACCCCCAAAAGATGATTTAGGGGATAAAATTTTTTTTGAAGAATCTGATTTCTTGGGTGAATAAACATGAAACTTGACATAAATACCATCCTAAATAAACAATAAAGGTTGTCATTATTAGTTTTTTGCACCTACCCCCAAAAGACGATTTAGGAGGTATTACAGTGTTTTTGAAAAATCCGATTTCTTGGGTCAATAAACTTGAAACTTGCCACAAACACTAACCTAAATGAATAATAAAGGTAGCTATTATTATTTTTTGAAACTACCCCCAAAAGACGATTTAGGGGTGTTAAAGTTTTTTTTGAAGAATTTTATTACTTCAGTTAATAAACTTGAAATTTGACATAAATACCAATCTAAATAAACAATAATGGCTTTCATTGTTAGTTTTTCGAAACTACCCCCAAAAGATGATTTAGGGGACGTAATTTTTTTTGAAGTATCTGGTTTCTTGGGTGAATTAACCTGAAACTTTACATAAATACCATCCTAAATAAACAATAAAGGTTGTCATTATTAGTTTTTCGGAATTACCCCCAGAAGACGATTTAGGGGTGTCAAAGTTTCTTTGAAGAATCATATGGCACTAAGACGGGGACCTCTACATCGATTTGGAACTACCGAACTGGACCGTTTGTCTCAGGTTGTGAGTGACGTTTTAGTGACGCGTAATTTACGCTGTATTAGATTTATGTGTTATGTCGCGTAATTTACGCAGCATTCGTTTTCATACTAAAGTAATTTTTGGTCCACCCGAAATTATGCGTCTCAAAAACCCGACCAGTCTTCTGCTCCATATATCTTCTATACATATAAAATGCTTTGTCCTGAATGACTGACTGACGGATCAACGCACAGCCTAAACCACTGATCGTAGAGACCTGGAACTTGGAGAGAATGTTTTTTGTGTGACGTAGGCATCTGATAAGAAAGGATTTTACGAAACTCTTCCTCTAAGGGGGATAAAAAGGGGGACAAAGGTTGTATGAAAAATATAATTTCTTCTGCTAATATTCTTGAAACTTGGCACATATAGTAATCTAAGTAAATGATAAAGGTTGACATCATTAGTTTTTTGAAACTATCGATCGTCGATTTAGGGGGTGTTGAATTTTGTATCGAAGAATTTTATTTCAAGGGTTACCTTGAAAGGGTTAACTTGAAACATTGCACAAATACTAACTTAAATAAGCTAATAAACTTGAAACTTGACATAAATATCAACTTAAGTAAACAATAAAGGTTGTCATTATAAGTTTTTAGAAACTACCCTCAAAAGTCGGGGAGTTATTTTTTTTTTGAAAAATCTTATTTATTGGGATAATAAACTTAATACTTGACATAAATACCAACCTAAACAAACAATAATGGTTGATATTATTAGATTTTCGAAACTTTCCCTAAAATACGATTTAACAGGTGATAAAGTTTTGTTAAAGAATTTTATGCCTTGGTTTAATAAACTTGATAGTTGACATAAATATCAACCTCAGTAAACAATAAAAGATTGTCATTAATTTTTTTCGAAACTACCCCCAAAACAGGATTTAGTGGGTGTTAAAGTTTGTTAAGAATAATACTGGACAAGGTTTCGTTTTTGATGTAGAGATCATTATTTCAGCCAAAAAACGTCCACTGCTAGACATAGGCCTTACCCAAGCGCCGCCACACTGATCGGTCTTGTGCGTTTCGCATCCACCGAACTCCCGCAGCCTTGACCAGGTTAGACTTCCTAATTTGCGTTTTCCGGTTCGCAGTCGACACTGAACTGTCTATCTTTAAGGGGGTGAAAAGGGCGAAATTTGTTTGTACGAACAATCTCATTCCGTGGAGATAACTAAATAATCAAAATTTACATAGTACGTTTTTTAAAACTACCTCCTTAAGTGATGTTAGTTTTATTGAGGCATCTTACTGAGCAATCTAACTAACATAAACAAAAAATTAAAAAGAGAAAAATGGTATATTAAGTTTTGGGGAAGATTTTACTTTGTAGCGGTAACCTAAAATGTATTATTCTTTAAGTCAAATAACGAATCGTCCCAAACCTATACACCGTAGAAGTTTACGAAACCACCTTTTTATTTGATTTAATAACAGCTTATTTTCGGTTGCCATCACACGAACGAAGTCGCGGGCGGAGTTAATATTATAAATGTGAAAGTAACTCTGTCTGTCTCTCTGTCTACCTTTACACGCTTAAACTGCTGAACCAATTTAGATGCAATTTGGTTCGGAGATATTTTATGACCCTGGGCAGGACATAGGATAGGTTTTATCCCGGAACTCCCATACTTAAGGTGGTGGAAAGAGGGGTAGAAGTTTGTATAGAAAACCTACAATATCATGCCGCGATATAAAAAATAAGCTATTCGAATTACTAATGCTTCGCTGACGAAGTCGCGGGCAACAGCTAGTCAATACATATAACAAATCTGCAGAAAAATCGTTTTTGTACATCACACTAATATTATAAAGGCGAAAGTCTTTGAGTGTGTATGTCTGTTACTTCTTCACGCTCAAACGGCTGGATGGATCTGGATGAAATTTGGCACAGAGATAGATAATAGTCGGGAATAGCACATAAGATACTTTTGATCCCGTATGTTCCCTTGGGATGATACATTTAGACATTCACGCGGGCGAAGCCGATGGCAGAAGCTAGTCGAAAAAATTTCCAAAAAAAAGCCAGGATGTTAAAGGATAACCAACAGAAACCATTTCCAGCTTTTTTGTCAGTTTGTCTGTTTAGTTGTGCACGCATCATCACGTAAAATGGACAAAGCCAAGGTAGATAAAATTAAAATACATACAAATTATGCGTAACTTGAAGTATTACTTAGTTTTTGTTTCATCGCAATCGGTTCACTCTATAAAAAGTTAAATGAATTTAAAGTTTTCAAGAAGTAAAATAACACAACACACGCAATTCAGACACGTACAGTTGAACTCCATATTCGATAGATGGCGTTATGCATTTGACATCATTTTCTGAGTGGTGGTGTTAAGATTCTCCGCGAAAGAATGACCCTAGAAGAAAAATTGATAGGGAGGTAACCTACCCGGTAGGAAGATAAGTAGGGTAGGGTAGGCAGTTGACGGGAGCGAAGCCGCGGACACAGCTAGTGTTTCGAACCAAACGTTCCGTTACTCTTTTTGGTATTTTGTTGCAACACCATGTCAGCTAGCTGTCAGCGATTTGACAGATTTTGAGCGCATGCGACGTGATACCGGATTCTCGTTTGATTATATTGTAACTGTTGAATAATCAACCCATCATAAATGGTGCTTCGCCCGTGAAGTCGTTTTTGTGTATATTTCGCGCGCAGCGAGGTGCTTTTGCCGGGAGCGTGACTTCAAGTCTGCAGAGAATACCAACAGACCACGCTCCGTATTCCCCTTTATTATATATATTATCCCTAAAACTCTCGAGACAGGCACGGGATTGAGTGAGCACAGAAGATCACTACGAGGACCAAGGTAAGTTTTACCAATTGTACCATTTCCCACCTGCCTGACAGGAATAGGTATCACAACCAACAGCCCCTAGCGACCACAGCCACGTACCGTGGTTTTGCGGGTATAGACCTGGTTGGATCCAAGAGTTGCAGCACTGCTTATGGGCTCCAGTGTTCGGCTTTTGGCTTTGTGATCCGCAGGCCTGTATTTAACAGCTAGTTTAAACTAATTTTCTATTAATAAGTATGTGCAGCCTTACTAAGTAGCAGACAGCGGTAGGAAAGATGAGCGTTTTCTAATCCCCTATCTTCGCAATACAATTTCTGAAAAAAAAAATGTCATTGGTTTAGGGATAATTTGAAAAAAAAGCCATATTCCTAATTTGTAAATAAGGCTTTTTAATACAAAGGCTTTAATTAAACTTGCTTTGTTGTTTGTAAGTATGTGTGGGTCAAATGTTGCTACTGAAATTCAAAACAGTTATCCCTGAGCAATTTAGCTCAAATTTTGCATACGCGCGATTTTAGATATTTAGATTTTAGTTTGGATGACAATAAAAAACAAAAAAAAAAGTTGTAACAAAAATCGGCCATCTGCGAGTCGGACTCGTGCACGAAGGTTTTCGTACCATTATCGCAAAAAAACGGCATAAATATCACGTTTGTTGTATGGGAGTGGGAGCCCCACTAAAATATTTATTTTATTCTGTTTCTAGTATTTGTTGTTATAGCGGCAACAGAAATACTTCATCTGTGAAAATTCAACTGTCTAGCTATCACGGTTTATGAGATACAGCCTGGTGAATTGGTGACAGACAGACAGACAGACGGAGAGTGGAGTCTCAGTAATAGGGTCCCGTTTTTACCCTTTGGGTACGGAACTCTAAAAAAGTTATATTTCATTAAAAATTATATTCTTCCATACTTGCCAAGGAATTATGTGTAGCCTTAAGGTATAGCAGATTTTTTTTTAGAATTTAGATCAAGGTTTCCATCGGCGTCAAAATATAGTTTCCACCACAAATATATAATCTCATATTATAATAATGACGTCACATTCTTGATCACTTCTCCATTAGCTGAATAGACTTAGCGTACGTCACGTCACGTGACGTCGCAGGCTGCGACAAAAGCATGGTCGGTAAGCCGCCGATTATACAATTTATATTCACGTCAACTCAGCCAGTTACGCCATTGTTAGGATCTCAATAGACTTGTGTTGTAATTTCGTCATGTTAATATATACAGCGTGACGTATGGTGATGTTGTATGAAAGTAATGGGGAACCTCTCAGGTGATTATTGGTTATTGTGTGTTTTATTCGTGCAGTTACTATTCTGAAACGACGTGTACCAATTATGGTTGGGGTCGGCTTCCAGTCCAACCAGATGCATTTGAGTACCAGTATTTTACAACAAGCGACTGCCTATCTTACCCCCACAACCCAGTAACTGGGTATCACGAAACTAACTGGCTAGCAAAATAAGTGTAGCTTTAATTTTCAATTGTAAGTCAGGTGCAACAAACCCGAATAAAGGTCCTTAAAATACAATGAATCCTAGAACAGATAATATTCACACACTGACTGTATGTAATATCAATAAGCATTCTCATTTAGTCCAACACCTAGAAAAACTGGTTTAGTGAGTCTCATCTCGGCACCCTGTCAAAAATCATGTAAGGTTCACATAAAAAATAGAAACACAGTATTCTAGTGAGTAAATCAGCTTGATTATTTATACAATAAATTTGATTAAATCAATTTTTTATTTTATTTTGTTGACCCTGCAGCCTAATTGTGTAAGTAAATTCGGCAACGGAAACAATATGTTTCTTTCACAAAAACACACACATAAACAAAAAAGTTGAATAAAGATTCAACTTCCCAAAAACACAGACATACTTACACAATTAGGCTGCTGGTATTGTTTAATTTTATTTCGTGTTTCGATTTTTTCTTTTTTTTTATATGTTTTTTTTTCAATATTATGTGGTACGGTGTCGAGATAAGACTATACCGATATGTAATCCTAAAACCTATGTTTAATCAACACTGATTTATTTCAAATTTGATTAGGTGCCGTAAAAGTCGTAGGATTTCGTTCAAAGGGTATTTAAGTATCTGTATACTAAAGAATCTCACACGGCTGATGTAGTTCCATCTCGACACCGTATCACATATAAATTAAAAAAAAACTAATCAAATAAAATAAACCCAAACCCTGCCTTTTTTATACGCGTTTGTTGTTTTTTATTTAAGTTAATATACTTAGGTAGTTTGTAAATATTGGAATTATATAACCAATAGAACATTTACCAATAATAATTAAAAAAAAATAGACAAGCACAAGAAGTATGTAAGGATCGTAGCAGGTGGCGTTCTGTAGTTTCTGCCTACACCCATGGGAAAAAGGCGTGAGTTTATGTATGTATATATGTATATAAAAAAAATCGTTCCAAAATAAAAATAAAACTAGAATGAATTAATAATTAAGCTGATTTAGTCACTAGAATACTGTGTTTCTATTTTTTATGTGCACCTTATATGAATTGTGACAGGGTGCCGAGATGGGAATAAACCAAAATACTGATAGAAATACAAATATTTTGCCGCCACCACATCAAAGGCAGCAACTCTGTACGTGTATTAAATTGTCAAATACATTTGACACTTGTGTTACATATTGAGAAGATCGTCATTTGTCACCCTCACATTATTATCAAGTTACAAATTCGGTGTGTGGCATATTTCTTCAAGTAAGGGTGAGCTCACACCGAGACGCGACGCGACCCGACGGGGCGACATTGCTAGAGGCCAGCTTACCTATTATGACATGTCATTGCCTTCATGATTCCGGTATGAAAAAGGAATATTGGTTTTCGTACCTTCAGTAGGTTGCGTCTCTCTCATACAACGGAAAAGCTCCCAGTGGGGCATAAAATGCCATGGCCCACCTGGAAATTTATAAATAGGCTATGAAGCTAAATGGGTTGCTGTAGGTATATATAACCTGGTCAGATGGGGGTACTCCGATCAGCGAATCTAATGCGTCCGCATTAGATTCGCTGATCGGAGAGGATTGACCGCACGCCACGTATGATGCCCCATATGTTGTCCTGCTCCTTGTGCACATACACCTGCTCCATGAGAGACCTTTGCGAGGCCAGCGCAAGAGCTGTCAACGTGGATGAGTTCTAGTATTGAACATGGTAATCATAAGTTATTTTACGCTGCGCAGCGCGGCGTTGTAAGGCGTTTTTCAATTCATGGAGCCGTGGCTTTTGCACGCCACGTCCACCAATGAAGTATCGCTACGTTTGTCATGCTGCTTTGCTCTGCAGCTGAATCGAAACGCCTCTAGCTGCAGCGCGACAGCTCGGGGTATTTACGAATTCTCTCATAGAAATGTGTCCCTTTGTGTATTAAACAAAGTCCCATAGTCCCATATTGTATCGGTCTCTTAAAAAGTGTCGTTTCGCATTGCGTCTAGGTGTGAGCTTACCCTTACAGAGGAAATGCAGCTCGGTGACAGGAAGCTTTCAAAATGAAGTGCACTGCAAACACTCAATTTGCGTTCTTACACTTTTGGAGGGGAAAGAAATACATATCACTTTACGTAGCGAGATGTCGCACTTTTATTGAACGTTTATTTTATTATTTGTCATTTCTGTGATACGTTTGAAGAATGAGATGAGATGCTTATTTTTTGTATTCAACGTTCAATGTCTCAAATGTGTCTTCAATAGCAAACCATTCTTCCGTGTTGACTTCTTAGGTCAATCTCTCGTAAACGTCCCTATAATCTAATATATAAAAATAAGTCGGGTTTTCCTCCCTGACGCTATAACTCCAGAACGCACGAACCGATTGCCATGGTTTTGCATTCGTTGGAAAGGTCTCGGGCTCCGTGAGGTTTATAGGTAGGGTAGGGTAGGGTAGGGTAGGGTAGGGTAGGGTAGGGTAGGGTAGTGTAGTGTAGGGTAGGGTAGGGTAGGGTAGGGTAGTGTAGGGTAGGGTAGGGTAGCGTAGGGTAGGGTAGCGTAGGGTAGGGTAGGGTAGTGTAGGATAGGGTAGGGTAGGATAGGGTAGGGTAGGGTAGGGTAGGGTGGATAAATGTTTGGTCTTTGTATGGCAAAACAAAGTTTGCCGGGTCAGCTAGTGCTTATTATATTTGCATGTTAATTTAGCGCTGCTGAAATATAATCGTTTTCACATTATCGTTTTTTAGGGTTCCTTACCTCGAAAGGAAAAAACGGAACCCGTAAAAGACGGACAACCTAATGATCCTATAAAGGATCACTTTGTTGTCCGTCTGTCAAGGCCATTTTTCTTAGGAACGCGTTGAGTTATCAAGCTAAAATTTATATCTAATTGTGAAAAAAATAAACTTCTAAGCCGACGCAATCAAAGGATACAGCCGTTCATGACGCAAATTGCCGCAAATTTTAGACGCTTGCAAGGGAATCAAAACCTCCTGTGAACTAGAATCTTGAAATTTGGTACGATTCAACGTCTTATAGCACAGATAAAGGAATAATTGCGAAAACCGTAATTTTTTAGTTACATCATATCACGAAAATATTTTTAAACTTACCACCCCTTTCCTCATGAACGCGTAGATATATTAAATTGAAATTCATATCAAATACTCAGGTGTATAATACCTGTAAGCTGAGGTTTGTACGGAACCCTCGGTGCGCGAGTACGACTCGCACTTGGTCGGTTATTTTTATAAACTAATGTCACCCTTCATTAATAAAGTATGTAGGTAGAAGTTACGCACGAAAATCAAAACTCAGGCTGAACCTTAACAACTAACACAGCACTTCTGAAAATCATGCGCTAAGCTAGCAAACGCAATTCTGAGATCCAAAACCTATGCAAGCAAATCTACACTCAAATAGTAGTACGAAATATGTAGTAATGTTATCTAATTATACTGCGACGTCTCCTCCGGCTCGCTCCATTGTGCTGGAACAATGTCAGCTAATTCCTGATCCATGTAACTTCCTGTATTGTTCCAGTGTTGACAGATTTTCCTATTATCAGCATGAACAATATGCCCACTTGTTAGTTATGTACTTACACGAATAATTGAAATATAGCAGGAATCGGATTACGGGTTATATTAGTGTTGTACAGCAAAATTGCTATTTCTTGCGGATGGGAGGGTTAAATTATGTGTCTAGTGATTGCCTTGTCAGTCTAGTTGTTGAAAGCGCGGCAGCTAAACTTTTAGTACTCGCTTGGTTCAATGCCCGGGTAAGAAAAAGTATTTTGACTGCTGTTTTAAGGGTCATACCACACACCTTAGCCAATTCCTTTATTCGCCAAAAGAATAGGCAGAAGTTCTTAAAGCTTCTATAATTCAAATGGAAATAATTTCAACTAACTTTATATAGAAATGCATTCATAAATTATTGGACATCGTCAGTGGTGTCTCATCCCATACAAAGAAACTGTCCCGACGTACTGTACTGATTATTTTTCTACATCGATTGCGTTCGGTTCCGTTCCGAATATAGAGAGTGATATATCTATCGCCGCGGAACGGAACCGAACGCGATCGATTTACAAAAAAATATCGGTATAGATTATAAAAAAGAAAAAAACGCTAGTTACGTAGCCACGGTTTCTTTGTATGGGATGAGGCATCTGTATGCTAGTATTATATTATCTGTGACATCGTCAATTCAATTTAGCACAAAAAATATGTGAAAATTGACTTCAAAATAAAATAAAACAACCAAATATTTTTATGCGATTATTGGACAAACATTTTGCTAACTACTGTATACTCAATCACAGGTTTGATAACAATTCAATAGGTCAGAACACACGATAGCCCATATCTCCGGTATCGCATCCCTCACGGCTAATCGACAGTTACCCCTGTATATCTACCCCCTATATTTGTTTCCGGAGTACATTAATCTACACCTCCTGTGTTTCATGTTAGATGGTTATGAAAATCTATTTATAGGTGTAGATTTTAAATTTGCAGGCAGTTGTAGGTTGTAGAACAAGTAAAATTTCAAAATTTTAAAAACCCCCAACACATATATCTTGCGAAAACACCCCGATTCAAACAGTAAAACGCCCATAACTTTTGAACGGCTGAACCGATTTTATTCAAACATAGCTAAGAACACTCTCGACAAAATCACATTTCAAAGAAAAAAACTAGATCAAAATCAGTTCATCCGTTTAGGCGCTATGATGCCACAGACAGACACACAGATACACAGCAACACAGCAACACACGAGAAACTTATAACACCCCTCTTTTTCCGGCGGGGGTTAATTAAAAACGGTACCCTGCGGTCCGTCTGTCTGTCTGTCTGTCACCAGACTGTATCTCATGAACCTTGATAGCTAGACAGTTGAAATTTTCAGAGATAATGTATTTCTATCTTACTAAAAACAGAATAAAATAAATATTTAAGTGTGGCTCCCATACAACAAACGTGTTTTTTTTGCCGTTTTTGGCGATAATGGCACGGAACCGTTCGTGCGCGGGTCTGACTCGCACTTGGCCGGCTTTTTTTTTACAATATTCTTCCCTTTACTTTGTGTTTGTTGCTGCTGTGTTGTGTCGCATAATTGTCTTCTATTCTATAATTGAAGTTTAATCCTCATATATTGTACAGAAAGTGCGAGGTGCAAGTACTCACAACTACAAGGTGTAACTGTAATATCGTGAGTTTTGAAAAGGGGTTTTTGTACTCATCATTAAGAATAGCTTTTACTATGGGAACAACCCTTTTCATTGCTTATAGAAATCCTCATGGATGTCAGGGGAACAATTTTTTATTTATTTTTTGTTTGGGAAATCATCCAATGAGTTCTCCCGCTCAGGACCGCTGTAACTCTTTTTCAAATTTATCCGCGACCCAGACAGGCATCGGCCCTAGCGGACCCCATCAGTTTTTGCTGACATCTCTTAGAGGCGCGCGTGGAACACTACGCGCCGTCGACCTGGGCCTGGTCCTTATTGGACGGCAAGCTACCCATTACTCGTCGTCCGCAAGCACGCGCCTACGGTGGCTGGTAATCGGCTTGCGACGCCCAACGCCCAGGGCGTCTACTGCGGTGAATTAGGGAGTGAGTGCGTCTCCGTTGCGTCTCCCACACGCGTTCCGCCTCCTCCTTCGCAAGCAATGGGATCAACCCTGAGATCGCGACAAAAATCCGCTGGTCAAGTTATCCAAAAATATTAATGTATGGGCCCGTTAGTTTTATTTAAATACTATCTCAGGGTTGATCACATAGTAATTATAAGTACAATAACATACTTTTGAGGAATTGCGTTCTTTCTGTTACACCCTTTAGACACACTTACCAACTCAGCAGGTGCTTGAATTTCTTAGAACTCATTAGACCTAAAACAAAACTATACTTAATAGACGAATTTATTAAACCCTTTCTAACTATTTTTTTTGATTTTATTAGTAATCTGAGCTAATTTTATAGCTAATATGAGTCTGCGATAGATGCGACTAGACAATACTTTTGTCGCCCCTAAAACAAATTCGCCCTAAAACAATTAAAAAAGACAACAAAACTTGAACAAATCACATCCATTCCCATTGTACGACTTCATTTGTTTCCATACAATGTTGTCTGAAATTGTGATCCATCATGAGTTGAATAACATCACACTGAATAGTTGGTGGGCGGCTTATGTATCGCGACCAGCTTTCGGAGACCTCTCGAAGCACCCTTTAGCACCCCTTTAATATCTAGCATTGTTTTGTGTGAAAGGGGGAAGGGTGCCAGAGTAGTCTGGTGATGCCAAACCATTGTTGTTGCGTCGGATTCGAGTGCGAATTGTCACAGGCAGTCGGACGATTTTATCAATCGCTTATTATTCAACTCCTAACAAATGGATGATGACTCATTTGTGAATGTAGTGGCGCCAGAATGTTTGCACAGTTCTGTGCAATATGTTGACGATCTTAATTCAAATGTCTGTGCAAAACATTGGTTTTGTTTAGCAGCTTTTTAAAAAAGAAATCTCTAATGAATCGCTCTATGCATCAATGAGTAGGTACTTAGGGGTACTCAAAGCTCTTATGCGTTTTTCCGACCGTGAAGAATGGATGAGCTTTTTTGTATTATGTGAAGCGGTTTGATGATGGTGCTTCGTTATTTTGTCTGTAATATCTTTATTTTAACTGACTTACCAAAAAGGAGGAGGTTCTATGTTCGACTTTATTTAATAATTAAATAACTTTTTTTTTGGAAGTCGGTGTCCATATTGCAAAAAAATGGGAAAAAGAAAGACACTGACTTCCAAAAATAAAGTTATTTTTCACTTTGTAGCTTTTTATTTGGAAGTCGGTAGTATTTTTTTGCAAAAAAAGTTTTTTTATTGTTAATGATTTTGATGTTTTTGAATTAATTGTAATTTCGGACCACTAATGTACTGTACATATTCATAACCCCTTATTCGTTTTAAGTCTCTACCTAGGTTTGTAGTTTGCGCGATTAAAAAAAACCTACAAAATTAAGCATTGTGACCGAGGGTTTATTTTTATTTGTAAAATTAAGCATTGTGACCGAGGGTTTATTTTTATTTGTATAACAGTCATTTAATGACAAAATGAACATGTGAAAGCTTACTACCGTTAAGGTAACGAAAGTTCTATTTTACAAAAGGAAACCTGCATAAAAAAGTGACCCTAGGTAGAGTAGCCGATAAAATAGCCAACAATGGAAGAAAATCGTGGCTTAACTAGTGATGCGACACACAGAAGACAAAAGGGACACTGAGTAAAAGGGGTGACTGAAAAGTAACCCCTTCATCTGAGTATGCAAGTTATTTGCAAGGAGACATTAAAGTCGCGTCTCGCGTCGCCATCTCGTCGTTCAAAGTTAGTTACTAAAACGGATAGTCGACCCTTCACGTGACCAAAGGGCTGGGCTTTTCCTTGGCCAGAGAATCAGCATTGCCATCCAACGTGGCAATGCTGCCAGCATTCTGGGCACTTTTCACGTTGACAGCGATGTGGACGAATTTTTTGACGCCCCATGACCCCTGCCCTTTTATACGCGTTCGTAGTTTTATTTTATTTTTAATTGAGTGTATATATAGTTAGTTATTGTTAATTAAGTATTTTATACTATGTTAATTATAATTGTGATTATTGATGTTACTAAAACAATTCGCATTCGATTCGGCAAGTCTTTTGTAATTATATTTTAATTTGCGCAAGTATCGGTGCAAAAGCAATTTGACGAGAAAAAAATCTTACGACAGGCAACGACTGGTAAGTCCGCCAACGTAAGTTCTCCTTCTGTCTTCGAAATCAAAGGAAAACTGCTTCAAAAACACAACTAGTTAGAGTAGACGATAAAAGAGCCACCAATGGAAGACACCCATGAAGGAATGGCTTATAGTAACTAGTGATGTGACACAAGGGGACAAGAGGGCCACTAAAAAGTAACCCCTTTACTAAGTATGCAAGGAGACATTAAAGTCGCGTCTCGCGTCTCGATCTCATCAGACTTCAACGTTAGTTACTAAAAACGATTTTCATTCGATTTGGCCGTTTGAGTGAGCGGGCACAACAGCAGCAGATATCGAACGAGTCCATTGTTGGAGGTGACATCTAAAAGCATTGTGCCAAGCAGTACAATCGCACCATTACCGCCGCCATTGTGACAATGTTAACATATCGTTATCTAGATCAAGCGCCATCTATTGTCCGTCGCGGAGACTTTTGTGTAAGAATTTTCTTTCCTTTTCAGCGTTTGGTCGAATAGTTTTGTTACGGTTTATCGACCTTGAGTTGTCGGTTCACAATAAGGGGATCGTGTATAGTGTTAATTGAAGTCGCGTGTAGACATAGATAAATAATTTCAATTATAACTTCAATATAGGTAGGTGAACATATAAATCAAAATATATTATTTCCTAGAGAATTGGCGAGATGAAGTACAACATCGTGAGCAATGGAAGGACTTACATTTCTGTCATGTTTTTCCAAGGCAAAAGCCAGGGCACAAGGCCGGACAAAACTTATTTCCATCCTAAAGTTTCGAATTAATTTAGCGGGAAATATTAACCGATCAAATATAAGTGATGATTCGTTTTTGATATGAATACGTCCCTGCATATAAAGAAAACATCCTTCATAATGCGCACAGCGAATGAGTGGAACTCAATACCTGCGTCTGTGTTTCCAAACGCATTCGACCCGAATCTCTTCAAAGTTAGAGTAAACAGGCTTCTTCTGGGTAAGCTCACTCCATCGTAGACTCTGTCTCTGTCACCTCTGACCTCTACTAGAGTCAAGAGCAAGCACAACACAAAAAAAAATAAAAATCTAACGGAGAATTAAACTTATTAAGGAAGTTTCATTTTTTACGATTGCTTAAAATTAAAAGTTGTTAATTTTAGTTATTTTGAGTACAATAAAAAGTTTGTGTTCATAAAGTAACAAGGAAACGTAACTTATCCTTGAAAGAAAATCTGCCCTCTCGTAGCACGGCGTAGTACTGCGTACTACGGCGTAGCCATCGGCTACGCAACGCTACGAACTTTTCACAATTTACTTTTTTCACAAACAAGTTACATAATATTATGGTTTCCGAGTAACGATATTAACCTTTCCTATATATTGAAAACATAAACTTTTAAAAAATTTGCAAATCTTGCCAAGTTATAATTATTTTGTTTGTTGTAAATTTTTCCCCAATAATTTGGTTTGGAAAAATTACCAAGAAAGTTTTGTTATTTCGTAACCGTACAATTTTCAGTTTATTTTTCAACTTTGGATATCACTTACTACTAAAATACTACAAACTGTCTGCTATAATGACCAGTACCTGGGCGACCGAGCTCTGCTCGGGTGAAAATATAAAAAACGACGTTTTCTAAATATGAAACCTAGCTAGATCGATTTATCGCCCCTGAAAGACCCTGCATACTAAATTTCATGAAAATCTTTAGAGTCGTTTCCGAGATCCAGATTACCAGGCCCCTCAGAAAGTATTGCGAAAAAAAGTTTTTATATATGGGAGACTGGCCAGTTATAATGTTTTTCGAAAATATGATTATTTATAAGTAAAAATAAGTAAGTTCCAATTTCAAAATTTCCCTCCACATTTTTTGCGAGTTAATTCAAAGTATTGTGTCTCACTGAAATATGGATCTGCGCCGGGAACATTTTAGAGCTATGATTTTATACGATTTCAAGTGTCGCCTGAAACCGGATGAATCGTACGATAGACTTCAAATGACATTCATGGATGAAGGCCCTTCCAAGGCAACCGTGTATCGTTGGTATAACGAATTCAAGCGCGGTCGACCAACTTTGGGGGATGACGAAAGAAGCGGTCGCCCTTTGACGGCTGTTACCGAAGAAAACGTGCTAGCAGTGAAAAATTTAATCCAAGACAATAGGCGAATTACATATCAGGAGATTCAACACATATTGAAGATTGGATCGGGAAGCGTTCACGAGATTCTACACAGCCATCTTCGCGTGAGGAGGATAGTATCACGCTGGGTGCCGCACAACCTCACCGATGCTCAGAAGCAGGCCCGGGTGGAATGGTGCCGTGATATGCTTAACAAATTTGAAGCAGGCTCGTCTCGGCGTGTTTACGACATCGTTACAGGTGATGAGTCCTGGATTTATCAATACGACCCAGAAACCAAACGCCAGTCGACTGTTTGGGTGTTTCAAAATGAGCCAACGCCTACCAAAGTGAAGCGATCTAGAAGCGGGGGTAAGATTTTGATCGCTAGCTTTTTTAATTTGACTGGCCACTTGGTATCAATTCCCTTACGGGATCAAAGAAGCATTAATGCCGAATGGTATACTACCAAATGTTTGCCAGAAGTTTTCTCTGTTATAAGCAACAAGCGACCAAACACAGGGCTCCGCGGGCTACTGCTCCACCACGACAATGCACCTGCGCACACCGCACTCAAAACGAGGGACTTCTTGGACAGCACGCCAGTCAAACTCCTGGGTCACCCTCCTTACAGCCCTGATCTAGCACCGTGTGACTTCTTTTTATTCCCAAAAATAAAAAATCAGCTCAAAGGGATACAATTTTCGTCGCCGGAAGATGCGCTGGCTGCGTTCGAGCAGGCTGTAAACGAGGTGTCTGCGGCGGACTGGAAAAAGTGTTTTGAAAACTGGTTTAGGCGCATGAATCTTTGTATAGAGGCTGGTGGAAAGTACTTTGAAAAGATTTAATAAAAATATATGTACGTATAGAACAATTTTTTTTAGTTTCGCAAAACTTTCTGAGTGTCCCACGTATATATATATACATGTTGTCTCTTCACCACCCTTGGTTGACTGGTAGATAATGCCTAAGGCATAAAGTCCGCCTTTGTTCCTTTGTGCTTGAAGTCTAAATAAATAAATACATATATACAATAATTGCTCGTTTTAAGGTATTCGATGTAACGAAAATGAATGACCATGTAACGGAAATTATGCTAGCATAATTCTGAAACCTACTTAGTACTTAACATTCAACTTAGATCGTGCTTTTTTGAACTAAGTACTAAATTATCAAAAAATCTACTCCTTTCCGTAATCTGAATGTTTTTAGAGACCAGCGAGTTGAAACAGTAGGTTCTAGAAAATTCAGATTACCGAATAATGGACCACTGATCAAGCCAGTACAAAACTTTCAACACGAAAACTTAAACACACCCTCATTCGCACAGGGGGATGACGCGACACCACCGTACACCAACCCAGCGGACTGACCAGCGCACCATTGTTCCACCACCACAATGACTGGTTAATGAGATCAGATCCATCCTTGCCGGACAATGGGCACTGCCCACCCCGCGCCCCGCCACCCTCCCACTGATTTTATTAATTAATTCATTACAATAGAACCTGAGTTTCGGACCACTATCTATTGTTAGGCGATAGTGATTCAGCAGGTTGACCTTATGGCGGACTGATAAAGGATGAATTGATAATTGTAGTTGATTTTCATGATTATCGTTGTGTTCTGATGGGTTTTAAAAGGGTAAGTTCTCGAAAGATCGAATGAATTTTAAATTGTTGCTCTCAGATCAAATAAAGTCAAGAAGGAACGTTGAAAACAACAAGGTAATGCCGGTTAAAACTACACCTTGCCGTATACATACACAATTACACACATACAAAGAAACTACGCCTTTTTGTCAGTCGAGCTCTCAAAGACAAGCAAGCACTTTTAATGTCACAAATAGTCACAAATAAAATTTACATAGAATAATAATTGATTCTGCCGTGATTCTCAAATCAAATGAAAAGCTAGACTGGCAAGCTAAGGCGCAATATCGTTGTACGCGTTTTCAAATTACTTTATTGTCAAGAAATATTTTGTATCCATTGCTTCCATACTAATAACATGCGAAATAAATTAAGTTAATAGATATCTTACGTTTTCACGCCTACATTGCTGAAGGCATTTAAAAAATTTGGAATAAACGCATAGATACCTTGGACAAGGTATTTTATTTTGTCTCTTGGCGTAATTTACGACTCTCAAGTGGGTAAGCCGCTGGCATAAGTAGTAAATATTTTCTCTACTTTTCTTTCTGAGAAGCTGACTTCAGTAAAAGATTCTCCAGTAAGCTCTTACCACACTCTACATATTTGTAACTTGTTTATACTTCACTCTGAGGAGAAAAGTATTTAAAAAGAAAATCCTAGCTAGCAACAGAGTACATTTGTAATTGTGATGTTCGTTATATTTTCATTTCATCCGACTAATCTTTATTCTTAAACAAAATTTTAAGACCATTTTTTACTAATATTCCAAACAATATGAAAATAGAAGGTTTTCTTTTTTCAGCTCTAAGTGGGCCCATGTTTCAAATTTCTTTGTTCCTTAGTGTTTTTGATACACCTGAAGGTTTATGAAGGACTAAGAATGTAACGGAAAATTCTTGCTTTCATTCGATTGGAATATTTACAAAGGACCTTTCATCGATGTTCTCCTTCACCGTTTTGAGAGTAGGAAACCGGGCGTGTCCTAGAACCAAAAATTCGAAGACATGTGACATCCACCAACCTGCACTGGGCCCGTGTGGACCGTGGTGGATGACACATTCCCTCTCACAGAGAAGACGCCTGTGTCCCACCAGTGGGAACATTAACTGATGATGATGACCTTTCATATACATAGATTATCTATTATTCTTTTATTTAACTAAATAATCTTAAATAAAGAGCTTATATTGTTTGTACGTATATACTAGGTAGCCTCTGGCAGTAATGATTCAATTACGAAAAACTCTTTCACTGATGGATAGTTAAACTATCCTACGTCACAGGAGGGAAGCCGCGTGAAAAAGCTAGTTTGAAAATAATCAAATAATAATGATTCCTAACCAAAATACAAAAGTTTTTACATGTTCCACAATCTACAGACATGTCAACGCGCTGGTCGAGTCGCGTCGCAATTTCTCTATTGTTTTTGAAGTACAATGAAGTACTCAGATAAAATAGGAGTCGGCTGGAGTTAGCATATGAATAAAGTGGACAAAAGACCCCTTCTGTCCATAGCGAAATTTTATTAATTGTGCTTTGTGATAGGGTTGTGCTGGCCGCGTTGAATTTTCATCAGAAATCTTTAGTGAAATATGTAGTCATGTTGTTGTTGGAAATGTCTTTTGTGTTTTATATTGGTTCTGAATACATGATAAAGACGTGAGATGTGAATTATCAGTCTAAACAGTTGCTGAATTTTGGTTCTTTGGAAAACAGATTCAAAATACCGAGCTGGCTAGTGAGCTAAGAATAATGTTAAAATGGAAATAAATAAGAATGAACAAGAAATAACATTACTATAAATAAAGATTTAGATATATTAGAGATCCGAAAATATCCTTTTACGAACGAACTTTACAATTTTCATCAGAGCAGCTTTGTGTAAAACTCCATAGCGATTCAAGCAGCACATATTATTCAAAACGAAGTTGGAAACATGAACAGTAAAATTCAATTTTAATATTGCATCGTATCTAGTGAGAGATTGAATTTTGATACGTCTCGTATGCGTCCCGGAGATTCGCCCCTGCGGCCACCATTCAACGTCGCCCGGGCGTATTGCACACTGCAGCGATACAGCTACCAACTAAACAAAGTGTTGTACAGTATTTTTTTAACTTTTCGTTTTTCTATTTATTTTTTGTACGTAGTTATTTCGTTTGCTGTATGTTGGTATCTACGATATTTTCATATTGGGTGCAGAGCTTCATTGAGGTATTGTGTTTCCTACGTTTTCGAAAAGTGATTGGGTATGATATGTACCAGGCCCCTCAGAAAGTATTGCGAAAAAAAGTTTTTATATATGGGAGACTGGCCAGTTATAATGTTTTTCGAAAATATGATTATTTATAAGTAAAAATAAGTAAGTTCCAATTTCAAAATTTCCCTCCACATTTTTTGCGAGTTAATTCAAAGTATTGTGTCTCACTGAAATATGGATCTGCGCCGGGAACATTTTAGAGCTATGATTTTATACGATTTCAAGTGTCGCCTGAAACCGGATGAATCGTACGATAGACTTCAAATGGCATTCATGGATGAAGGCCCTTCCAAGGCAACCGTGTATCGTTGGTATAACGAATTCAAGCGCGGTCGACCAACTTTGGGGGATGACGAAAGAAGCGGTCGCCCTTTGACGGCTGTTACCGAAGAAAACGTGCTAGCAGTGAAAAATTTAATCCAAGACAATAGGCGAATTACATATCAGGAGATTCAACACATATTGAAGATTGGATCGGGAAGCGTTCACGAGATTCTACACAGCCATCTTCGCGTGAGGAGGATAGTATCACGCTGGGTGCCGCACAACCTCACCGATGCTCAGAAGCAGGCCCGGGTGGAATGGTGCCGTGATATGCTTAACAAATTTGAAGCAGGCTCGTCTCGGCGTGTTTACGACATCGTTACAGGTGATGAGTCCTGGATTTATCAATACGACCCAGAAACCAAGCGCCAGTCGACTGTTTGGGTGTTTCAAAATGAGCCAACGCCTACCAAAGTGAAGCGATCTAGAAGCGGGGGTAAGATTTTGATCGCTAGCTTTTTTAATTTGACTGGCCACTTGGTATCAATTCCCTTACGGGATCAAAGAAGCATTAATGCCGAATGGTATACTACCAAATGTTTGCCAGAAGTTTTCTCTGTTATAAGCAACAAGCGACCAAACACAGGGCTCCGCGGGCTACTGCTCCACCACGACAATGCACCTGCGCACACCGCACTCAAAACGAGGGACTTCCTGGACAGCACGCCAGTCAAACTCCTGGGTCACCCTCCTTACAGCCCTGATCTAGCACCGTGTGACTTCTTTTTATTCCCAAAAATAAAAAATCAGCTCAAAGGGATACAATTTTCGTCGCCGGAAGATGCGCTGGCTGCGTTCGAGCAGGCTGTAAACGAGGTGTCTGCGGCGGACTGGAAAAAGTGTTTTGAAAACTGGTTTAGGCGCATGAATCTTTGTATAGAGGCTGGTGGAAAGTACTTTGAAAAGATTTAATAAAAATATATGTACGTATAGAACAATTTTTTTTAGTTTCGCAAAACTTTCTGAGTGTCCCACGTATTTATGACGATATGCACAGAGCACGAAACGCTGTGACGGTAGTGACTAAAGGTCTATCCACACATATCAGGGCCGTGCCCGGGACGTGACAGGACAGGGCCGGGCCCAGGCATTGACGATTCTTCACTGGCCCGTGCACGGCCGGTGCACGTATGTGTGTGAACGAGTTCATAGAAAATGTATACACCGATATTTTTTTGAGCCCCTGACGGGACACGGTCCGTCCACGTCCCTGGCACGGCCCTGACATGTGTGGATAGACCTTAAAGATACTGTTGGTAATATTCACGGCGGCGCAATCGCGCCGAGAGCAAGTTTGGCCGTCATTGCCATAGTCAGAGTTGTCACGGGCTGTCAATTTCTATGAGAGAGCGATGGGTGACACTCACTGACACGCTTGTTTCGTACCTACGTAAAATTTGACAATGCTGTCTGGAACATTAATCCCCCGAAGCATTATGGGACTAGTGATTCCTAAGTACATACTATGCTCCAGCTTTCCGAGCTCGGGTGGCAAGAGTCGTGGATTCGATACGCGAGCGGGGTTTGGAGATAGCGCCGCATGAAAATTAGGTGCTATGGTTCCATAAACTGCCGAGGAGAGAGAGCCACCCAGCGCATTGGTGACAGTTGGAGATGCACAAGTCTAGGTGGGTCGATACATTAAGTGTCTTGGCTTATCCTGGACGGTCGGTGGGGCTTTGAACACCACTTCGAGCGCCTAGACCACCGCGTTGAAAAGGCAGTGGGTATGCATAGACTACTGCCCAACCTCGGGGGACCTCGGGAGGAAGGTCACCGCTTCTATGCGAGTATCGTGCGATCAATGGTAATTTATAGGGCACCTGTTTGGTCAAGCGGACTATCAGGTATCCGACGCTGCAGGACTAAAATTAATACACAAACATTCTGGCGGACATGGACGCGAGGGTTTATAACTGAATTCGCCCTATCCGCCAGAAAGGTGATAGCGTGCCAGGTATCGATTTAGTAAGGCTGAGGTGGCAGGAACGGCTACACCCACTCTAAAGGTGGCGCGAGCAGTTACAGCAGCCGCAGTTTTCGCGCAAGCGCATTGTCGAAACCATCCTGCCGAGCTACGAAGCCTGGTTGAAAAGAGAGGAACGCATCTCCTACAGACTGACTCAGATATTGACCGGTCACGGTTGCTTCGGTGAGTATCTGAATAGGATTGGAAGAGAGTATATTATGGCAAATTGCCACCACTGTGGAGGCGACCTTGATACTGTAGTATTATATTATCTGTGACTCTGCAAAGCACGCGCTCGAGGAGTTCCTTGCGTAGCCCTATGAGCGGCAGGTCTTGGTTGCCATGATCGGGCGAGAGCTGTCTTTGCCAGCAGTTGTGAGGGCCATGCTAGCAGAGACAAAAAACTGGATGGCAATGGCCTCCTTCTGTGAGACCAAGATGGTCCAGAAGGAGGCCACCGTGCGAGATCGCGATAGTGCTGATCCCTTTCGAAGAAGCAAGCGTCGGGGAAGCTAATGATGGGGCCATTCTACGTGCTGATGGTGATCACCGGGGTGGTTTTAGTGAGGTAAAAAACCCACTCTCCCTGGTCTTTTCAACCTAAGTCCAGGCGCCTTTTGAAGGTATACCCTCGCAAAACCAAAAAATACATCTGGATTTGGTCAGCCAGCTCGCGAATATGTATCCTTCGACTGCACAGCATGATTTTCTTCTTGTTTACGTCTTTTTAGTTCGCTTTTTAAGCAGTCGGGTTTTTTTTTTATTTATAACTTTTTAGTTGATATTTTTTATTAGGAACATTTAAACATGTAAGTATTATATATTTTTGAAATCACCTCTTAAAACCAGGGATGTAACGGAGGTAGTTTTATCGGAACCGAAGGCGGAATCGGAATTTTTTAAATTTGCTTTATCGGAGTCGGAATCGGAGTCGGAATCGGAGTCGGAATCGGAGTCGGAATCGGAATCGGAATCGGAATCGGAGTCGGAATCGGAGTCGGAGTCGTAGTCGGAATCGGAGTCGGAATCGGAGTCGGAGGCAGGATCAGAAGTGGTGGCATGAGAGAGAATTTTTATTTAAGGATAAATAAAACATTATTTAGTCAAATTTTTTTCATTACAATTTTCAATTTAAAAAAAACACAAACAATGACAAAAAATTGGCATATTTCTAAATAAACACGAAAAATAAAATAAATGAATTTAAACCCAAAGTAGACACAGGCCGCCGCCGCCGCTATGTTATGCTTCGGCCTCCGATTAAAACCTTCGATTTAAAAGTGTCGGAGCCGAAGTCGGAACCAAAGGTGTAATAATAATCGGAAGTGCCGACTTAACGGAACCGGAGTCGAAGCTCCGTAACATCCCTGCTTAAAACCCATGATTTTGATACGCCACACGATGTGTTTGGATTGACATCATTGACAGTTGATAAACGCGTTATATATGACCTGACCGCGTTCAGTTTATCCCATTATTTTTTTCGTAAATTTCCGTCTCGTGTTTGTAAATAGAGTGTATTAATCTGCTTTTCAGTACCAGCCTGAAGTCTTTCTAGGAGTTTTGCTTGGTCTACAATGATCTAATTGAGGCAATTAGCCTAAAAATACAATAGCAATCGTTTTTTTATGAATAGAAATATAGTCATTCACTTAAATAATTGACCTCTATGCCTCCATTGATTCGACTGGCGGCACACTGTGCGATTCGCCACCGGCTTTGCAGAAATCATAAAGGCGAGAGATCAAACGGCGGCCGGTCTTTTTGACCCCGATAACGAAATGATACTCTCCACCGGGCACTGGACTCACGAGGACCTCGTCTGCCGAATTAGCAAGCATTGTCTGAAATTATGTGTAGTGTAACGGTTCTAGGAGGTTTGGTAGATTATATTTCTAAGGATATCAAAGTAGTCAAGGAAAAGGACGCGTATTTGCAAGTATCGTATTCTATTATCGACGACAGGCCACCATATTGTAATTATTATATATTATTATGTATGTATTTTTATCTTCTATATATTTAGATAAGGTTTATGTATTATTTATATACAATTAGTTAAGTTAAATAGTTGTTAGTCTATTTTAAGTTTCCTTATTTCCTTCTACACACTGTGTCTTCGTATATGTCATCCTACTTTTCTGTCGCAGGTCTGCTGGAAGAAATTTCTATTGAAATAAGCAGTACCTTTGTGCTCTTGTATTATTTATTTTCTCTGTTAAGTGTTTTGTGTGTACATACATAAATAAATAAATAAATAGGTCATTATTCTGAAAATAATTTCCCGTTTGATGTTTTCTCTCAAACAACATTTCACAGCATTTCAAATTTTCATACATCTGCTGTTCCAGATTGAGAGTTCACACAGTTTAAAAGTTCCACAGTTCACCACTTCCCCCCTAGTGATCTTAGTCTATGTCCTTTCTTTGGTATTGTTCGTCGAATCGTTGAGCTCCGTAAATTCTGAGTTGAGCTGCTCGGTTATTGACAAATGCGTGCACTGACTGGACAAGTCCACTCAATCTGGCTGGTTCTTTCCTCAAAAGACCATTTCAGACATCTGTCTACATGGTCTTCACACGATATAACCAAGAATTTGTCAAGACTTTAAAAGAGACTGTGACCTCTGAGTTTGTTTCGGCCTTTCTTCTCAGAGTAGTCAGATAGGAAACGCCGACCTCATCTAGTTTTAAAAAATATGATCGACATGTAAAAGTGTTTGTACAAACCAACTGAAATAAAATCATTTATCATTTATAATAATTAATATCGCGAATGAGATTAATCCAGAGGCATGCGGCACCGACAAGGCCAGCTACATGTCAAGTTCGGCGCACCTCGTGAGCGCAAAGCGCCGCTACAGTAACAATAATGGCTGGGCCCATTGTTTGGGCCCGTGGCACATTACGCTTTTGTCTCTGCCCTCTCCCGCTCCTCACAATGCGGCCAGAAAACAAGTGAGCCTTTATTTCGCCTCTTTTTGTCTCGGAGTATCGCTGCTTATTGTCTTCATTCGATTGTTCGGGCCTCTTCAGAGGGCACATTGTTGTGGACTCCGTCGTTAGTGCTGAGCTACCGGATGTGCAATGTTCTAAGTGTCGTTTGAATTTTAATACTACGGAAAGTGTGGTAGGTGGTGGCTTCGCTTTGTGATAGTGTCTTGTTTCGTTCAGAGACCTGCTAGGCTGTGATGGTGTCCATGCAGATTGTGAAGAAAAGTACTGTTTTCGGCAGTTAGTTCCCTGTTATGAGGTGTCGTACGTGCGAGTGCCGAATTGCAGTCTAGCAAATGATTTTGGGCGAATGCGGGGTTGATGTATATTGAAACTCTAATTAAGATGATATTTGACAACTATAACCCTTTTCTTTACCAAGAAGACGGAAACCTACGGAAATGCCTTCCTCCTGCATTTTGAAGTATGATCATCACAACACTAGTGAAAGGTACCACCCTATCAATGCTGTTCACATAATTTTCTTTTATGAAATACTAGCTGTCCCACGTGGCTTCGGTCCCGTTTACTGGCTACCTACCTACCCATCTACCCTACATACATGATTGTTGCGTAACTTAAACCGTTTACGCAGCGCACGCAACCGAAGCTCTCAAAAAGGAATCATTTTGCCCGTTTGTGCAACATTTTTCATTTAGGCTCCACTCCTATTGGTCGTAGCGTGATGTTATATAGCCTATAACCTTCCTTGATAAATGGACTATCCAACACAAAAACATTTTTTCAATTCTAACCAGTAGTTCCTGAGATTAGCGCGTTGAAACAAACAAACTCTTCAGCTTTATAATATTAAGTATAGATATATTACTTATACAGTATGTATCCATTTCAGGCATAAATGTAAAATATTTATGGTGCAAAGGCATCTGCCGTTGAATTGAAATTAATTTCACAGCCTCTGTAAACAATTCAAAAAGAACTGCATATCTACGAAAATGACTAGGTTTTTATAAAAAAAAAACAATGCGTCCACTAAAACATAAAATAACGAAAGTAGCCGTTTTATCTTTTTTTGTATTTTCAGGATCAAAAGCCGGCTAAGCTGTTGTTTGGGCCTTAACTCCTAAGCATTAGGTAGATACTTAATATTAAAACCTTCACCATCCCAGACTGGGGCATAGACCCTTATTTTATCATACCAACCACCTTATCTTATTTAAAACATGAGGAGTAAAGTGAAAAGTCTAAAAAGACAGAAAGAGTAAGAGAATCCTCGACTCCGAGAGAGAAGAGAGAAATGAGTATTTTCAGACCACTACCCTAATCGGAAGCCATGATTTACCTTTACAGTATCAACAGCGGTAAGTTGCGTTCGAACCCAGAATTATACTGCAGCAAAACGTGCAGATATGCAGTACAATGTAATGTGAAACACGGCTAACGCAGTTGGCACACCACAAATATGCAGCCGTTTTGCCTGGCATAATCTCCTCCTGAAATCTCAATCCTTTTACTCATATTACAAGCTGCCATGTATATTGATCATAACAACATCTGGCGAATAATATAATCTCAAGCAAGTCTCAAAATACGTAAGAGTTAGAAAAGTCTCGACTCAAAGAGAGAAAATTGTGTTTACAGATCGCCGAGCCAATCGTAACGCAGTATGCACACCGCAAAAGCAGCCGTTTTTCCTGACTAATCTCGTCCTGAAATCTCAATCCTTTCTGTCATGTATATTGATCATAACAATATCTGGCGAATATTACAATCTCAAGCAAGTCTCAAAATACGTAAGTGATAGAAAAGTCTCGACTCAAAGAGAGAAAAGTGTATTTTCAGATCGACGAGCCAGTCGTAACGCAGTAGTCACACCACAAAAACTTAAGACGTTTTTCCAGACGTAATCTCGTCCTGAAATCTCAATCCTTTTCCCATATTACAAGCCGTCATGTATATTGATCATAACAATATCTGGCGAATAATACATACCTAATCAAGCAAGTCTCAAAATACTTAAGTGTTATAAAAGTCTCGATTCAAAGAGAGAAAAGTGTATTTTCTGATCGCCGAACCAATCATAACGCAGTAGTCACACCGCAGAAATGCAGCCGTTTTTCCTGACGTAATCTAGTCCTGTAATCTCAATCCTTTTCCCATATTACAAGCAGTCATGCATATTGATCATATCGATATCTGGCCGTGTTTATCTGCAAATGATACAAGCCCAAGCTCCTCTAGTTAGCATTGTTCGCGGCTCCATTGTGTGACTCGCTTTGTTAAGGCACGCTCCGTTTTTTCCTTTTCGCCTTCGAAACGGCGCTGAAAAACTAAGGGCCGCGGCTACAAGGGTTGAGGTGTAGCTCTGTGTTTACATTATCAGGGTTTTGTCTTGAATTAAGGAGGTTACATTAAAAATGTGGATGAGATTGTGCTGTTTTTGGTCGGCGATAATGAAAGTGAGAGCGATGGTGGTTATACAGATGGAGCTTTTTTACTTCTACGTATTTCTAAGCGGGTAGGGGAATAGAAAGGACAGAAAAAAATGATAAAGTGTTTCTCTGTGCTTTCGGAGTATACCTACCTACATATTCACGAGCTGGCTGACCAAAACCAGATGTATGGGGGATACATACAGATACAGACTGCACAGCCACAGAATAAATATTAGGCACAGCATGATTTTCTTCTTGTTTACGTCCATTTAGTTCGCTTTTTAAACATGTTGGTTTTTTGATTTTTAGAATTAAAAACCCGAATGTGTGTGAAGCAAAAGAAGTATGTAAGGATCGTAGCAGGTGGCGTTCTGTAGTTTCTGCCTACCCCCATGGGAAAAAGGCGTGAGTTTATGTATATATGTAGAATTAACTTTTCTTATCAAGGATTTTTTTTTTTTAGAATTGGGTATATTTAGACATATAAGTATTTTATATTTCTAAAATCACCTCTTAAAATCCTTTATTTTGATACCCCACAGTCTCCCACATTATGGCGCCCAAAATCCGCCATTTTTCAATTTTCCAATTTTAAATTAGCCAGTGACACTCGCAGATTGACGTGTGAATCGTCAAAATCAACCCACGCGTTTGGTCTCTAGAACGCCACATAGGAATAAAAATACATACATAGACTGAAAAACACATAACCTTCCGTCGGCAGTCGGGTAAAAACCATCTTGATCACTGAAAAATACAGAATGCTGCATATTACTACAAATATCAATGAGTATATAACTGCACGTTTAGTTTTACTACATGTCCTTTAACAGATGAAACACAACAATAGGTACCTGTAAGCACGCCATAAAACATAATCCTTTCTGTAAATCCGTTTCAGATTTGGTATAGCCGCACAACGGCGACACGTCTGAATAGACACCGTTGAAATATTCTCTAACATTGTGAGTTCTTTACAAAATCGCCTACACTCGTGTGTCGCCTCAAAACCATTCATATTTCCCGCGTTTTCCATATACAATATGGCGACTTTGTGAGGCGGCGCGCTTCTCAAGTCTCCAAATAGTCCATTGACGAGCTCCGAGCAAACTCGCTATAGCGAATTAACACTATTCATGGGAAGTTTTGAAAGAGGACTAGTCTCATACAATTTGGTCGCATTCATAAAGATTCACTCCTTAGCTGGCTCGATGAATAGCTTTATGAAACGTTTTATACTAGAATATACTGTTCGAGAATAATTTTGGCGTTTGTTTGTCATTTGTTTTCTGCTTTTAAGCTATTTCTGAAGCAATTACGTGTTAAATTACGCCGCTATTAGCTAGCCCTTGAGTAGATGAGGCAAGGGACAATTACGTTGGCGACAATAGTTCGCATTGTGAGGCTATCGCACTAGAAACAGTAGTTCCAGTCGCTGCTGGTAAAAGAATGCTCGGTGGCGCGGCGGGAACAAAAGCTGGCCCAATTGTGTTACCAGCCACCCGCTTTTTGTGCCCCGCCAAATAGGAAAATGAGTTGAATGGGAAGTTCTTTGGAAACAGGCTTCGCGTTGGTCATTAAATATATTTCTGAATGAACACAAGAACATTATTGATGATTTTTAATGAAGACATCTATTGGGGGAAACAAATTTGTTGTTCACTTTGTTCTTATGGCCTGCACTAGGCCTAAATGGTCCTAATGGTCTAAAACCGTTAGAGACCCATTTCGAAAATGACGGATTATCTATGTGGTTGCGATGGTACATACTATAATTATATAGCAAAATTAATCAATTATTTGGTAAGTCCATCATAATCATCATCAGCCTTTTAACATTCCGACTGCTGGAACAAAGGCGTCCTCTCTGTGAGAAAGGGAATGGGCAGTAATCCACCAATTGCACAGTGCGGGTTGGTGGATGTCACACGTTTTTGAATTTTTGGTAATAGAACATGCCGGTTTCCTCATGATGTTTTCCTTCACCGTATTCATAGCAGTCGTTATTGAAATAATTTACTCAAAGTTAAGCGCCTGCCTGGGTTCGAATCACGACCTACGATACGTAAGTTGGGGCTTTTACCACTGGACCACCATTGCTCTACAACATCAATAAAAACCTAACGAACATTAATACTTATTAAATCTCTCATGTTATAAAATATTCCTTGATTATACATTTCAATACACGTAAACTCAGCCTAATATGAAAGACCTTTTTCAGTCCTACATATATTAATAAAAGTCACAAACAGACCTTTCAGGCATCTTCCAGACCGCCACTGAATGGTGTTAATTTACAACTGAATTGCCAACTCCCGAGTGTGAGATTTCAATAGAAGATTCGGTCGACATCACAAGCACGAAATTCTATATGGAAAATGGCGAAAACATAAATAGAGGCTGCAAAAAGCAACTCGAAAGGAGGGTGATTTTCTAAAGGCTTCAGCCGTTTCAATAGACCACTGTTTTACATTAGGTACTCATTGAACGATACCTATTTTCTGATTCCTATTCAAAATATACGAGACTCTTTGTAAAACAGTACTCTCTTACGTAAAAAGGCGTTCCCTTTTTAAACATCTTCACTTCACTCACCAAGAAAGTCGGTTTTGTTCTTCTATTTCAAATGTCTTTCTTAAGTTTAAAAGAAGTCCTGAACAATAGTACTGGCTGAAAAGAAAATAGCCTGCTCAGGACTAAAGAGTCTAAATTTAAAGAGGGTTTATTGAAAAAATCACAGCCAGGGGTATGTCGACTCACGTACAGTAAAGGGTCCCGTAGTCGGATTGAATATTTACGTATGTACAAATTGGTTCCAAATATAAGATTTTACCGAAAATTAGATTTTAAAAAATCTATCACACAAAAAATATCTCACCATCTATTGTTTGAAAATGTTTTCACAAACAAAAAATTAACCGACTTCCAAAGCAAAACACTAAAAAGAGGAAAAATAACTTTCGTTTCGGAAGTCGGTGTCTTTGGGACCTACCTCTTATTTTTTGACACCGACTATATAATATATACAATAGATTTTATTTTTCTCTTTTTGGTTTCGATACACCATCACTACGAAGTTAGCAAGTTCTAGAGTAAGGTACCTACCGAAAGGATTGACATAACTCCCATAATAACTGCATTCGTGCTTGTTGTCGTTAAGGAGTTCGGTTATACGTTCCATATCTTGAAAACAGCTGAACCGATTTTAATGAAAGTTATACTATGCTCTAAGTTGAGAGATACCTAATCCAATAAAAAAAGAACGATCACGATCCGATTACTAGTTTCGGAGAAATGCGTGGATATAGAATAATAATTATATATGTGAATATTGTGCAATGCCAACAATATTACTACATAAGTGTCCAATTGACGACCTATTTTTTTTGAAGTCGGTAATAACGGATCCATGCGAAAGACGTGACGGGTTATCCATTTATTGTATACCTAAACCTTCTCCAGAAAGTAACAAATACTTTTCTGTAACCGCATCAAAATCGGTTCAGCCAAATGTAAGAAAATCTCTGTTTTTTTGAGGTCAGTTAAAAATAAAATAAATTTTTAAATCACTTTTACGGTACCAGTGTACCACTGACATACTTATGTTTTTTATTCATCTCTTAGTTAATTATTTGTCCAAATTGTACTACATAAAACACCTTAATTTTCGTGTTCGTGTATAATAATTGGCTCTTAGACATCCGGACTTTCCGGACGGTGCAGGAGGTCGAATACACGGTACCGTTTTGCACTCTTTCCATTCGACTTCGGAACCCTAAAAGAGAGAATTAATAAAGAGGTTTTTCGTTTTCCATGTCGGTCGCCATATTTTTATGTATCTGTACTCTTTCAGTCAAGCTGCCTTAGATAAAGTACCTATAGATTTAGCCAAAAAATAAGCTTGATTGATAGAACGAGATCGCTAATTGGCAACCCCATGTAAATAATAAGGACAAAAGATTATTTTTTGTCTTTGTCACCATGGCCGGCTTTTGTTGTTTGTCAAACGCTAATATCATGGCAGGTTTGACAAACTAACTCGGTCGTGTTTGTGATTTCGCGGGATTAAGTGTTTATTGAGACAAGGAATTGGGTTATTTATAGATAATAAGTGTCAGAACGATGGTGGGTTGAAGTGTTCTAGGCTATAAAAGCCAAAGTGTTATTGTTGTTTCATGTGCGGCCACGCCATGGCTCTATCTATAGGTACTTTATCTAAGCAAGCTGCAATTCTGCTGTCAAGTCATAGAGACATAGACAAATATAGTTAGGTCAAGTTCACAGAGTATTTTTTTATAAGTAAAGTTTGTCATCTTGTCATCCAACAACACGTACAAAAACACTGAAAATAACAGAATCAATAAATTCTTCTAATCAAAATATGAATAAAAAGTTTGTTTGGAGAGCGATAAAATTTAAATAGCTGCTTTTCTAGAAATAATAATGATCACCGATTTGAAGCCGATGGACCTTGATGACACTATACGGCTTTCTTGAAAAACATTTCTAAGCCATGGTTACTTTGAAGAAGTCAGCTCTTAGCTACAGCACAACAGCAGCTTCCAGTTCTAGCGCACCCAGTTCAATTTCGAGTAGAACAGGCGTAGACTCAAAATGCTGTCTCAAGATACTAATGTTCATTTTAATCATAGTCGTCCAAATAGGATGTTTTCTCTATTTATTCTTGACCTTTGGAGCTCCTAACTATGAAAAGCCGAGGAATATATAATCTTATACCAATATATTTAGTGAGTGTGTGTGTGTGTTGTAGATTCTAAGATAATTTACACAAAATTGTTTATTTAGATTAATTTCTAATTACATTAAACTTTTTTTTAACTTCACGAAGATTATGTATATTGTATGTCTTCCAAATCTCACGCAAGTATTTAATTCTAAGACAACCAGGCACATAGTGCCTATATGATATAATTATTGCAGTTGCTATAACATTACAGCAAGTTCAATAATTACAATTGCCAGTTTCAAGAAAAAAAATCAAGTGTCGCTTTCTAAACCGAAAAGTTTGAATGCATCTTCCAACAAATGAGTACTCTTTTAAGTCTCATCACCAAGCTCGTCGATGGTCTTACAAAATGAATGAACTAAGAATAGCTACCTGGAAACTTAATGGAAGCCCCCAACAAACAAGAGGTCTAGCTTCTAATCTCTGAACACAAGTCTTCTTCTCGTAGCTGAAGCACATGTTACCTGCAACACACATATCAAATTCAAAGAACACCAATGCTATATGACAAACCACCCAGATGGCACTGGGCATGGTGGAACAGCGGTCATCGTCAACAAGAAGGTGAAACATCACTTAATGCCAGAATAGAGAACTGGACACCTTCAGACAACAACTATTGCCGTGAAGGATATTATCACGGGCGACATTAACGTGTCGGCATTATTTTGCCCCCCTAAACATAAAATAGACGAAAACATGTTCACACGATACGTCCACCAGCTCGGAAATCGTTTCATTGCGGGTTGTGACTAGTACGCTAAACATATTGGCTGGGGCTCTAGACTCACTACAACGCAATGAAGACAACTTAAAACAAGTATAGATAAAAGCCACTTATTGGTATCCTCCACCTGTGAACCGACGTACTGGCCATCAGACTTTAACAAAATGCCGGACCTCCTTGACTTTTTTGTACTGAAAGCACTACCAAGGCACTACCTCAAGCCTGAATCCTGCTACTACAGTTCCTTGGACCACACCCCAGTTATATTAACAATAAGCACTATGTTGATAGAATCCGAAACCGTAAATATGCTTACGTCAAAACACACCGACTGGGAATTCCTCAGGGATTGCATTGACAACAACATACAACTGAATATACCATTGAAAACTCCAGATGACGTAGAAGAGGCAACAAAATACATAACAACACTTATTCAGGAAGCTTGTTGGATCAATACCCCAGAGAAACAAATAAAAGATCGGCATTGTAACTATACACTAGACATTAAAAATGCTCTACTCGATAAACACTGACTTCGAAGAAATTGGCATTAAAGTAGGCTACCAGCGGATAAAAAAGGTTGACTGGTAGAGAATGCCTTGTGGCATTAAGTCCGCCTATGTACCACTATTGTACATGAAGTTTAAATAAATAAAACAGTGTTTAATAAAGCCGCCGGCAACCTGTAAGGAAATCTACACAATTGGAACAATAAGACATTGGAAGACCAACTGGAGTCTTTAACAGCCACTGCATCAACGAACTATTCATTGTGGAAATTTACTAAAAACTATAACAGACTTTAAAATGCTAGGCCTACTCTTAAAAACCGCATCAAAATGGGCGCGAACATCCCAGGTAAAGGTAGACGCATTTGCACGGCACCTCGAAAAAGTCTTCACACCAAATCCAGCCATAGATATGGAAAATGAGGAAATAGTTGATTGCGTCCTACAACAAGAATTTCAAATGTCGCCACCCCTGCGCCCTATTACAGTACGCGAAGTCTGGCGGGTTATCACAAAGCTTCATGATAAGAAAGCCCCGGGTACGTTCTCCGTACCAAAGAAATACTGAAACAACTACCCAAAAAAGCCATTGTGTTACTTACATCACTCTTTAATGCCATTTTTCCGCTGGCATGGAAAGTATCCCAAATAATAATGATATACAAGATGGGTAAAACTCCTAACGAAGTATCTTCATATAGATCCATAAGCCTTCCTCTCCATAGTTTTTGAGAAGCTACTGATGTACAGAATATTACCAATTCTTAATAATGAGAAAATTATTCCTGACCGTCAATTTGGCTTCAGACAGGATCATTCCACTACTGAACAATTAGAAAAGCTATACTGCTCCTCAGTGTTTCTGGACATCCAACAGGCCTTCGATAGGGTTTGACATAAGGGTCTGTTATACAAGCTAAAAATCAACCATCCCCACCAGTACTACTCACTAATGAAATCTTATTTGTCGGAAGTAATATTTCCTGTAAAAGAAGCAGATGTGACATCACGATTCTGTAATATAACTGCTGGAGTAACGCAAGGGTCGGTACTGGGACCGGTTTTGTACACGTTATACACTACAGATCTCCCGCAGGCGGATGGGGTTACTACAGCAACATTTGCTGTTGACACCGCAATTCTGGCGAGCCACACAGATCCCTTTATGGCTTCTCACATGCTGCAAGGAGTCCCGATAAAATAACCATATGGTTACAAAGGTGGCGGATACAGACGATCGCAAGCAAATCGGTTCACGTCCGTCACATTTACGCTGCGAAAAGGTGACTGTCCACCTGTACTCCTCGAGAATGTCACACTATCTCACCACGACAGTGTAAAATAGCTACTGTTACATCTCGGCCGACGTTTGACGTGAAAGAGACATCTTTAGACCAAGAGACACGAACTTAATATCCGTTACAAGAACTTACACTGGATCATGGGACGAAACAGTAAACTGAGAACCGACAACAAAATTTTAATATATAAAGTGATCTTGAAGCCAGTGTGGCTTTATGGCATTCAACTTTGGAGCAGTGCCTGTAACTCAAGCATTAACATCATACAGAGAATGCAGAATGCAATTTTAGGGTCAATTAGTGGCGTTACGTGGTTTGTGACGAACGCTGAAATACACATCGCTCATGTATGTGATTTTGTGTGTTGTGCTGTGTCTTTTGTGTGCACTGAATAAATGGTTTATCTATCTATCTACAATGAGTAATCAATGAGTACCGTCATGGACGAGATCAAGAGCATCACAAAAAGATACCAGGCAAGACTGGAAAGGCACCCTTACGATCTAGCTGCCGCACTGAAAACAATAACTGACAATAAGTTACAGGAAAAGACTTAAAAGGAAAGACATTGTGTAGTCCACCCACACCTGTGTGGACGTAAGCACGAATACGGAGCAGATGGCTCGCTGAAGTCATGCTCTTCCCGCTAATGTTTACCTTTAACTAGTCCGCTAAAAATCTAAAATTGATCGCGGATCTAAAATAAAAATAAAAACTACTTCCTGGTGGACATAGTGCAAAACAGCTAGAGACTCATACTGTAAAATAAAATGTAGAAATCTTGAGTTGCCTATCCGATAAAAATAATTAAATTCACCTCAAGCACGTGTCGATTTAACATTTTTATATGGAATGTGTCTAAAGGCCTGATGAGTGCGTCGCAATACCGGCTCATGAATGTCAATACTCCAAGATGTGCTGGCAATCAGCGCCCCGCGGCTTTCAATTTCACTCTATTCACATATTTTGCTAACTGTACAAGTGAACTCGCTGATTTAGGTTCAGTAGGTTTAATTGGACGGAGGTTACTCGGGGGAGGAATGTTTGAGGTTTCGGGAAAATATCTAGAGGTAAGAATAAGTTGTATAAGATGCTACAAGATTTCTGGTTTTGGAAACGACAGATGTTGGAGGAAGAATTCTTGATGAAAGTGTATTCTTTGGCAGAATGAACGTAATATTATGTTGAATGATGTACAGGCTGCATCAGGAGTTGTTTGCTATTCGGACCTTGTGGAAAATGGAAAAAAAAATATATATCCTTTAAGCGCGCGCTTGACCACTATCTCACCTGATGGTAAGGGATGATGTGGTCGACATTAATATTAATCCTATTTTTTTTATCCGTGGTGCTAAGCAACTGGGCTTTTTCCAGTTGTAAACGACCCTTTGTGCCTATTGGCCTTGTTTGTTCCATCTCCTTCTTGATATGGAGGGAAGTGCAAATTTATATTTTTTTCTACTCCTCCGTTATTTTTAACCGACTTTCCAAAAAAAGAGGAGGTTATCAATTCGACTGTATTTTTTTTTTATGTTTGTTTCCTCAGAACTTTTTACCGGGAGAACCGATTTCGATGATTCTTTTTTTATTTGAAAGCTGGTGCTTGTCATGTGGTCCCATTTAAATTTCATCAAGATCTAATGAATAACTTTGGAGTTATACATCAGAACACTTCAATAAATGACTGCAAACACTCGGGATAGCTGCAATCGCATGTCTGTTTATTGTTTTTACCATTACATAACATAACATCACACTGGTACGCTCTAAAGAGGGTACGCAAGTGTGAACAGTTAACCCTGGTATACTCTCATTCCACCGGTTTTGTTTAAGTTTCATGTTATTGGGATAATCAATTCTGGATTCACTTTGGGCATTATACGTACCTAGCCTATAGAACTGGTCCATTACAATGTACCACAACTAAAAAGTAAAAAATAAACTATTTTTCTGATTAATTTCGTTGCGGGATCCAAGACAGTTAAATTCATTCCCCAGGACTTCGTCGAGCTTCATTGCCTCGGCGCTTTTCTGGTGGTCGCCACTGTTGATTCTAGCTTCAGGAGTTGCAGTGGTTTGGGAATAGTGCGGTGGGATTGTCCCAAAAAAAAAGATTTTTGGAGGATGTCTTTCAAGACTTTGTAACAATAAAATTATAAAAGTCTTTGTATATTATGGTTGTCAATGATGTGATGCTTAGGAGTTTCACCGAAAGAAATGGGCGGTATTATCTCAAAAACAGGACTGCGTCCTTAGGAATGCAATTTACCTTCTTAGTAAACTAATGGAAACGTAAAATTAGTACATCTTAAATTATCGTTCGACGTTGTTGCCTCATATTTAAAACATAAAAGTGAGCAAGGACCGATTGATAAGATTTAAGTTACTCAGTTGGTAGAGATTGGTTGGTTTTGTAGGATGATGGGTTGCTCCTAGGATGGATAAGAGATTAAGTTCGAGTTTCTCACCTCTAACTTATCGCCGCTACTAATCACAGCAGATAACGCGTGCTTGACAATTTGTCACATTAATTCTGCGATAATTTAGAGGTATAGAAGTATATAGCCCTCCGGCAGCCTAATTGCGTTGAAAAAAAGTTGATTATAGATTCAACTTTTTTGTGTATGTGTGTGTTTTTGGGAAAGAACCAGATTGTTTCCGTTGCCGAATTTACTTACGCAATTAGGCTGCCGAGCAACTGGACAGATTCGCAACTGGACAGATTCTCAGCTGGACAGTTTCGCAACTGGACAGATTATCAACTGGACAAAGTATAGTCGTGAAAAAAATAAGTTATACAATGAGAAACTCTGCCAAAATCCTGATAAATACTGCAATTGTATATCAGCGTTGTTCTTTACGACCTACATTTTATCCTAACCGCAGCCTATTTTATTACACTTTACATAACGCCCCATTGTTTCGAGATGCATATCTATCTATCATAAATATCAGAAGCTGTATCAGCCACCTATTTAACAATGAAAATATTATAAACCAACAAAGGCGGGATTGTGGCCGTCTTTATTTTACACTGTAGAACATCGGTCCGTGGAATTCGTAATTTCTTTGATTCCCGCCCATTGTGCGACTGATAAAAGAGACACTTTTCAGTTGCTCCCATCTGAATGAATACACCCATTATGGCTACACAAAAGTGTATATTCCAAACAAAAACATCATTGCGGCGGTTATTACGGAGCGTAAAAAACAATTCAGACTATATTCCATTATGATTTCGAACAATGTAGTTGGTGAAATTGTATTTTGTCGCAAATAATGTTGGGAATCGACGCGGCGCCTGGATTTATTGTCGCTGTTAAAATTTATTTTTTATGAAAGAGATTGGTGGATCGTGACGTAATGATTTATTTGAAAGTTTATTGTTGTCGCTGTTTGGTTCGCGGAATAAGCTGTGCCAGAGGTTCCTGAAAAAGTGAGAGATCGTGTAACATTCGATAACGCTGATTGATCCCATACATTCTTCGCTTTTCGACAACGTTATCGCCTCTTGACTTGAGCCTCCGAATCAAAGTCAATGTTTGAGACATCTCATCAAAAGCGCCCCAAAAATGCAATCCCCTAAAATGCGAGAATATTTATCTCACGCAGCCCGGCGAGCATGGCCTACTGTGACATCGCTTAAAGTCACACTTTTAATCACAGTTTGGGCGATAAACTCATTTTGTCTTAAATGCTAGCACGGCGGCGTGAGATATTTTCTTGACTTGTGGCATAACTTCTTGGCGTTTATTTTTTTCTTTTTCGGAAATTTTCCAATTTTATTGTAGTTTCGGTTTAACCTTGGCCATAAAAATATTTCAAATGTCTTTCTTAAATATTTCAAATGTCTTTCTTAAGTTTAAAAGAAGTCCTGAACAATAGTACTGGCTGAAAAGAAAATAGCCTGCTCAGGACTAAAGAGTCTAAATTTAAAGAGTGTTTATTGAAAAAATAACAGCCAGGGGTATGTCGGCTCACGTATAGTAAAGGTTCCCGTAGTCGGATTGAATATTTACGTATGTACAAATTGGTTCCAAAAATAAGATTTTACCGCAAATTAGATAAAAAAATCTATCTCACAAAAAATATCTCACCATCTATTGTTTAAAAATGTTTTCACAAACAAGAAATTAACCGACTTCCAAAGCAAAACACTAAAAAGAGCAAAAATACTTTTCGTTTCGGAAGTCGGTGTCTTTGGTATCTACCTCTTATTTTTTGATACCGACTATATAATATATACAATAGATTTTATTTTTCTCTTTTTGGTTTCGATAGACCATCACTTAGAAGTTAGCAAGTTCTAGAGTAAGGTACCTACCGAAAGGATTGACATAACTCCCATAATATCTGCATTCGTGCTTGTTGTCGTTAAGGAGTTCGGTTATATGTTCCATATCTTGAAAACAGCTGAACCGATTTTAATGAAAGTTGTACTATGTCCTAAGTTGAGAGATACCTAATCCAATAAAAAAAGAACGATCACGATACGATTACTAGTTTCGGAGAAATGCGTGAACAAACATACATACGCTTACGAAATTTGGCACACGTATTTAGAAGCCCACATAGAATAATAATTACATATGTGAATATTGTGCAATTCCAACAATATTACTACATACGTGCCCAATTGACAACCTATTTTTTAGAAGTCGGTAATAACGGATCCATGCGGTAGACGTCACGGGTTATCCATTTATTGTATACCTAAACCTTCTCCAGAAACTAACAAATAATTTTCTGAAAATCGCATCAAAATCGGTTCAGCCAAACGTGAGAAAATCTGTTTTTTTGAGGTTGGTTAAAAATAAAATAAATTTTTAAATCACTTTTACGGTACCAGTGTACCACTGACATACTTATGTTTTTTATTCATCTCTTAGTTAATTATTTGTCCAAATTGTACTACATAAAACACCTTAATTTTCGTGTTCGTGTATAATAATTGGCCCTTAGACATCCGGACTTTCCGGACGGTGCAGGAGGTCGAATACACGGTACCGTTTTGCACTCTTTCCATTCGACTTCGGAACCCTAAAAGAGAGAATTAATAAAGAGGTTTTTCGTTTTCCATGTCGGTCGCCATATTTTTATAGATCTGTACTCTTTCAGTCAAGCTGCCTTAGATAAAGTACCTATAGATTTAGCCAAAAAATTAGCTTGATTGATAGAGCGAGATCGCTAATTGGCAGCCCCATGTAAATAATAAGAACAAAAGATTATTTTTTGTCTTTGTCACCATGGCCGGCTTTTGTTGTTTGTCAAACGCTAATATCATGGCAGGTTTGACAAACTAACTCGGCCGTGTTTGTTTTTTTTGGTGAATTGGGTTATTTATAGATAATAAGTGTCAGTGCGATGGTGGGTTGAAGTGTTCTAGGCTGTAAAAGCCAAAGTGTTATTGTTATTGTTGTTTCATGTGCGGCTACGCCATGGCTCCATCTATAGGTACTTTATCTAAGCAATTCTGCTGTCAAGTCATAGAGACATAGACAAATATAGTTAGGTCAAGTTCACAGAGTATTTTTTTATAAGTAAAGTTTGTCATCTTGTCATCCAACAACACGTACAAAAACACTGAAAATAACGAAATCAATAAATTCTTCTAATTAAAATATGAATAAAGAGTTTGTTTGGAGAGCGATAAAATTTAAATAGCTGCTTTTCTAGAAATAATAATGATCACCGATTTGAAGCCCATGGACCTTGATGACACTATACGGCTTTCTTGAAAAACATTGCTAAGCCATGGTTACTTTGAAGAAGTCAGCTCTTAGCTACAGCACAACAGCAGCTTCCAGTTCTAGCGCACCCAGTTCAATTTCGAGTAGAACAGGCGTAGACTCAAAATGCTGTCTCAAGATACTAATGTTCATTTTAATCATAGTCGTTCAAATAGGATGTTTTCTCTATTTATTTTTGACCTTTGGAGCTCCTAACTATGAAAAGCCGAGGAATATATAATCTTATACCAATATATTTAGTGAGTGTGTGTGTGTATGTTGTAGATTCTAAGATAATTTACACAAAATTGTTTATTTAGATTCATTTCTAATTACATTAAACTTTTTTCTTTACTTCACGAAGATTATATTGTATGTCTTCCAAATCACACGCAAGTATTTAATTCTAAGACAACCAGGCACATAGTGCCTATATGATATAATTATTGCAGTTGCTATAACATTACAGCAAGTTCAATAATTACAATTGCCAGTTTCAAGAAAAAAAAACAAGTGTCGTTTTCTAAACCGAAAAGTTTAAATGCATCTTCCAGCAAATGAGTTCTCTTATAATTCTCATCACCAAGCTCGTCGATGGTCTTACAAAATGAATGCACTAAGAATAGCTACCTGGAACCTTAATGGAAGCCCCCAACAAACAAGAGGTCTAGCTTCTAATCTCTGAACACAAGTCTTCTTCTCGTAGCTGAAGCACATGTTACCTGCAACACACATATCAAATTCAAAGAACACCAATGCTATATGACAAACCACCCAGATGGCACTGGGCATGGTGGAACAGCGGTCATCGTCAACAAGAAGGTGAAACATCACTTAATGCCAGAATAGAGAACTGGACACCTTCAGGCAACAACTATTGCCGTGAAGGATATTATCACGGGCGACATTAACGTGTCGGCATTATTTTGCCCCCCTAAACATAAAATAGACGAAAACATGTTCACACGATACGTCCACCAGCTCGGAAATCGTTTCATTGCGGGTTGTGACTAGTACGCTAAACATATTGGCTGGGACTCTAGACTCACTACAACGCGAAAAAGACAACTTAAAACAAGCATAGATAAAAGCCACTTATTGGTATCCTCCACCTGTGAACCGACGTACTGGCCATCAGACTTTAACAAAATGCCGGACCTCCTTGACTTTTTTGTACTGAAAGGACTGCCAAGGCACTACCTCAAGCCTGAATCCTGCTACTACAGCTCAGGCCAGTAAATTCCGAGAATGCAACGGAGAAAGCGGTTGATGAAGACTTGTACTTGGCGTGAGATGTCCTTTGTGGCCTTCCACGTTTCGCACCCGTAGAGCAGCACGGATTTGACATTGGACCCGAAGATTTTGAGTTTAATCCTTCGGGTCAGTTGCCGCGATTGCCGAACAGGTCACAGCTGCGCGAAGGTAGCTCGGGCTTTGGCAATCCGTGAAGCGATGTCCTCTTCACTACCCCCAGTCTCTGACACGACACTCCCGAGGTATGAAAATTCAGAAACGGTGAGTGGTTCTTCACACCAGTTCTCATTTCCTGGGTCTTCCGAATCTTTATTTTGAGCCTCGTTTTTGCCGCCTCCTGACGTAGATCGTTCAGCTTTGCTTGCATATCTGCGTGGGTATGACTCAGCAGGCATAGGTAATCGACGTAATCTAAATCTTCCAAGACTTTGGATAATCCCCACTATGCCGCGGCGCCTGTTATTATGGATGCGAAGCATAATTCCGTCAAGAACGACTAGGAAGAGAAGCGGCGACAGGAGGCAGCCTTGGCGGACACCCGCGTGTTCTGTTAAGTCATCCGATATGAGGCCGTCATGAGTAACCTTACAGGAGTAATTCTTTTAAATACTCTGCAGCAGACGGACTATTTTCGGCGGCACTACAATGTCCAGTAGGTGGGACCACATACTAAACCACTTCAGCGTATCAAAGGCCTTTTCAAAATCTACAAAGGTTGGATAAATCTCCCTCTGCCATTCTAATGCCTGTTCCAGTATGCGTATCATAGAGAGAGAGTGTGTTGATCTGGTCCGTACAGGAGCGATTCGAGCGAAAACCAGCCTGCTCCTTCCGTAGTAGAGGATCCAGGGCCTTCAACAATCTATCTAGGACGATCTTACAAAAAACCTTAAGAGGGAATCGAGATCAAATGCTAGGCCTCCTCTTAAAACCGCATCAAAATGGACGCGAACATCCCATGAAAAGGTAGACGCATTTGCACGGCACCTCGAAAGTCTTCACACCAAATCACACATGGAATATGAGGAACTAGTTGATAGCATCCTTCAACAAGAATTTCAAATGTCGCCACCCCTGCGCCCTATTACAGTACGCGAAGTCTGGTTATCACAAAGCTTCGTGAAAAGAAAGTTCCCGGGTACGATCTCCAAGGGATCTCTCGCAAGGGTCTGTACTGGGACCGGTTTTGTACACGTTATACACTGCAGATCTCCCGCAGGCTGATGAGGTTACTACAGCAACATTTGCTGATGACACCGCAATACTGGCGAGCCACACAGATCCCTTTATGGCCTCTCACATGCTGCACGGGAGTCTCGATAAAATAACCACATGGCTACAAAGGTGGCCGATAAAGACGAGCGCAAGCAAATCGGTTCACGTCCGTCACATTTACGCTGCGAAAAGGTGACTGCCCACCTGTACACCTTGAGAATGTCACACTATCTCACCACGACAGTGTAAAATACCTAAGGTTACATCTAGACCGACGTTTAACGTGAAAGAGACATCTTAAGACCAAGAGACAAGAAATTAATATCCATTACGTGAACTTAAACTGGATCATGGGACGAAACAGTAAACTGAGAACCGACAACAAAATTTTAATATATAAAGTGATCTTGAAGCCAGTGTGGCTTTATGGCATTCAACTTTGGAGCAGTGCCTGTAACTCAATCATTAACATCATACAGAGAATGCAGAATGCAATTTTGGGGTCAATTAGTGGCGTTCCGTGGTTTGTGACGAACGCTGAAATACACAATGAGTTATCAATGAGTACCGTCATGGACGAGATCAAGAGCATCACAAAAAAATACCAGGCAAGACTGGAAAGGCACCCTTACGATCTAGCTGCCGCACTGAAAACAATAACTGACAATAAGTTACCGGAAAAGACTTAAAAGGAAAGACATTGTGTAGTCCACCCACACCTGTGTGGATTCACGGTCTTCCCGCAAATGTTTACCTTTAACTAGTCCGCTAAAAATCTAAAACTGATCGCGGATCAAAAAGAAAAAAAAACTACTTCCTGGTGGACATAGTGCAAAACAGCTAGAGACTCATACTGTAAAATAAAACGTAGAAATCTTGAGTTGCCTATCCGATAAAAATAATTAAATTCACCTCAAGCACGTGTCGATTTAACATTTTTATATGGAATGTGTCTAAAGGCCTGATGAGTGCGTCGCAATACCGGCTCATGAATGTCAATACTCCAAGATGTGCTGGCAATCAGCGCCCCGCGGCTTTCAATTTCACTCTATTCACACATTTTGCTAACTGTACAAGTGTACTTACTCGCTGATTTTGGTTCAGTAGGTTTAATTGGACGGAGGTTTCTCCGGGAAGGAATGTTTGAGGTTTCGGGAAAATATCTAGAGGTAGATTATGATGCTACAAGATTTCTGGTTTTGAATACGACAGATGTTGGAGGAAGAATTCTTGATGAAAGTGTATTCTTTGGCAGAATAAACGTAATATTATGTTGAATGATGTACAGGCTGCATCAGGAGTTGTTTACGATACGGACCTTGTGGAAATTAGAAAAATAAAATAAAATATCCTTTAAGCGCGCGCTTGACCACTATCTCACCTGATGGTAAGGGATGATGTGGTCGACATTAATATTAATCCTATTTTTTTATCCGTGGTGCTAAGCAACTGGGCTTATTCCAGTTGTAAACGACCCTTTGTGCCTATTGGCCTTGTTTGTTCCATCTCCTTCTTGATATGGAGGGAAGTGGAAATTTATATTTTTTCCAACTCCTCCGTTATTTTTTTCTGATTAATTTCGTTGCGGGATCCAAGACAGTTAAATTCATTCCCCAGGACTTCGTCGAGCTTCATTGCCTCGGCGCTTTTCTGGTGGTCGCCACTGTTGATTCTAGCTTCAGGAGTTGCAGTGGTTTGGGAATAGTGCGGTGGGATTGTCCCAAAAAAAAATGATGTTTGGAGGATGTCTTTCAAGACTTTGTAGCAATAAAATTGTAAAAGTCTTTGTATATTATTGTGGTCAATGATGTGATGACTAGGGGTTTCAACGAAAGAAATGGGCGGTATTAACTCAAAAACAGGACTGCGTCCTTAGGAATGCAATTTACCTTCTTAGTAAACTGATGGAAACGTATAATAAGTACATCTTAAATTATCGTTCGACGTTGTTGCCTCATATTTAAAACATAAAAGTACATGGACCGATTGATAAGATTTAAGTTACTCAGTAGGCAGAGATTGGTTTGTTTTGTAGGATGATGGGTTGCTTCTAGGATGGCTATGAGATTAAGTTCGAGTTTCTCACCTCTAAATTATCGCCGCTACTACTCACAGCAGATAACGCGTGCTTGACAATTTGTCACATTAATTCTGCGATAATTTAGAGGTGAGAAACTCTGTCGAAATCCTTATAAATACTGCAATTGTATATCAGCGTTGTTCTTTACGACCTACATTTTATCCTAACCGCAGCCTATTTTATTACACTTTACGTAACGCCCCATTGTTTCGAGATGCATATCTATCTATCATAAATATCAGAAGCTGTATCGGGCACCTATTCAACAATGAAAATATTATAAACCAACAAAGGCGGGATTGTGGCCGTCTTTATTTTACACTGTAGAACATCGGTCCGTGGAATTCGTAATTTCTTTGATTCCCGCCCATTGTGCGACTGATAAAAGAGACACTTTTCAGTTGCTCCCATCTGAATGAATACACCCATTATGGCTACACAAAAGTGTATATTCCAAACAAAAACATCATTGCGGCGGTTATTACGGAGCGTAAAAAACAATTCAGACTATATTCCATTATGATTTCGAACAATGTAGTTGGTGAAATTGTATTTTGTCGCAAATAATGTTGGGAATCGACGCGGTGCCTGGATTTATTGTCGCTGTTAAAATTTATTTTTTATGAAAGAGATTGGTGGATCGTGACGTAATGATTTATTTGAAAGTTTATTATTGTCGCTGTTTGCTTCGCGGAATTAGCTGTGCCAGAGGTTTCTGAAAAAGTGAGAGATCGTGTAACATTCGATAACGCTGATTGATCCCATACATTCTTGACTTTTTGACAATCATTATCGCCTCTTAAGTCTTGAATTGAGACTCCAAATCAAAGCCGATGTTTGAGACATCTCATCAAAAGCGCCCCAAAAATGCAATCCCCTAAAATGCGAAAATATTTAACTCACGCAGGAACCTACAATGTTAGCCTGTTTTTTATATCTCTTAATCTTATAGCCGAGCATAAATCTAATAAGTATCTAGGTACGTAAGTGGTCAAGCGCGAGCGTACATAGATTAAATCTGCCTAGCCTTTTACCAATTATGTAGGGGTCGGCTTGCAGTCTTACCGGATTCAGCTGAGTACCAGTGTTTTGGAGTGACTGCCTATCTGACCTCCACAACCCAGTAACTGGATAACACGATACCCCTTGACAAGACTGGTGTCAGATCTCAAGCTTCTGACTACCCGTAACGACTGACAAAGATCTTCAAATGACAGCCGGGACCAACAGCTTAATGTGCTTGCTGAGGCACGGAGGAAACTCGGTATGTTGAAATGGTCACCCATCCACGGACCGACCTCGTCAAGCGATGCTTAACCTTGAAGATCGACCCGTGCGGCTGTTATTACTTAGAGCTCACGAGCCTATATAGATTATAGCATATAAAAAAAGTAGTTGAGTAGAATCAGAGGTTTATATTATCTTAGAGATCTATAAAATATTCATGTACGTACCTATAGAATAGAATAGAATATACTTTACTGTACACCATAAAATTAAACAAATTTACAAGAAAACTTATTTATACGGGTACAAAGGCGGTCTTATCGCTGACAGCGATATCTACCAGACAACCTATAAGAGTGAAGTAGGCGTAGAGTTGAACCATCATGGGCGCTCACAGGAATGTTTTCACGGAGGTGCATCTGTATAGTAACTTTGTCGATTCAAGCAGAAATGCTTGAGAACTAACCAAAAGGACTACAAGAGCGAGCTAAGCAAGCCTGAAAATTGTAGCACCTAGGCTCCAATATGTTCTCTAATGCTATAGGTACGAGACTTTTACATATTTCTGAATGTTTTGTGTTATTTTTCAAAGCCAAGCTTGCCCCCCTCTCGGCGCCCATGAAGCTTTGCTGAGTTCAGGTAGAATTGAAGTTCCATTCAAATAAGCACCCGAGACATAAAATAATGTTACATTAATATCACGCCGAGTTTACCCGAAGGAATAGGTAGACAGAGAGGTGGCCGGTGTGGCACGGAGGTGGCAGTTAGATACTTATATTTTAGTTTCAAAGTGACGAGCATATGTAAGCTATCTACGAGTAATACCTTTAAACGAGCAATTCTTTTATGTACTGTATATAAATTTTAATCTGAATCTCGAAAACGGCTTCATCGATTTTCATGAAACTTAGTATGCAGGGGGTTTCGGAGGCGATAAATCGATCTAGCTAGGTTTCATTTTTAGAAAACGTCGTTTTCTCTATTTTATTCTATTTCATTCACCGGAGCAGAGCTCGATCGCCCAGGTACTTACCATAAACCGGGTATAATTCTTATATGCTTGTAGGTTAAATGCTCTAAGATGCTTGTATTATATTATCTGTGAATATTTTATGACCCACAAGCCTGCATATCCCTAGTAGTAACAAAATAGTTTATTCCATATGTAGTTTCCTACCCGGTGTACCTCGCACATTTCACTAGACGAAGAGACAGTCTCACCTCATCAATGAGACATTTTAGTATCAAAACACCTCTTTCATTTTAACGCATTCAAGACAAATTATAAATTACCTGTAATATGGTGCCGATTGGCCGATTGGAGTATCTAGCATGTCTGTTTAAGTTTATTATAGACCTACTTTTAAGGAAATTGCGGGGTGATGGCATAAACTTTCTTTAGACAAAGACCAAAAGACCTGGTAGCGCCATCTCTGTATAATGGAGAACAACTTCAACGCGATCGTAGCGCCATCTGTTGTTCAGATATTATGCTTGCCTTCAGTTGTGCGCAGTTCGGAAGTACAGCTTACTCATTGAGTGAATAGATGGCGCTGTATGTAGGCTTCGTGTGAAAATTAAACCCGCCATTATTTTGCAATACGATATTCGCGATGTTCACAATGTTTGGAAGATGGCGTTTGTACCTAGGGCAGGGCAGCATCCATTTTGTAAATAGACAATGTTTACCGCTAATCTCGATCGAATTAGCGGACAAAGGAAAGTCATAAATCTAGCTGCTAATATAATACTTTTATCGTCGTTGTTTCCTCAACTTGATAAGATTTTCACTTTTTATGAGATAGTTACTCATTGGTTTTTTTCTGTTGTTTATTTTTAAGCAATAGGATAGGTTACTATATTGACTATACCTAAGTACTGTTATCATCAGTATGATAAACAGATAGGTAAGTATCTACCTAATATCAATAGATAATTATGATATGATTCACATAGCCATAGAAGGAATTTCGTCACAATGACTTGCAATTTAGCAGATTCATTGAGATCTCATGATTTTATTAATTTTATTACCTACCTATGACATTCCAATGAATTATTTGGTAGATAGGTACACCTACTTAGCTTGAATGTAAAAAATATGCTACCAAAACCAACAAATTAGTGCTACATGTTTATCAAGAATTATTAATAGAATTTTAATAGTAGGTTTTATCAGTTATTATTATTAAACAAGACGAGCCTTCCATTTATCGTATTTACCAACAGATACTAAGAAGACGAAATTTGCTGACGACCTTTCACACCCGCGCGAACCAAAATTCGGTAGTTTTTTGTACTTTCGAGAGGATACAACATATTCGCGAGCTGGCTGACCAAAACCTGGTGTATCCTCCGCCTGCACAGCATGAATTTCTCCTTGTTTACGTCTTTTTAGAGCGCTTTTTAAACAGTCGGGTTTTTTGATTTTATGAATTAACTTTTTTTATTTAAAACTAGGTATTTAGATAATATTTTTTCGAATTAGGTACATTTAAACATTACCATTACCCTCCTTCGGCAGTCGGGTAAAAATACCTGAAATCGAACTGTAGATAGGTAATAAATTTTTCTTTGATACGCTAAAAATTTCATTCAAAGAAGCCCGGCGGTTTTGTTGCGATTGCCGTTTTTTGTCTGTGTCAAACATAACTTTACAAAAGAATTTAAACTTTGTTTAGATACGTATAAAATTAAAAAAAATCCTAGATCAAATTATTAAAAAATAGTCTAATGTAACCTTTTTTTTTTAAAACAACTACGACTTGTTCTACTAGACTAGTCGTAGTTCTACTAGACTAGACTAGTCGTTCAGACGTGATCCACATAGGATAGGATATCTGCGCCTTAAAATACAATTAACATTTCAAGAAACATCACGTAGGTATAGATTCGCCGAAGGGATAGGCAGAGGTTTACCTATGTTTAAACTGTTTATATACGTACCGTACATACATACATACATAAACTCACGCCTCTTTCCCATGGGGGTAGGCAGAAACCACAGAACGCCACCTGCTACGATCTTTACATACTTCTGTTGCTTCACACACATTCATACATCTAGTCATACACACACGCCGGTTATGGGTACTGCGCACTTGGCCTTTCTGAAGAACATCACCTATAAGGTCTATATACGTCTTTCTAGGGCGTCCCCTCCCGGCGTTTCTATTCACATCTGCCTTGTAAATACCATTCGTTAGTCGCCTTTCATTCATCCTCTCAACATGGCCAAACCATCTTAACATACTCTTTTCAATTACCGTAGTACACTCAAATTACCCCAGACATTAAGACGCTTCTAGTACCTATAACAAATAACACTGCTCAATCTGGTCAGTTTGGTCAGGATCCCGAGCTCAACTCTCGCGCCTGTGTCCACTCACTGGATCTGTTTGGGTAGTGCGTTCTGTCCTACAATAACTAGCCGGAATTTTTTGGATCCGACTTGTGCCAGGTATTTGCAAAAAAGTAAGGACAAGGTAACCAGCCCTATGTTTAAGTATCTCAAAAAAGTTACGGTTTTGATCAAATTGGCTCCTAAAGTAGGTTCTTTATTTGAATCGGTTTCAAGAAGGTCTCGCAGGCAAGAGAGTACCGACTGACAAGACAACAAAATGGCCCATTTGTCTCTTTGTTGGCTACTTATATGTATAACAGCTGGTACTGTTATGCTTGAGAGGATTCTGGGGCTAAGGCTGGCCTCACACATACTGAATTCCTCCCTGTATTCAGAGTCGGAATTCATAATCTGAATGCCGGCAATGAGTACTTACCTAAACCACAATCTGAAAAAATCAGAATGTGTGTGGGGCATAATGAAATTGTTTGCATTGCCGGGCTTACATATATATTAATATGAATTCCGACTCTGGATTTAGAGAGGAATTCAGAATGTGTGTGAGAGGCCTTAGTTCGTTCTGCGTTACGGATCGTGGTTTGATAGCATAACGGGATCAGTGTAAGATCAGTGTGTGTATTACATAAGGTTACACTAGTTGATCTTTCTTCCATACAAACGTAGTCTGGCGATTACTCCGCTGTTTGACGACGTACGTTTAAAATAAAAAATGATATCAATTGGTCTCATCATTATCTAGTCCTGTATGGAAAAAAGTAAAAAAATAAAATATTCGAAAGTTATGAGCGTCGAAAGTTCCATATTTCAACACTAATTTTAGCGCATCTTTGGTCGGAAATAAATACCATTAGAAGAAGGAAAATTGCAAAACGGCCTCCATACTGGGATAGATTAGTAATTCAACAAAGCAAATAATTTTATTTTGAAAATATACATTTAGTCGTTTTTTTATAATATCTAGACTCCCAAAAGCCTGTTTATAAAATTTTGCGCGCTCGTTTTCGTCCTAAATCATCATCCATTTCGCTACAAACTTGCAAAAGTGCTAGGGTAAATACGCTAAATGTCGGCCCCCTAACGGCTTTTCTAACTAGGGATCGCTCTGGCGCCATCAGTTTGCAACAAAAGGATGCTTGTGATGCGGTTTTGGAAAGTTTGTTAACTCTATTTCATCTTTATAGGCATAAGATTGACATTTCTACTAAAATAAAAAAGTATTAAGGTGTAAATGCATCAAGAACGAAAAAACCCTAAAGTCGGCCGTTCACGGCCCATGGTCGGTCGCGTTTTTCCCTAATGTCGGTCAGGTATAGGGTGTTTTAAATTAAGACAATGAAAAATATTATTAATATGATTTATTTTGGCAGCAGTCTAATATCACATAAGTAAACATTTGTATTTGTTTAATAGTAAAGAAATTTTTTGATTTGCACTTAAACAATTTTACTATAATTATAATAAAGTAAAAAAAATATAATAACTAAGTATGTGATAAGAAACTTATCTTCTTTATGATATTAATAAATTATAATAACACATATTCAATTTTGAGAAAATAAGTTTGATAAATAAATTAAATATGACTACCCACAAAATCAATGAAAAAATACAAATGTAACCAGCCTGTATAGTGACGCTGTAATTCGAGGCTGGCCGACATTATGATCTTTAATATTTCTAATGTCGGCCCCTATTTTGTGTACCTTATTTCTCGAGATTCAACTAATATCACCCCGGCCGGAATTTGACGATTAAACGTAAAATAGATTTATTTGCCTATAAACTTTGAAAATTCTCTTATTAAGCCAATGGAATTGGTAGAATCGCAATTTATAAAACAGACTGCATTTACTTTAAGTCGGCCATGGCCGAGAATCCGGTTTTAAGTCGAAATTGGTATTCTAATGGCGGCCCCCTATTTTTCCCTTAAAATAATACGCAAAACGTTGAGAAAACTATCTCAAAATATAGTAAAACAAACTTTTTAGTGATAACAAAGCTTAAAAACAAAAAAATAAAGATCTTATCGTTGTAATATCAATCCCCGAAGTGCGGGTATTCACAGCTAGTAAGCTACTTTAGCTACTAATTTGACGCTGCAACGGCGCAATCGCTATTGACGCTCAGTGTGCGAAGAGTGAGTGACGTAATCGAATAGAAACGGTTTGTACTTATAGAGTATGAACTAAGGTTGCAATTCGAGTGGCAAAATTGCCACTTAATTATATTTTGAATGAATGCAAGCTGAAAATGTGCAGACGGCCGAACATTGGGGGGTGGCCGACGTTTGGCGTATTTACCCTAATTCGAACACGAATAGCTTAGCTAGCTTCTGATTGCTCATCACAGCATCTATCTCTTTCGCACGTGTTGTCGGATGAGATAGTATGCATTTTAACCCCGCGCACAAAATAGTTCGTGCCGTCGACTAGGGGAACCTTAAGTACACTGATGCCTGTCCTGTGTCTTAGCGACAAAAAAAAGAATTGACGAAAACAAATGGTTTAGCGACTTAACTGACGACTTTTGAAGTACAAAACAAAAAAGTTCTAGGGCCAGTATTAGATAGGTAATTTTTATGTTAACTCGACATAGAATTATAAAGAGCCAAGAGTTAAGTAAGGAAAGTGCAAACGCGTTTGCGTGCCAATTTCAAACTGCATTTCATAACGATTTTCTGAAGAAAAAAAAAAAAAAAATTGCATTCGTAGATATTTCATAGTTTCGAAATTTCAGACCATATTTGCCTGCTTATTTAATATCGAAATCGACACCACTAAATTTCGAAACAAATTTATTCAAATATTATGTTATTTTTATGTTTAAAATTATGTAACTAAAAAGAGGATCATCTGAAAATGAGTCTGAATTCGAATCTAAAGCCAAAGAGAACGCTGTGATGAGCGATAATACATCTGCTAACATTAAAAAAAGGCTAAACATGGTGTTAAATAAAAATCAGAAGTGAAAGAAACTCGGGCGTTAAAAAAACAGCCTCAAAAATTTATTATACGTGGACATTGCGCTCTTCGTTAGCTGGGAATCCCACCTTTTTTTTGTTTTTTTACCCGACTGCCGAAGGAGGGTAATGTGTTTATCAGTCTATGTATGTATGTAGGTTTGTTCCTATATGGTGTTCTAGAGACCAAACGCGGTGGCCGATTTTGATGATTCTTACGTCAATCGATTTGTCTTAACCCTGCGAGTGTCACTGGCTACATTAAAATTGCAAAATAGAAAAATGGCGGATTTTGGGCGCCTATTATCCAATTTTAATGTAGCCTATGACACTCGCAGGGTTAAGACGCATCGATTGACGTATGAATCATCAAAATCGGCCAACGCGTTTGGTCTCTGGAACGCCATATAGAAACAAACATACATACATAGACTGATAAACACATTACCCTCCTTCGGCAGTCGGGTAAAAACGGGACCCTATTACTAAGACTCCGCGGTCCGTCTGTCTGTCACCAGGCTGTATCTCATGAACCGTGATAGCTAGACAGTTGAAATTTTCACAGATGATGTATTTCTGTGGCCGCTATAACAACAAATACTAAAAACAGAATAAAGTTAATATTTAATTTTAAGGGGGGTTCCCATACAACAAACGTGATTTTTTTGCCGTTTATGCGATAATGGTACGGAACCCGGTTTTTTACTTCATCTGAGGAACAAAGGCAAAACATTTGGTTTGGATAGGTGAGCCCGTTCTCGAGTGAGTAATAAAATTACAACGAAAAGTGGCATTGATTTTTATTTATGTAGGTAGATAGGAGGGTTTATGAAATACAGTTTCACTCATGTTCTTTCTGTTATTTTATTCATATATTTTAACAACTCTGCTAATTTGATTTGCTTCTAAGCATGTACTTTGATGGAATCTCCACAGTTCACAAAAATACCGTCTGGGTTGCCGCATGGGGGGGCTCGTGCCCCCCCCCTTGAAACTACCATTCAGATAGATAGTTGGAATGTTTTTGTCGTCAAACGATATCTAGGAAAGTACCAACGTAGGTATATCAACATCAACATAGGTACATTGGGGTTATCGCGAACAGTTAGCTGATTATAGAGAGATATCAATCAATAATCGAATTACGTAAAGCAACACGTTGATGGAGGTACAAAATACCCTAAGTACCTACGCATTGCACATAATATAATTAGGTATGTATCAATGCAATAAATCGAGGATTGCAGCGGAATATTCCGACACCAATTTCAGGGCCACATTTCACAAAAATGGTGTAACTATGTGGTGTAGCATAGCAATCGTAGCGTGATGACGTAAACGCTAATAAAATGTAAACAAACTATTATCTAGACTAGTATACAAACAATAACATGTGGTAAGTAACACATTAATTGTGATGAAATATTCAAGCAATTACTTACTCGTAAACATTATTCAGTCAGACACTGTCTAATTTTTTTGTTATTGGCTACTCGCCCAAAAATAAATGTTTACGCCAAGAAACGTGACCCAACTTTATTAGTTACTGCTGTGAATGTATTATGTCACACGCAGGACTAAAAAATAAGACCAAACTATTTTTACACAATTTGATTTCGCCTAGCCCTTCCCATCACCGGACTTGTCGTACGGCAATGCGCCACCGGGCACCGGTACATGGTGGACATCATTGTACGCACAGCTAAGGAGTGGCATTCCCTGCCGAAGTCTATTTTCTGATAGCTACAACCTTGGGGTCTTTAAGTCAAGAGTGAATAGGTTACTTCTAGGCAAGCGTGCTTCACCGTCGACCACATCATCACTTACCATCAAGCGAGATAGTGGTCAAACGCGAGGCTGTAGTTAATAAAAAAAAAAACTTGCAGTCATTCATTACAGACAGCTATTTCTATTTGAATGTAGGTGTAGGTGGGTGTTTACGACAAAAGTGGTTCGCGAATTATCCTTATATTTAAAAAATAAAACGTCAAGATACATATAAAAATATTTTATTAAAAACATTTTGGTAACATTTAATAAGAACACTTAGGTAAAAATAAATCGACCTCAAAATCATTTCAAAAGAACAGCCTGGACTGGAAGTTCACGGAGGAAGCCGGAACAGCAAAAAAACTAAAATAAATAAAAACAATGATAACACTCTAGGCAGAGACATGTCTAATTGACAACCAGAATTAAGGCATCGCAAGAATAATTATTTAAGTACGATAAAATACCTACGTCTATTATTATAATTACAACAAATAAACGCCTAGTTCCTAACGTTCAGTTGTGTAGTAGCCCGCCGGTGACAGCGGGCGCGCGGGCGCGGGGGGCGCGCGACCCTGTACTAGTCTCTTGGCAGGGGACTTACATCGAGTATTATTGCCACTAACAATTAACATTATTCACTTCATTCACGAGACATTTTGCTTGCCACTACGCCATAATTATACACTACTAAATACTAAAACATCCCAATTATACAAAGCTATGTTAAAATTTTACCTAACTAATAATATTAACATCTTCGGCTAATTTTGATACTAGAATGATATAACATCATCTCATATTGTACTCTTAACATTACGCTGGATTATAAATTATAAGTGAGGAATAAAACTTGTTATACATAATATTGCAAGCATTACTGAGATTGTGCAAGTTACGTGATTTCATTAAAGTAACAATATATTGAAAACTTAGTGAAAAAAAGAAGATTGCTTATACTGAAGTTGACAAAGGAGTAGCGGGCTGAGCCCTCACAAACAGCTACGGTAAAGGAACAGTCATAAAGATTAAATTACGAGCATTGGCACTTTCAATATTAAATCTTAATTACACTCTCGAAATAGCACTGCATATCAATAACCAACTTAAAAACTAAATTCAGATCAGTCATTTATGATATCACATCAAAATAAACAGGGAAATACATAATATGTGATTATCGATTGGGATATACTATATCATATATATTATATTTTTTTCAAAAGAGGTATTAATTTTCTTAAGGGTTACTAAAAATATTGAGCTCTGCGCCGCGCGCGACGCACTATATCACCATAATACGAGAACAACATTGAACCAATAAGTTTTGGTACTTGGAGTTCATCTCCGAGTTAATCTATTTCGCTAAACCTACATAATGCTTATCAGATATACGTAATACCCACAGGACGCGCGTGGCCGCGGCCCGGGGCCCTGGAGCGAGCCCGAGGGCCCGCGGGCTTAGGCAACACGCGTCAGGCAAAAAACCCTTCATCCTTATACAATTTTCATTATAAAAATACTGTCATTTGACTACAGTTCAATGAGAAAAAAATATTTATCATATGAATGAACAATAGATATAATACAACATATAGGTAATATTATGTATAATATCATGTATAATTATGATTTGACTAAAACAAAATAAAATGCATAAAATTGAAATGATTAAAACATTGTAAAATCACTTGAAGACACTTAGTAATGGAAGGTACTAAATTGATATTTTTATGAAAATTTTGTTAAATAAATAGCACAACAACCAAAATATTTGGCAATGTGGATTAAATAAACATTAACAACTACTACCCTCGGCTGCTAACTTAAACACAAATCTGGAATGCAAATATTGCATCGCACCTCGGCCTCTCTTGTTGTCGCGCCGCGCGCCGTGCCTTCGTGCCTACGGGCTACGGGATCACTTACTAACATAGGAGACAGTCACAACAAGAGCTAGTCTACTAAACTGTGCGTATCGCTCCAAATACTTTCCTTTGAACTACATTCGATTGCAGCTTTGTCATATTATACGTTAATAACTAAAAATTATCTGAATGCAACACTTGATTTTAAAATAACCAATAACAACCATTTTGTGAGTCCGTGTGACTGAGGATATAGCACACTAGGCAAATGAAGCCACCCCTGAACATTGATATATTATAATATTTATTTATTCGCCAACAGTACGTTAAGGGGCAGCTTCCTACAAAGGCAATAAAGAATGTGTATCACTGTTAGCTGCATTCTGAGATCCATGCTATATGTTCAGTCATTACCCACTGAATCATAATACGTAAATAAATATTTGTAAACTTCAACTACTTAAGTTTTGTGTTCATAGCCCAGTTAATTGATTAAAGACAAAACAGAAATGAAAGCTTTGTGGATATGGCTCTAAATGTACTACTAGTCGTTTGAAATGCAACGTGAACTTAAATCACGAACGACTATATGCTTCAGAGGTCAACTTAACGCTGACAAACTAGTGTTCGGAGAAAACATTTCGCGCTTGTTGGTCCCTTCCAATATATTTGCCAAACCTTAAAGCAAACTATAAAGATGTAAAGAAAATTTTGAAAACTACATACTGTATTGTCTCGTATCAACATTTTATATAAAAATAACTATGTGGGAAATATGTCAACATTATTGTGTACAAATACTCCAGTTCCAATTTAAAGCTGTTCACAACATAGCAGAACTAAAGTTGCTCAAAAGGACAGTATCAATTATTCATTATAGTTAGTATGTTATACATTACTTATATGTAATCGAAGAGACTCACACTATTAAATATCTTGACTAAATTAAGAGACCACAAATATTACATTTATATATGCACGTACATAGAGATATTGCCAGTCTGTTAACGACACTTACTATAATTTCACTAGAAGCCCAGCATCTGGGCACATCAATGACTCAAACGTTTTAAAACGGTCTGTAACAACTACTAATACCTTAGAATATCTAATCACTGCATTAATTTGTGATGATATGCACTGATAACCCATTGTGACTATGTTCGACATGGGCTCATCATATAATAATTACAAATGAGTTGTTCAAAGCTTAAAAGTTGAGTTGATAAGAATTGATTTTAGGGTAGTGTGTCAAGATCGTATCCTCTAGATTATATGTCATCACTATTATTATGTAATGCTCGGACGGTAAATCCAACAATCATCAAATTACTTCTTAAAATAACCTACAGCTTGGCTTAAATTCGTGCCTATCTCGTCAAAATCGTAAATTTAAATAACATCCGAGAAGCAGCCTTTTGGTTTAAACAATCGACGATCCTATTGACGACTGTGGAATATATCTAAATTATCTCCTAGAGACTAAAGAATATTATAAAACAATATTTAAATAATAACGGTTACATTAATGGTGGGCAATAAAATAACTCATTATGATATCATTAGTAATGTCTATAATTTAAATATTGCTTTAAGAGTAATTGGACACAAAATCCATGGGTTGAGTTACACCCCTTTGTATTTTATACTAATCAATATAAATTGTATACTCAACAATTTATAGTTAATATATTCTTTGGATAACAAATCATTAACAATTCTAAGAGGAACTAGTGTAGCGTAATATATTACTATAATGATATAGTTTAATTTGTTGATTTATGGAATATAGACTTTAAAGATTTGATCCAATATTGTCTTTTTGATTAGACTGGGACCTAGAAATGCTGTTTTTTGGAATACGTCTGGAAATATTTATGGCATTGCAAGTCCGTAGTATTAATTAAGCCTAACTTTATCACACAATTAAATAAGTTAAAAACATAAACGAAGTCATGTATCGTCGCGCAATCCATTCACAGAATTTGTCAAAAATTGTCTTGTTTAAATTAAGATCACAGTATTAAGTCACGTTTAAAATGTAACTCTACGAATGTGCGCAACGATAACACATACATATTCCACAGTCATCCGTATAACTGGAGCACAACAGGCAAGCATATAAACAAACTATATTATAGGAAAGTGTCACAGAACCATTGGCTTTAGTTCAACTAAAGGAACTACAATATAATTTTTTGTCAGTCATGGTAAAACATTTCATGCTTATTTGTAACAAATTAGTAAAATAGAATGTATAAACTTAAGTCAAAAAGATAACAATGAGCAAAACAAAACATCGTCTCTTGTCATTAACAAATTGTCAAAATTAATTCCATGAAAAACTTTTAAACTAGAGCCACGGTTCAGCTAATAATGGTTCAAAGCACCATCAAGTGACTGTAAGAGTTAAAGAAGTTGATATGCACCCTGATGTGTTCCAGTCGTACCCACTTAACATTCGTTTGTTCAGGATTTTTTTGTCAAGTCATAGTCACGTCAATCTGTGGCAGCTACGACCCATGAGAAGCCGCAGAGGCGGCAAGAGTCCTTTACGTACTGTGTGCGAGTTCCATATGGGCCCAACCTGTGATACTGCGAGCGGTTGGCGAAGAACAGCGCGGGGTTGTTGGGCGGAAGCACCGTGGGGCGGTAGCTCCAACGCGGGTCCGTGAGGTTACCCATCAGGTTCAGGATGTCGCGCCCTTCATAAGTGATTTTGACTTCTTCGGCTTTCTTCTCGATAGGACGTGGTTGGGGCTGCACCACCGGCTCGAATAGCTTCTGAAAATATTTCACACATTGACACAATAAACACATCAGTCCACATATAAATTCACACAAAAATAAAAAGAATATTGCAACACTGCTTAGTTTCTACTAAGCATTGAGGTTTATAGAAGGTATCTCTACTCAGTCCTTATCAAATGTGCTAAAATGATTTTTGAAAGCTGAAGGTAGACTTTTTAATTTTTACTAAAAATTTATGTAGGTATAAAAAACACAATCACACTGAATCACACAAAAATGTCTTGTAACCTATGCCTCCGAAATCTTTCCATTATCACACGTCGATAATGTACACAACATTGATAGCGTAAGACATTCGCCATTACGGAATATTATGAAAATAGAGAGGTCAAGGCCAGGACGAATGCAAACAAAATAGTGCGAAAATGTAGCACTCACCTTCTCTGTTGTTTGAGGACTTGACGGCAGGGAGTCGCTATTAACTGATTCAGATTTGAGCGACCCCAGCGACCCGATACCGCTAGAATCACTGGAGACTGACGGACTCGGGCTCGACTGCGACTGAGATAGGCCCGCTATGTCTATGATATGCCCGAACGAGCTGAACGAGTCAAAATTCTCTGTCTCCAAGCCCGGCAGAGGTAGTGCAACGCTCAAAGCCATGTCTGTAAATGGAAAATCACGTTTGTATTATAATTACACGTGCATAAACTCAACTGCGTGTGAATACTTTATTAGCTATGTTGACAGAATCTAACCAACGCGCCAAACTGTTACGGTTTTGTGATCACACCACACTCGAGATAACACGTCACTCACCTTTGACTAGAATAACAATTAAGAATTTCAAAACCACACTGTAATCAACGAGTAAAACAATAATTACCGAAAAGCGTAATCCCAAAAAGCTCAAGTCTCGATGTAGTTGAAAAGATCGAACATTTATGAAGTGAAGTTGGCTCCAATTGCTAGTCCGCGTTGCGTGATGTCGTCGAGCGCGAACCGGAAATAGCTCCGTCGGTAAAGCAGTATACTACGCAGCAATGAAAATATTTACTAAAAGGCTGTAGATGGCGTAATACTTACTTAAAATATTTTTTTGTTTTTATAATGCCCTTTATTGCAAGTTTTACCAATTTTTGAATGAAACATTTTCATTGTATATTTAAAAAGTTGATTTTATGGTTTCAATTTGTGTGCAGCGCCATCTCTGGCAGTATACTATACTGCATTACGCAAACAGAACCGGCTCAAGTCGTTCCTTTACTCACCGCTAGATGGTAGCATTCACCACATGGCATGGGCGTAACAAATTTCAGATAGTTACTCCTTTCGTTAAAAGATGGCGGTGATTTAAAATTATATCGTTATTTTTTTAACGCCTAACGATTTACCAGTTGTTGGTTGATGCAGTTGTTTCTGTTTACATTACACCTACCTATTTATTTTGGAGTTTCAGACTAGATAACGAATACTAGGTACTTATCTACTTAGTTATTGATTCAAATTCAAGGCTAATTAGCAACTAAGATCTAAGAACTCTCTCTAATTTGACAAATATAAATACAAGAAAAGTACCATAACAGTTTTCAAACGGTTTTTTTCTTCTAATGTAAGTACACCGTTCTGTATAGAAACAAATGAAAATTGCTAGACTTTCCTACAGTCTGACATTAAGTTAACCTTTTTTTTTAAATGATAAAATTCATGTAATTTAAATATTATTTTAGTTCAGTGCAGCACTAATTGGTTTCAGGTTCATCTTTATCATAAAATACCACTTTATAAACTCTAACTTATAAGTTGATTAAAACTTAGACTGTCTGTAATTTAAAATTAGTTTCCCGTTATTTATTTATTTATACATGACCTCCAACGAAAGATGTATACAAAAAACACAAAGAGTCATCAATTTGAAGTAATGAAAAGTGCAATCCTTCAATTATAGGACGCCACAGCATGCATTTTAGATTATCGACTAGATATAAACTAAAATGTAATCTCTTAAAACAAGGTAATAGTAAAACATATACAAGACTCTCCTTATATCTATATATAAAGTTATAGACAGGGGAACCGAGAAGCCTAGGTAAGTATATACAAAGGACTCCTCCTTCCCTCCACGTATATTTTTAATTTAATTAGTTACTAAAAGGACGTGAATCATCACGATCTCTGATACAGACAGGCTATTTCCTTATCAGACCATTGTTAAATCCTTCAAGTTACTAGTTGAAGAATATTGACGCATTGCAATCCACCTTTTCTGTGACTTCTTGAATAATCTTATCTAATCTTACTAGCCCCAACACTGGACAAAGTCCTTCTCTCGTTTAAATATTAAAAACAATATGATACCGATTTCAAGTGTTTTTAACCCCCGCCGGAAAAAGAGGGGTGTTATAAGTTTCACGTGTGTTGCTGTGTAGGTATGTTTGACTTATTATGCTTCGAGCAAAGACTAATCCAGGTTCTCTTGCGGATGTCTTCATTACATAGTACTTACGTATGACCCATCCGAATAGCAATTTATTCAGAGAGTACGTATTGCATTGATAATTTTAAAGCCAATTCCCAATATCGTAAGGAAGTTGAAATTGAAATACATTGGAACAGTTATTTTTACATATGAACCAAGGTTGACATTATTATCTGTTTATTTGATTATTTACTACTATAAATCTAATCTGCCCCCCTACTCCCTCGAGTTAAAGGGTAAAATCTACAAGTCCGTGATTAGACCTGTCATACTGTATGGATCAGAATGTTGGGCTGTGAAAAAGATGGATGAAAGGAGATTGCATGTAGCAGAAATGAGAATGTTGAGATGAATGTGCGGCGTGACGAGATTGGATAAAGTGAGAAATGAGTATATTAGTGGCAGTTTGAAAGTGGCGCCAGTGAGAGAAAAGTTGAAGGGAAACCGTTTGTCCTGGTATGATCATGTGATGAGGTGGAATGAAACGCATGTTACTAAAAGAGTTATGAATATAAATGTGGATGGATGGAGAGGAAGAGAAAGGCGAAAGAAAAGATGGATGGACTGTGTGAGGAGTGATATGAACGAAAAGGGAGTCAGAAATAGCGTTACTTGAGACAGAACGGAATAGAAGAAGAAAACGTGTTGCGCCGACCCCAATAAGGGCACATATAAGGGCAGGAAGATGATGATATTATTATAAATCTACATTTCATTTTCAACTAATTTTAATTTTTCTGAGCGTTGGAAGTTTTCACTATTTATTATTTATTTTATTTATTTATTTATTTATCAAACAATTTACATTGTGTTCGAATTCTACAACATAATTACATTTGAAATTACAACTGAAGCAACAATCAAATACAAAGCAATCGGAACCAGCAACAAATAAAAAAAAAATACTATGTATAAATCAAAAACCGTTTACATTTCAAACCATAAAAAGCGCAAAAACAACCATGTCTATTCAAATTAAAATAAATCTGCCAAGAATTAAATGTCAATCAAATAACTGTTCACATGTCCAACCATAAAAAGCTCAAAAATCTAAAGTTAATAAAATGAGAATTAGATGTCAAATTGATACAAATTAAATGTCAACTGAAATACCATAATATCCATAATTATCCATAAGTCAAAATAAGTACATAAGAGTCAAATGCAAACTACAAGTCAATTAAACACACATTAAATAAATTAAAATGTCAATACAATATCAAACATATCACACACAATTCATCTGGAATCTTTCACTATCGCGTTAATGTATTTGGGGTTCCGCTTCAGAAACGGGATCAGCTAGTCCAGAATCGAATACCTTTAAACAAGCAATTGTTGTTATGTAAGTACCTATATTCTGAATCTCGGAAACGACTCCAACGATTTTCATGAAATTTAGTATACAGGGGGTTTCGGGGGCGATAAATCGATCTAGATAGGATTTATTTTTAGAAAACGTCGTTTTCTCTTTTTTCACCGGAGCAGAGCTCGATCGCCCAGGTACTTCTACTTACTTTATTTTTTCCTTTTTAAACCATGTCATTGCGTGGTCAAATCAATGTTAAGCGCGTCGTTTCTCCTAGCAATGTCCTTCGTGCTGTTGTAGCCATAAAGTGATGAAAATGAGTGCAACTTCGAAGTCTCTCCTCGTTTTGTAGAGCTCATGCTCATACAGAAATAGCATGTAAACCCAGAGCCCGAACCATTAGGTAACCTACCTTTTTTGTTTTCGGGAGAAACTTTCATAAGGCCCCTGGACTTTTGGGGCAAAGACCAAAAGAAATGGTCTCTTACAAAGGCGTCGCCAAAGAGAGGGCAGAAGGGGCAGCTGCCCCCCCCTAGAGATTCTAAAAAGGTAGCCAAATGTAACCAAAGTTCTAAGACTATGATTTGACTGGCTTGATCAATCATTCCCGTACGTCGAAACTCCCTGCCTAGCCACCCTGGCTAAGAAGATTATGTTTTAATTAAACTAATCAAAAAAAGTTATTTTGTCGACCACTATATTATTAAAATATAGTAATTACAAAAAAAAACACACTGTACCTATATTCAAATTCATATTTCCAAATTATTATTGTTCCGGCACTGGGTGTTGTGTATCTGAGATTATATGTTTGTAAACGCACCCACGATACAGGAAGAAATTCCTAGTGTGGGGAAACGTTTTTTTTTAAAAAGAAAAGAAAGAAGAAAGAAAGGAATGATAGGACCTACACAATCATTTGCTAATCGCTCTCTGTTTGTCAAATGCACTTATTTCTATAAAAAAACCGCCAAAACTCTAAAACTTTATATTAAGGCGGTACCCCGAACAAAACGTGTTGTTTTTGTGCTGTTTTTAGGAGCTATCTACTCGTTATTTAAAAAGAAATATCAATTAATAAAAATACATTAAATTTCTACATAATATTGATTCTAAAATGGTAGATTTCGTTTTTTTTTAATGTTGTTTAAATTTCACTAATCTCCTTCCAAAAAAACATAAAAATGAGAAATAATTATTGATATTATGCATCTCCTCGTAAAGTGTTCATTAATTATTTTATGTACTAACACTAATGGATAGACAATTTAATAACGAACATTTTTGTAGATTTTTTTTTTCATAAGACCAACTTTCGATTTTATAAAGATTTTATTCTAAAATCTGGGCGTATTCACTACTGTAATTCATGCGCCACCAGTGCCGCTAGACCAATAGGAATGCTCATATCTCATGCCGATTTTTTGGTCAGGGTACCGTCTTAAAAATCTATTATTGCGCAAAAATCGCGCTCGTTTTGCTTGTGTCAACTATTCTTCTTCTTGCTTCCTTGGTCCCATTATTTAGGCTTGCTTGAGGTCGCTAAAGCGCTGTATATTAGCAATAAAATAAAATCAGCAGATGATAAAATAAAAACTACCTGGAAAATAATAAATAATGAAACAGGTAGGAAAAAACAGCGTAACACAGAATTTAATTTAGCGACTGCACATGGCCCCACACACTCAGATATAGAGGTAGCTCAGGAATTTGAAAACTTTTTTGTTAATATTCCACTTAAAACTACAGCAGCCTTAAACTCCTCACCTGCATTGTCTGCTGCCTTACTTAGAAGGAACGTAAATGCGTGCCCTTCGGAGTTCAAGTTTCAACATACAAACCCCCAGGCTATTTTAAAAGCTTTTAAAGATCTTAAAATTAAATCAACAGAAGATCTTTGGGGACTATCTGTAAAAGTGTGTAAACCAATCATTGAAACTGTTGCACCCTATTTGGCTTTCATATTTAACACTAGTGTCGAGCAAGGAGTTTTTCCGGACCTCATGAAACACAGTAAGGTAGTTCCATTGTTTAAATCTGGGGATAGCAAAGAAGCCAATAATTATAGGCCAGTGTCAATTCTGCCGGTTCTCAGTAAGGTCTTCGAAAAGTTAATGCTCAACCAATTGTTGCGTCATTTTAACAAACATTCCATCTTTTATGATCAACAATACGGTTTTACCAAAGGGCGTTGCACAACTGACGCGGGTGTCACCCTAATAAAGAACATATTTAAGGCCTGGGAGGAAGCACAGGACGCCATTGGAATCTTTTGCGACCTCTCGAAGGCGTTCGATTGCGTTAACCATGAGACTCTATTGTTGAAGCTCGAGCACTATGGAATTAGACACACAGCCCTTGAGTTACTTAGATCATATTTAAAAGCCAGACAAGTTAAAGTTCAGGTAAACGGCGTAAACTCACTAGGGTCTGAAATGACAATGGGTGTGCCTCAAGGCTCGATATTGGGTCCTTTCCTCTTTTTAGTTTATATTAACGATTTACCCCAATTACTACAAAATCAACCGAAGATGGTGTTGTTTGCTGATGACACATCTTTGATATTTAAAATAGATCGGCGGTCACGAAATCTTGATGACGTGAATAACTCCATTTATCAGGTCCAAAATTGGTTCACGGCAAACAATTTAGTACTAAATGAAAAAAAAACCAAATGTATTAGATTCACATTGCCGAATGTTAGAAGTACCGAATGCGATATCATATTGAATGGCGAAAAGCTGGACTTTGTAAATCAAACAGTTTTCCTGGGAATCACTCTAGACGACAAATTGCAATGGGGTCCTCATATAACATCTCTTGCGGGTCGGCTAAGCTCAGCCGCTTATGCTGTTAGAAAGATAAGACAGTTAACGGATGTAGAAACCGCGCGTTTGGTCTATTTTAGTTACTTTCACAGCATAATGTCATACGGTATTTTACTGTGGGGTCGAGCGGCTGACATTGAATCCATATTTATATTTCAAAAGAGAGCTGTCAGAGCCATATATAAGTTAAGTCACCGTGAATCTCTTAGGGAACTGTTTAAAAATATTAATATTATGACAGTTTCATGCCAATTTATTTATGAAAATATTATGTATGTAAGGAAAAATATACATCTCTTTAGTAAAGTCAGTGATAGACACAATTGTAATACCAGAAATAAAGATAAGTTAGATCAGCTTTCTTACAGACTAGCTAAAGTACAATCATCTTTCATGGGGTACTGTGTTAAATTCTATAACAAAATACCTTGTGATATATTAAAACTAAATGAAAGTAAATTTAAAACTTTAGTTAAAAGCACCCTTTGTAAACAAGCATATTACAAATTAGATGATTATATTCAAGATAAGAATGCTTGGAAACATGCTGGTCCTGCTCCATAGGGCAATCTTTGGTGTAGACAAAATCAAATTTGTTAATTTATATTCCCATTCATAGTTATTGTATTCATTGTATTTTTTTTTTTTTTTTTTTTTTTTTAGGAAATTGACTCACACACTGTTCCGTTGTTGTTGAATTAGGTATTTTACCTATGTTTGTAATATTTGTAAGTATGTGAGAACCATGTTCCTACTTATCAAATTAATTAATTTTCCTGTTAATGCTTTTTAATACTTTATACCTGCGTGTAGAGCTATTCTGGGTGCATCGTCCTCACATATATTAATGTATGTACGTATGTTAATATTGTAAAACACCAATTTTTTTTTTTTTAAAAGAGTAAGTATGGAGTTTCTTGTGCGTTCTTCTCCATATCAATCTACTTTCCGAATGCACGGTAGAATATTTTTTTTTTTTTTTTTTTTTTTTTTGTCTATATTTTTTTTTTTTTTTTTTTTTTATCTATATTTTTTTTTTTTTTTATTACTTTTAAATTTATTTTTTATTACTTTTAATTTTTAATTTTAATTTATGTGACGTTCAAAAGTGCCGTTTATTGGCCTAATTGAATAAATATATTTGACTTTGACTTTGACTTTGACTTTGAATTGGAGTAAGCCGTTTTACGAGTGTTTATTATATTAGGAGAGTATGAAACGTGCAAGACAGCCGCGACCGTGGAGTGTATTGAGCGCGCCGGTCCGCGCTGGCGGCTGCGATACGCGCCTAATTGCTCCAAATCGGGTGCTTATGATTTGTAAATATTCTTATATCGCCACTTAGGAGCGTCCGTTCAATAAATATAATAGTAAACATCCGTGCAAATGGCCGTGGCGGGAGGGCAGGCGGCCGAGGAGCGCACGCCGCCGGCGGCGCGGGGCGCGCGGATCGATTCGCGCCCGCGCGACACACTGTATCTATCCTCTCATCGATGCCCGTCTGCTGGCCTCACAAAGAAAGAGATAGGTTTCGCCGACTTTGATCCTTTTGTTTTTGGGCAGCGTCCGGCGATGCGGGCGGGGGCTGAAAAATGTGAAGGGGCGCTGATTGGCCGCCGCTGTGGCCCCGCCCCCGCAGCCTCGCGCGCGCAAGAGCCTCCGTGATCAGTTCAAGGGCGGCTGCCGCGCGTCCGCCACGCACGCCGATTTGTTTGGGTGCCCGGCTATTTATAAACTTAATAAAAGCGCCCTCTGACCACGATGGACAGCTGTCGATGGTCGAGAGACTGATGACTCATTGCTTCCTTATGACTTGTTTTATTAGCACTTTATTTTGTTACTTCTATGTATTTACATGAGAAGTCGTAAGTCTGACAATAAGATTTGGATGGCCTTTGTCAGGGATACATTTACTGCATACTTTTTTAACAGGCTTCTAAATAAATTGTACCTTAATTCTATAATATGAGACCTTTTAAACAGGTTATAGTTAGGTACTCTACTGATTTGAATGAATAATAATGATCCTATCCTACTAATGACCATAATGCGAATATAGCCTACAGTAAGAAAACAATTTTACCAGAATAATAAACTTTCATTCCTACTTTGAATAGAAGAGCAATGTTTTAGGGATCATAAAGATTTATAGGTACCTAAGTAGGTATCCTACTTATTCGATTGGGTACCTCTGTGTACTATTATTTATTCTATGGTGTAGGTATAAGTGTGTAGAAATCAGCAGCCTTTTTGCGTAAGTGAATTCGGAAAGGCAAAGGGTTTGAACCCATGAAAGAGTATGACAAATACTTTTTAAATAATAAGATTTTGCCAAAAAATATTGGACTCTTTCGAAAAGAAATGAAAGCGTCCAAGAATTTTTGGCAATACCTAATCATTTATAGAAAATTTATCATACTCTTTCATGGGGTCAAACCCTTTGCCTTTCACTTACGCAATTAGGCTGCAGGTTTGCGAAGAGTTTTAATAAAATTGGTACAAATAAAAAAGCTATCCTATTTCAAATGCTTTCCATTCAAAAAAGATAAGCCATTTTACATAAAATTTAAAATAAATTAATCTTTTCTGAAACTTGTGTAGTTAGTTTTTCTTTTTAGTTTGCTGGGTATTTAGGTAATATTTATCAGCTTTCAGCAAGTCTTGCTGCCAATAAAACAAATAAAAATAAACTGACGTTTCTTTTCTCCCGTTGCTAAGATACTGAACCCCGATCTTAAAAAAAAAAACAGCCAAATCCACTCATGAACTTGTATCATTAAAGCCTCCGTTACTTTGAACAAACAAGTCAATAATACAATGGCGCAAAAAGCTATGCATACTTAATATATTAGTTAGGTATGTATGTACCTACTTATTATTAGTACAAATAGAGGCACGACTCGACCATTCAAGTACAGTTAGCGATGGTCTTACCTTCAGGTCATTGGTTTATTCTTAGGGTCAGGACATGGTAGGAAGATGTAGCGAATTCAATGTAAAAAGAAAAAAAGTTAGGTGGAGAGTGGAAATTTTTCATTTAAGGATTTTCAATTATCAGATATTGATCTACGTAATTATATTCAAAGAACATAGTGTAAATACTTGCAAATGTTAACACAAATATACAGCATGAAAAGCAACAGTTCGCAGATCAAAACTTTGCCGAATTTCCCAAAAAAATATAACTGGAAATGCTAAGAAATGTTGAAGAAAATTTATAAGAAGATTTTTTTTATCTTTATTTGTTAAGGGGCTTTATCACTGAGTGTTAATGTTACGCCCATAAAAGAAAACATACAGTAACTTCAAACTAAAGAATGGGTAATGATCATAATAATATATATACCTACTAGGTATAAGTACACTACTACTAATCTACTAAACTAAAGTGGTATGTCCGCTAGACATGTCGTAACATGACTGCTTGATATGGAGGGAAGTGTAAATTATGTTTTTGTTTTCCTACTCCTTCTTTATTCTTTTCTGATTAGTTTCGTTGCGGGATCCAAGACAGTTAAATTCATTCTCCGGGACTTCGTGGAGCTTCATTGCCTCGGCGCTTTTCTGGTGGTCGCCACTGTTGATTCTGTCTTTCAGGAGTTGCAGTTGTTTAGGAATAGTAAAGATTGTCCCAATTAAGCAGACACACCAGCCCATGCTTAGTCCCTCTTCAACAGTCAACATAACATCCTAGCGTCCTCCGTCAAAGAAGATGCTAGGATGCAATTGCATACCCCACTTCAAATCCCCCACTAAATAAGCATGTCTTTCTTGTATTATCCGGACATACTCCATCAACACGTGATAAATATCCTCAATCACCCCACAAACTTCACAGTTTGGTGAGGTACTTTTACCCATTAGCTGTTTTTATATGTTGAGGCAAAGTTAAGAAAGGCTTATGTAACAAATTAATTCCCTTTTGATTAAGAACTTATATAGAGAAAAGAGAGATCTTAACAATCTGAACATTTGTCTCCCTTCGGATTGTGAGTTGGTTTACTACAGTACAGTACGACTATTTTCTTAATTTCCCTCGGCAATCATCCACTTTAGCAGCTTTCCTCCCATTTCTTCAAATTCTTTTCTGACTCCTAAGTCACAGGAATATACGTCTGGTTTTGAACGGATAATTTAAAATTGATGCCAATAGATGGCGCATTTTAAATTTCTGAGGCATTCCACTCGATTGTTAAAATTTGCATTGTAACACAGTTTGGTGCAAGAAAACTGTAAAAACGTGCAAAAAATACTATAAAACGAACCTTCACTGTATTTAAAGAAGAAAATATTCACGAACCTAGTAAACCCTTTTACTTGCAAGTCGCTGCTAACACCATCTATTGCCGTGAAACGGGATCGAACGCGATCGATGTACTTACAAAAATAACTAGATTAATCATATGAAAAACTCTAGTTACGTCGGCACGGTTTCTTTGTATGGGATGAGGCATCTGTATGCTAGTATTATATTATCTGTGACCTAGTTTAGGAGTCAGAGTGTCAACAAATTACCTAATGTATAAAGCTTTTTATAATTTTTAACTACTATGAATGTTTGTAAGACAGGATTTTTGGTGAAAATAAAAATATATAATAAAATTATTAACTCTATATACTCCCAAGTTGATTGAGAGCGTCCGGTCTTCACCAAGTGCAAAGGGCAACTGATATAAATCCGACGAAACACGAAGTTTGCCGAGGGACATTAAGAGAATAGTTAGACTGTACTCTACCTAAAATCGTTACCGAAATAATATAGCCAAACTAACATGAATAAATAATCATGTCGAATTGTTGAGCGTAGATTCTTTATTTCTTTTCTTAAAATTTTCTTTAAAGCTGAAAATATTTGTATTTAATTTCATTTATTTGGAACAACAGACGATTACATAATACAAAATATAAATAATGAAACTTAAAATTCCCAATTACGTTAGGAAGCATGGTAAATCGCCATCCGCTCCGCTAGGTTCCTATGCCCGTAGCCTAGCTTATCTGTCAGTGGTTTGCCTGCTATAGCTGATAAATGTTTTACAACGAATTCTGCACAAGTATTCTTTTACTATTTAATTTTTTAGACACGTACAAACTCTAAACGTCTTGTTATGAACCTGTACGAATAAAGCACCTTCCATGTGGATCTCTAAGGTGAATAGACTAGCTAACTACTCTTTCTCATCTCTTGGGAAATAGGTATACCCAAGAAGATGAAATGATGTCGTTCTACTCTATAAAGAAATGTAAAAACATCATCATTATCATCAGCTTAGAAAGCCGACATTTTTTGCAAGAAAATCGGCTTCCAATCTAACCAGCAGCCTTATTGCGTAATGCATTCGACCAATCACATAGACGGACATCCACATCGCGTCTTTCATCTCGCATGTGATTGGGTGATTTTTCATACTCTTTGCCCTTTGTCTTGCCGAATTCATTACGCAATAAGGCTGCGGATGCAGCTGAATACCAGCACCTGTAGCCAAGTTAACAATCTACAATCGATAACGCTAGTAGAAAACGAATTAATGTATGGGAATGACACATCTGAACGTTAAGTCACGTGGTCAGATCATACAAATAGAAGGCGTTAACGATTGTAGACAGAGACTCGATTCGAAACGTTTTTAACTTGGCTAGGTGTCCAGTATTTTACTTCTACAACAACTATCTAACTTCCACTCAAAATCAAATTAAAATCAAAACTTCTTTATTTAAATAGGCCATAAAGCGGCACTTTCGAACGATTAAAATAAATAAATTTAAAAGTAATAATAATTGATTCTACCGTCCCTTAGATAAAGAACCTATAGATGGAGCCATGGCGTGGCCGCACATGAAACAACAATAACAATAACATTTTGGCTTTTACAGCCTAGAACACTTCAACCCACCATCGCACTGACACTTATTATCTATAAATAACCCAATTCCTTGTCTCAATAAACACTTAATCCCGCGAAATCACAAAAAAATCAAACACGACTGAGTTAGTTTCTCAAACCTGCCATGATATTAGCGTTTGACAAACAACAAAAGCCGGCCATGGTGACAAACACAAAAAATAATCTTTTGTCCTTATTATTTACATGGGGCTGCCAATTAGCGATCTCGCTCTATCAATCGAGCTCATTTTATTGCTAAATCTATAGGTACTTTATCTAAGTACCGTCCATTTTCCACTTCCTAATCACCTAAACTTTGGGAATGACAAAATATGGTGCCACTATGCCCGCCATATCTTCCACTTCAGTAGTTTTCAGGCTAAAAGTGAGATAATCATTGATTTGAAATTAAATTGATCCACTGGTATCCTACTTATTTTATAAAAATCAATGAAGTTAGTTTTTCCTGGAAGACTTCAGTAAAAACACAAGTAACTTAGTTTCATAGCAGAGGCAGGGAAATTAAGTAATTTCAAGGATTTTATTTAGATAGGTAGTACACCAACATAAGAAATAAAAATGCTAAAATTATATTCGCAAGTATGACTGTAGCATATTTTCACATAAGTTCACAACCTCAAAAGTTAATTTCCATCAGTTTTTCTGAATTTTCTTTTACTTTTGTTACTTTCTTTTTCTTGAGGATTTGGCCACCTATGGTGTCAGAGTTAATTAAGCCGCCTCTGGCAGACCCTCAGACCTCTGACTTGGCTATTTCAGACTTACATTAACTATATATAAGTCCAGGTTTCCTCACGATGTTTTCGTTCACCGTTGTCTGAGATGTCCAAGATAAACTTAATAAAAGTACATATGAATTTGCAAAGTCACATTGGTACTTGCACGGTTTTGAACCCACGACCTCAAGCACGAGAGGCGAGGTCTCAGCCACTGGACCACCACGACGTTGACAATTACGTAAGGTAGGTTGTTGGTTACTAAACCCAACAGACTAGTTTTGGAACATAGATGCCTATCTATGTTCAGAAACCGGCTAAGTGCGAGTCGGACTCGCGCACGAAGGGTTCCGTACCATTAAAAAATCACGTTTGTTGTATGGGAGCCCAACTTAAATATTTATTTTATTCTGTTTTTAGTATTTGTCAAAGTCAAAGTCAAAACGTTTATTGCGAACTAAGTGTATCATATTGGTGTTATAGCGGCCATAGAAATACAACATCTGTGAAAATTTCAACTGTCTAGCTATCACGATTCATGAGATACAGCCTGGTGACAGACAGACAGACGGACCGCGGAGTCTTAATAATAGGGTCCCGTTTTTACCCTTTGGGTACGGAACCCTAAAAACTGATGAAAAAGTGTTTTTCCCAGAAAATTTATTCTCATCACAGGAAAACCAGCAATGAGACGTTATACATATTTCTACAATTTAAATCACTGTCATACGTCAATTCAGTTGCTCACGTCATTTCTGTGTCACGTCGAAACGTCGATCAGTGTCGTCGTCTAAACGACGTGACGTGTCGCCGACGACTGCTATGCGAAGCGACGCGACAGCTAAATGAACGCGTTTGACTGCGACACGCTGAGATGTGGATGTTGACGACGTTTTCGCTCGGTGTATGTTTATGTTTTTTCTAGGTTAGATGTCTTTTGTTTTAGTTTTAGTTTTGGATAAGTTGGAAATAGATTAGGAAATAGATTTAAACCAGCGACAATGTATGATCACAAAGACGAACTTTGTGATCATACATTGTCGCTGGTAGAGGTAGCAGCGGCGGTGGTGCCACCTGTGGCAGCATATAAATTTTAAAAGTACCTACCGCTTATCTGTTTGATTTTTGCCCATATACCTAGCAATGATGAGAGCTATGCATGGAGACTCCATGCGTGATCGAATCAGAAACAAAGACATCTGCCAGACAACAAACATTACCGACATAGCCCGAAGAATTGCCAAACTTAAGTGGCAGATTGCTCGCAAGACGGATGGCCGTAAAGTTCTAGAGTGACGACTTGGTCAAGGTGGCGGAAGTCCGGTGGATCCAAAGCATACCAATCTGTGTGGCGACGCTTGAGGGTGACCTATGTCCAGCAGTGAACGTCTTTAGGCTGAAATTATGATGATGACCTAGCAATGAACCTAGAAGGGAAGGAGGACCAATGACCTTGTGAATGCTATGGGAATCTGATGGATGCGAGTCGCACAGGACCAGTCGATGTGGTGACACTATGTTCAGCGGTGGACAGGTCTTTCGGCTGAAATTATGATTGAGGGAATTTAGTCAAAAGCTAACATACAGTGAGGCCATTGTTTTTCTATCTTGCTATAGAAGGAAAGCGAACGTACCTACTTTTTCTTCGTATCTCCTACCACGTACCACTGCATTTCTTCAGAAATATTTAACTAATCGCCGTGCAGAGCTTAAAGAAGACTTCTTATACTTAACATATCCCAAATTTTTCAGCAGAAGTCGACCTGCAGACCATGTCGTTGATAGGAGATAGATGACAGGGGTGTACGAGGATTTCCCTGTACTCTTCGTAGTGGTAGGAACTAAAAACCCTGACTTTTAGTTCGTAGGAGTCCGACGTAACCCTCCTTTCTCCCCAGACAGAAGGTATCCTTCTGGATACCTCCTGGATACCTTATCCAGGAGGATTCATTTGCAGAAAAAAACTATGTTGGCCGTGTTTCCTAGATTGGGAAAGAACACATTGCACAAAGTAATATTATACCTATGTAAGCTGTGATACCCACAGAGCAACCGTGTTATTTGTGTTGTATTGTTTGTGTATTTGTGTACACCGTCGCCACGACACCATTAGCAGGAGCGTCATGTAGCCACCTAATACCTCGGCCGCCGCCGCCTCGCTAAACGACCAAATATTTAAATAGGTATCCATCCGCGGCTATCTCCAGATAAAACGCCCCAATTCACATGCGTGAGCCGCGTGATGGATGAGTCCGACGATCAGACCCTTGCCGCATACCCCCGTCCCTCTCAAATTTGCCTTCCCCACCCCCCCGCTGTCCGACAACGGCCCGCCCTGCTAAGTCCTGTAGGTGATCCATTACACTGGCATTTTTGCGTAATCCCCGTTTATAAATATGAAATTGAAGGAAGACCTAGTGATGGTTAATCGACTGGAGGTCGGGGTCAGCCGGCCCTCTGTTGCGAATAATTTATGGCGACGTGCCAAAACTGTCCTGTAGCACGATATATCGCGGGAAAAATGTTTACGTGTTTACTACGTTCTTTATCTGAATTTATATTTCGAATGTGATTTGATTGGACAAACGTTAGAACGTCAGTGGCGGTGCAAAGGGGTAATCAAGTCGGTGCCCACATGCTAATAGTAATAATTGCAATGCGTTCGCTCTGATTATAGATGGGGTATATTCTGATTATAGATAATTATAGTTGGGGGAGGTTGGGTTGCGCTGATGAGCGATTTGGGTATTATTTGCGCTTTATTTGGGTATTTATTGCGCTTGAGTGACGACGCAGATATTATGCTCGGTTATAATATAATATGTGCGTCCCTTGAGGGCTTTCACCCTGCGGCTTTGTGCTCCGCTATGGACATTGATTACGTTGAATTTTCAATATTACATTTTGTCGTCAGTTTTAAACTTATTGTAAGAAAAAAGTGTTATTTACTTTTTGGTTCTTAATATAAATAAATAGAGATACATTTTCAACTTTTATTTTGTCATCAAATTGCGTAAAAGTAATTATGTTTTCTACTTACTTTACAAATTTAATAAGTGCTTACTGAGCAGGTATATCAATATTAAATACTCCATGACATTAATTAATGTTTGATCCCAACCCTCAAGTCTGACAAGAGGCGGTCGGTTGCCCACGCGTCGCCCGCTAACGCCAATTATCCAGATTACGTAAATTCTCTTCGCGAATGTATGTTTTACTAGGTATAGCAATACAACTTCAAGTGTAACACTCGCAGTGTCTACGAGTGTGCTACACGTGCTGTATTTTGGGATTGGTCAATGTTTCAAACATGACTAATTGATAGATATACCACTTAGAAGAACGTGAATTGTCTGAAAAGTTTTCACAAATGATTATGTCATTCACGGCTTATCGCGGAAAGGTCAGACTCGCTTACAATTGGTTTGACTTGGTGATCTTTTTTTCACTGAGAAATTTGTACTATACTAAAATATGAGAGCAGAAAGACATAACAATATTTAAATTCTCACGTCAACATAAACTAGAAAAAGTAATACAAAATACAAACAAAATATCTAACAAAACCGAACCCATTACAAAAATAGGAGCTACCATTACCAAAAATACTCGTATCAATTTCTTACCTCAATTGGAGCGTCCTCATTGAACCGATAAACTTACATACCTGGAGGCCATCTATTATATTCATTAGCCGCAGACCGAGGGGAGGGGGTGTGGACCGAGGGGGGGGCGAAGGGTTTTAGTGCACTGATGTGGTGATAAGCGCTTGTTTGGGGTTACCTCAGTTCTTTCGACGAATTTTAATGCCAATTAGAGTAGACAATATTGCGCTCTGAATGGATTGAGGCCTTTATTAGTGTCGGATATTGTTGTGAGATCGTTCGCGCGTGAATTGTGCGGCGCGCGGCGGTCAGGGAGGGGCGCCTCGGGTGATGTTGTCGATGTATACTGATTATAAAGTATTATGTGAGGTATTATGAAGGTAGGTGATAATGTTATAACTGTTATTTTTACAGTGGTTTTCTGTTTATTTTTCTATGGAGTCAAAGATAACGACCTAACTAGTGATCCTCAGGGAGTGGACTAATTGGAATCCAATTAGATAAGTGGTAACCCAGGTGAAGAGCAGTGGTGGCCCAGTGGTATCGGCCGCGACTTACAAGTTGTGGGTCGTGGGTTCGAACCCAGGCAGGCGCTTTACTTTGTGTAAATTATTTAAGACGGTACCCTGACCAAAAAATCGGCATGAGATATGAGCATTCCTATTGGTCTAGCGGCACTGGCGGCGCATGAATTACAGTAGTGAATACGCTCAGATTTTAGAATAAAATCTTTATAAAATCGAATATTGGTCTTTTGAAAAAAAAAAAACTACAAAAATGTTTGTTATTAAATTGTCTATCCATTAGTGTTAGTACAAAAAATAATTAATGAATACTTTACGAGGAGATGCTTATCGATAATTATTTCTCATTTTTATGTTTTTTTGGAAGGAGATTAGTGAAATATATACAACATTAAAAAAAAAACTAAATCTACCATTTTAGAATTAATATTATGTAGAAATTTAATATATTTTTATTAATTGATATTTCTTTTTAAATGACGAGTAGATAGCTCCTAAAAACAGCACAAAAAACAGCTTGCGTGGCGTTTTGCTCGGGGTACCGCCTTAATAACCACTACTCTTAAAACTGTGAAGGAAAACATCGTCAGGAAACCGGTATGTCCTAAAATCAAAAATTCTATGACATGTGACATCCACCAAACCGCACTGGGCCCGCGTGGTGGTGAAGGCCCATTCCCTCTCACGGAGAGGAGGCCTGTGCCCCAGCAGTGGGAACATTAATAGGCTGATGATGATGATGAAGTGGTAACCAGATTTCTCTGTCTTAGACAATGAAGTGAAAATACCAAGTCTACAATCACATTTTCGGATTCAGAAATGGCCCTCCCCCCAAATAAGGTATGACATACATTTCTCAAAAATGTTTTTAGTGATACATTCCGACTGACATCCCCAAGGGCTCCTATTGTAACCTAACCAGTTACTTGATATTCGTTGATTAGCTCAACCAATTAGGCTGCATACACACGCCCAACATTACCTACCGTCACTTTTCGACGCATGCACGAAAAATAGATAATTATACACACGTGCGATTTACGCATGAAAGAATCGCGACTGTCTGCGTATCAGCGTCTATTCAATGTATAATGTATCGCATACATCATAACATTAATCTGAGGCGAGTGATGGATCGACCGCGGTTACCCTGTAGGCGGGCAGACGGGCCACTTGGCGATTGTGGCGCTGCAGAAAGTTGATAGATGCGTTGCTGAATCTACGGCGGTGTCAAATGTGCGTAGGACAACACTTCCTCTTACAGATAATAATAAATTATGAACAGGTTTGAAGGACAAGTTTCTCAAGTAAAGCAGAATACTGATTAATTTATGATACACCGTGAAATTTTGGTAGTTGATGAAAGTTTGGTCCTGTGCAGGTTCAATCCGGTACATAAAACAGTATTGATTTGTAAAGTTAAATTAAAAAGTAATAAAAAATAATTACAAAGAATTAAACCAACTACTAAAGCAAAACGAAAACACTAAAAAGTTCAAAAATAACTTTCGTTTCGGAAGTCGGTGTTGCAAAATGATAAAACATGAGGTACCAAAGACACCAACTAAAGACCAAAATAAAACGGTGTATAGTAACAAAATGAAAAACTTTATATTTTGTATATCACTATGGATATGACTTTTTACAAAAGATATAGTAGTTACAGCATAATAAAAAATAAAATTGCGCACAAATCGCTGCATATGGCCCGTCTAAACCACCTCGCAACATTTCCATCCCACAGCCACATATTTTCCTTGTTTTTTACCCCAACCAAAACACAAGTGGTAACTTCTCACGATAGATCTCATAAAACAGTTTGTGCGAGATTAATTGCATTATTTCGTGTTATATCAGTATTAATGGCAACTATCAGGGGGATACACCCTTCTCTTTAATTATAGAATCTCGTTTATCACAAGATGTAATGGTTGTGTGAAATATTGTTGTAATTACTGTTATCGTATGGCTCTGGATTCCTCGTGATTTTGATGGAATTTCGCGCCGTTGTAGTTAGGTTAATCTTTTTGAAAATTGAAAAATAAGGCCGGACATTTTGCATTATCTGACTTTAAAGTTATTCTATGGATTCAATGAAAAAGGTTGAACATTTTTGAATAAATTGTAGGCTCAATTAATATCAAATTAGCGGTTGTCAATGATGTAAAGCTGTTTAATGAAATATCTGCTGTCAATGCAACAAAACGATGTGTTTTTGCCATCCAAGCAGAAAAGCAGTTCTTGGTTAAAGTTATTTGCTGAACTGCTAAAGGAAGGACCTTAGAGGCGTCCCAACATACAATTTCCTTCAAAACTGCATTATTAATATCTAGCAATACCCACGTCCGTGTGTCACTAGCGGGGTGCCAATAGAAAATCAGCACTGGGAGTCTGACACCCAGCAAATGCTGAGTTGGTAACCCTTTCGGTATGGGCACGCTCGGCGCAATCACTATTAAACCTTTTTTGTACTTTTTTTTACTATTCTTCTGCTACTTTGTGATTGTTGTTGTTGTGTTGTGTCCATGTCGAATAAATGTTTACTATTCTATTCTATTCTATTCAATAGTCGACTCTTCACGAGACCAGAGGGCTGGCCTTTTTTTGGCCAAGGAATCAGCATTGCCATCCAACGTGGCAATGCTGCCAGCCTTCTGGGCATTTTTCCTGTTGACAGCGATGTGGACGAATTATCTGACGCCCCGTAATTGTAGGTACATATATTTATCTTATTTTAGTTATAATATTAGTTTGTAAATAATAATGTACTTATGTAAAAATAATTCTACTATTGTGGCTTTGATTAATAATAAAATTTTGCTTAAATACAGCAATCATATCCCTTCTAAACTTATTTGATGATGGCCAACTTATGCAATAGGCTCTGGGTCTTGTTTATCAAAGGCGTTATTCAATTGTTTCTTGAGATTTTTCAAGACGCTGACAATATACCCGATCGCATACCGAGACTCTGGACAGTGGCATTCGATGTCAGCGAAGGCGATAGTTGAAATGTCAAAATTTAAGGTATTGATCATGTGATTTTTCGATATCGCTTGTTTGTCTTTTTGACACTTGTCTAAGGTCTCAGCATATGGGTATGTGAATGACGCATCTGAACGTTAAGTCACGTGGTCAGACCATACAAATTGAAGGCGTTAACGATTGTAGAAAGAGATTCGATAAGAATCGTTTGTAACTTGGCTAGGGGGCTGGTATAGTTATCAGCAAATCTCTACATCGTGTCCAGTAAGCAGGTTAGGTTATGACAAATGCTCCACTCAGTCTTATCTGAATCCTTCTTGACTGGTTTCTGTTATACCATGTCCTCTTATGAATGTTTAGATGATACCTACACCACAGATAATATAATACTAGCATACCTACACGATCGTCAATTGTTTTTTTGTTTTTTTGCACTTTTGAACGTTAAAATTTACAAGTAATAAAAATTGATTCGACCGTGCATTCGGAAAAGTAGCTTGTTATGGAGTATAACGCACAAGAAACTCCATACTGACGCTTTTAAAAAATATATGTTTTTACAATATTTACATAAGTACTAACATACATTAATAAATTCATATACGTGAGGACGATGTACCCAACACTACTATACTACATATAGGTATAAAGAATTACAAGCACTAACAGGTAAATTCCTTTACTTGATAAATAGGAACATGGTTCTCACGTACTTACAAATATTGAAAACATAGATAAATTACCTAATTCAACAACAACGGAACAGTGTGCGAGTCAATTTTTTTAAACCAAAAGAGAAGAAAAATAAATAAAAATAAAGCGTCACTATAATTATGAATATAATACAAATTAACCAGTTTGATTTTGTCTACACCAAAGATAGGCTTGTGGAGCAGGACCAGCATGTTTTCAGGCATTCTTATCTTGAATATAATCATGTAATTTGTAATATGCTTGTTTACAAAGTGTGCTTTTAACTATTGTTTTATTTATCTCGCAAGGTATTTTGTTATTGAATTTAACACTGTACTCCATGATAAATGTGTGACGTTTTATCTCGAAACGTTTAGATGTCGTTATTCCCGAGACGTTTCACACTTTAAAACTTAATTGTATGGATTTATAATCATTAAGTTGTTGATATATCCACATGTTTGCCGATAGGTGATAGGTCTCATTCAGTATTCCCAATGGCGCAGTGGTACAGTCGCCGGCAGTCACCGCCGGTGTCCGGAGGGCGAGACATTTCACGAGCGACTGCCCAATGACCTTTCCAGCTCCGGGGACCGGGTGAAATGCCATCATGTTTCCATTTTTAGGGTTCCGTTCATAGTTGCACAAATCGCTAAGTGTTGCAAAAATTGCTTAAGGGCCTAGCTCTAAGATTGAACCATCAACTCTTATCTCTGTCTATTTGTAAATATTTTTTGATAATTTTGAATAGGAATGGAATCTAACAGGATTGGGTTCAAATCTATGTGTTGACTAATAAGATGAAAGTTTTTTGAATATAAACTACTAAGAAGAACAGCTTGTGCAGGAAGAAATACAAAATCTTGATAGAATTAGTTTGAAATAGAGATAAATTCTTATGAACTTGCAAGCTGAAGCCTGGGGAAAGTGCAATGCATGTCTCAACATCACGGAATGACCATTTTCATGATGATAAGAGGACCTAGGCAAAGTTAAATCCCACCAAAAACGAAAAATTATTGGGATAGATCACGTGGAATTTCGGCAGAGCATTTTAATCCTAGACTAAAATAGATCTTATTTATTTAGAATTCAGGCACAAATGGTACAAAGGAGGGCTAAATGCCTTAGGCATTCTCTACCAGTCAACCAAAGGTGGTGAAGAGACAACATAGCAGGTGCCTTGTTTAATAATATAACTAAAGCCCCGTGGACCAACTTTTATTCTCTCCAATACGGAACCCACCCCACATTAGCGGAACTCATAATGTTCATTATTTTTTCTGCCGCCCGCTCACTCGACGACACTCGATTAATTTTTCACGGTACGCTTGTCAAAATGTGATTTAATATAGTCCGGGGGTAGTCCGAGCTTTGACGTGCGATGCGTGCGGAGCGTGCGACGGGCCGCGACCGATCCGGTTAAGGGGTTCACCAGGCCCACATCATGCACTTTGTACTGTTTCTATAAATAAAATAAACACGCAAATGCTATGCGATTTTTGAGGATTTTTATCCGGAATATGTAGTTGAGGTTTTGACCGGATATTCGCAAATACGAATTACATTTCCGCGATACATTTGCATTTCCAGTTCCGTGTTACAAGCAGTATTAGCTATCAATAACGCCAAAAATGGTACCGCAATTTCCAATTTGCCGCGTCACTCCGGATTCCAATAGGATGCGGGGATAAATGGAGTCGCATTCCAATATGTCACCGAGCGGGGTCCGACCATTTGGCTTTTCGGCATTCGGGATTCGGCGTTTTCGGTTATTCGCGGTGGCCGAATTCGTCGAATACTGCCCGCGCGCATACCAAAATCGTCGACTAATGAGATTCTAAACGTTATATTATTTGAGGCGTAACTAATTGTTTTTTGTTTGCTCTTTGTTTTTATAACAATAATGAGCACGTACTCTATTTGGTATGATGGTGACCGTTCACAGGGTCAGTGACATACCGCTTTCAGCCCGAAGTAGCGAGGTTTATTAGTTATTGTTTGTTGAGTCCCGTTTGTTGTTCACAAGATTAGTTAATAAGATTTCTGAGTTCAAGGTGGTTCAAGGTGGTCGATGTAACTATTCGTGTATAAGTAGATCTTAATAATGGAATTCCATTTAGCGTGATATTTTCGCGATTTTCATATTTTTTTGAAATACTCCTCTGCTTGTTGGAATTAGAATGAGTCTTCGTCCGATATGCCCCAGTTTAGCTTAGTTTTAAATATTAGATTTAAGTACAATGTTGTACCCAGATCTACACAATCCAGCAAATCATAAAAAGGCACCTTCATCAAATTCAGAAACTCCTTACAAAAACTGCAAAAGAAAACTCCGAGTACAAAGACGGATAGGTGAGAGATACATTATGTATGCGATACTTGAAACCTACCTTTTTGAAAACATAGACCTAATAAATGGGGTGAAAGGGGGCGCCTTTCATCCTGACATTAGGCAGTCTACACACGGGCCGCATGCGTGTCACGTCAATCGTTATTGCCTGTATAGCGCCGCCATTGCCCGCGCTGATTTGAAATATTTCCACGGAACCACTTATTCGCACCTCACAAACAGGGACTCCGGATACCGTGTGCGAAGTTTTGATCGTTTGTCGGAGGTTTTATTAAATACCTGGCCTAGTGTGGAGAGTTTTGGTATTAGAAGGTTGCTTGATTTGAAATGTAAGAACAAAGTTATCATTAGTTTGTTGTTTGTAGTGATAAGTCAACTCAACAGATACTTGGACAAAACGCTTCTCCCATGTTTCTTAATACCGCCCGAAAGTTTGTTTTTGTACTAATGTTTAAATTTTGTAGCGATTGCAGATATTTTGTTTAATTTTGTTACCTAAATAGCAAATATATTCTATCTAGCAGTGTATAATATATTGTCTTCACGAAACTTTGTAGTTACAGCAGACTGACGGTTTTAGAGCATTTACTTTGAAGATGTTCATGATGTACTAGATGCATGAAAGCAAAAGAAGTATGTAAGGATTGTAGCTAGTAGCGTTTTGTATTATCTGCCGAGTGAGTTTATATATGTATGTATGTTTATGCAATGTTTTAAGAACTACTACTAGAGGTAAACGAAGAACTATTTGTACTAAGAACAGAATAAGTTTAAAAAGATTTATCACATGTCTTTAAGTATCAAGTAATGTTCATCTCAAACTCACAGCAGCATGGTACCTCTGTACCTCTCACGGGGCGTGAGGGTAATCGTTTTGTTGAGTCGCGTTTTGTACCTCATTGTGCGAGCCGATGCGAGGCAATCGCGCCCGCGTGCGTATTCCCGTCTCGTGCCCATTCTAATGGGGTGACAACTCGTACTCGTACTCGTACCATCTACTCATGCCACGGCTGAACGTATCGCACATTCCCTCTTGAAGCTTACTTACTAGGTTATTATAAATGCGATTCTTATGAGATCGTGATGTGAATGGGCAGTTTTTTTTTATTGGAGCTAATGGCATTTTATAAGATTGCATAAATTGGACGGAAGATGAATAAAATGATAAGCTTAACTTTGTAAGCAGGTCTATTATAATCTGAGTTATTGGTCAGATATCTGTGGAATACCAGCAAAATTGTGAATGATTCCCATAGAGGCAAATAGGTAGTAGTTTCAGAAGAGTTTTTTGGGAGTTGCCCACTTATGTTTAATAAACTTTATCGTATTTTGACTATACTTAGCACAGTAACTAACTATCTATCTATTCTCGACGAAATTCCCCTGTAAACAACCTCTAATCCAAGATCAAACCAACCCGAAATTAATGCAGTGTGAACAAGAATTTTGGTAAAAACACTGGCACAGCTGCTTGCCCGCGGGAGGCCGTTAGATAGGCGCGAAATGCCTAGAGAACTGTCATCGATTAAAAAAATACGATTATAATCTTGCGCAAGCGCAGTTTTTGTGCGAGCAGCTGCGCGCGTGCGCACATCACCTGCCCCACGTGGCTGAAGATAATGGCGTCTTCAAAGAAGTCCGAAAGTCCCATTGTTGGGACGTTCATGGGCTTTGATTTAAGGTAGCTTCCATTGTCGAGGTGACGTTATGGTAGACGGTGATTCGGGGACTTAGGTGCACCTGTCTGTAAATTGGCAATGTTTAAGTATGATACATAGGTGCTTTGTTGCTATTTTTGGCAGATAATGATTGAGTATTAATGTGGTACTTTATCAGGTTCTTGGAACTGATTTATTGATACCCAATTCCTTCGTTAGATTCCTACGAAAATTAATAATAGCCACCATATAAGTACGCCTGAGAAATGTTTAGTATAATAATTTGCATAGCCCGAAGAATTGCCAAACTTAAGTGGCAGTGGGCAGGGCACATTGCTCGCAGAACGGATGGCTGATGGGGTAGAAAGGTTCTGGAGTGGCGACCGCGAATCGGAAGACGTTGCGTTGGAAGGCCTACCACCAGGTGGACCGATGACCTGGTGAAGGTTGCGGCGATCTTATGGATACGAGACGCACGGAACCGATCAATGTGGCGATGCTTGGGTGTGGCATATGTCCAGCAGTGGACGTCTTTCGGCTGATATGATGATGATGATGAATAATTTGCAAATGTAAATACTTTTCCCTTTGATTTATGTGTTGCTTTTTTTTGTAAATTTAAGAATTAATTTTAAGATCCGGAATACAGAAACAAAACTTGTGTTTTACTGATGCTTGTCAATCGCCTCGATCGTTGCAGAATAAGAGCTGCAACGGTCGAAGATATGTTCACTAAGTTTTACAAACTGCATCAAAACTCTTCAAAGAATCTGGTCAAGTGTGGTCCCCAACAAACTCCCCGTCTTTAAACCGATTCGTTGCACAAAACTAGGAAAGTATCCGTGTCCCGATAATTCCCGAAAACCATTCATAGATCACGTACTCTCACAAAGACAGTACATTACTTACCTGCCAATAAACTGTCTATAATGATTTACAACAAACATACGTTTCACCAAAAAGTGCCATGAACCTTATGAACTACATCATAAGGGTTTGAATAATCTTTTCGAGGTGTAAATAAAAGTTGGTACAATTCAAAAGTCATGCAGTGGTATCCCAAATTACTTTACAATTGTCATGAACCTTATCATCTGCGTCATAAGGGGGTTAATCAACTTGTTAGGTGTAAATTAAACTTGGTAAAATCCAGGAGTCGTGCAGTGTTATCCCGAATTGCTTTACAATTGTCAGCTTTCGATGGTTGTCGTATATCATTGATTTTTACGGCAAGTCGTAATTTATTAGCTTTGTGTCCGTCAGTGTGGTTCGTTTTTAATTTGGGAGACAAATACACTCTTACTATTAATTGTGTCTGTTATGCCAGTTACCTGTTACTGATTTTAAAAATGGCCTGGGCGAGTTTTATGCTGTACAGATTCTACCATGTTTGCTCTAAGAGATCATGGCCTTCTTCCAACCTCTTGAATACTCATGATGACGTTGATCTTATGTTCGGAATCAGCCAATAATTGGACATTGTCGGGACACGTAGGAATATCGTTGAAGTAGGTTTAAAATTCTGTACTATCTGTACCTGTTGTCTCCTCATATCTGCTTCATTGGGACTTGGGCCGGGCAGCATTCCGCTTCAAAATATTAATTGCTAAGTATGCGTAATTTTATAACCATACCCTTAAATCGAGTACATACACACCTCAGTCCCGCGCTCCGCCTACCTGGCTCACCGGGTGAGCGCGCGACTACGCAGAACCGAACAATACGCGTCATTTTTTTCAACTAAAATCCTTAAAGCGTAGTTTTTCGGTGCAAATTCCAAAGAACACCTGGTCGGAAACGGGCCCAGGGGGTCTACTGATTGATAGAGGTACCGCGAATTTAGTACAATAGCAGAAATATGCAGTTTTCTGGCCATTCGAAACGGTTCGATCTGCCCGGTCTCCGGCGACGACGCGTCTGTTTAAAACAATCAATGGCCGACGTTTTCTGAATGGCTGGCATGTGAAACAATATCTTTTGTGCAGTCAAGGGTGTAGGTGGTCAGGATGTAAGCTGTTTTATTGGCAATTGTGTGTCAATGGGTGCCTTTGTGGCTTCTTGAAGTATTTCATTCACGTTTATAATGTTTGGTCTATGCACAAATTGTACAACGTTGCTCTGTTTGAAACTCTTTCAATTTCAGTATAATTGTAATTAATATTATACCTACTATAATTATCGTTAATGAGTATATTATGTCTAAATCGCCTGCATAATTAACTTGGTATTCCAAACTCGTAGAAACAGCTACAACTCCCATACACAAAACGACCCAACTGAAATAAACCGCATTTTAAGCGACGATTACGCCGAAATGAGGAAAGTTAATCCCCCAAATGTATCACGTATGCATACGTAAAATTGTGAAGACAATAATTTGATTGATCTCTTAATGAATATGCAGATATGTTAAGCGATGATAAGGCCGCAAATAAAGCTGGTTCCCCGAGGAGTGATTGTGCGCCTACCTCTGGCACGAGCCAGATTTTAATCTCAGATAAGTGTACAGAGCAGAGAACAGTTTACATAAATTCTGGAGTTAGCACCTTGTTTACAAAGTGCAGTGTTTGATTACGAGATTGTTTGATAAGTGCGTGCTCTTGTTTTGGTGTTGCGTTTGTATTTGTACTGCGGCAAATGCTTCTGGTGTTTGTAAACTTTTTACTTGGGTATAAAAAGTTTGTAGGACCTTGCATTGTTTGACCAATATTAACGTTTTGCTCTGAGAACTTGAAAAAATTAAAACTTAAGTTATACAAAACTAGTATATAAACTGATATACACTAGTCTTTCACTTAGTAAATACCTCATTACGATATTTAATAAACAAACTTACAGAGATGGACTTAATGCCAAAAGCAAACTTAATGCCATAGGCAAACTTAATGCCATACGCAAACTTAATGCTAAAGGCAAACTTATTACTATAGGCAAACTTAATGCCATAGGCATACTTAATGCAATAGGCAAACCATAGGCAAACTTAATGCCATACGCAAACTTAATGCTAAAGGCAAACTTATTACTATAGGCAAACTTAATGCCATACGCAAACTTAATGCTAAAGGCAAACTTATTACTATAGGCAAACTTAATGCCATAGGCATACTTAATGCAATAGGCAAACCATAGTCAAAACTTAATGCCATAGGCAAACTTAATGCCAAAGGCATAGGTTATAAAATCTATGTGCCTTTAAGACTAACTTTAATCCCTCAAAATTTAAACCTTTAAAAGCCCAAAACTAAAATAAAATAAAACATCGGTACTAACCCTTAAAACACCGCGTTAAAAAATACAAACTTGAAAAAGGTTTCCTGCTGAAAAACAGTGGGTAGAGGAGAAGAAATAATGAAATATCTTCATCCAACCCTTCTAATTAATAGCCATCAGTGTCTGTAGCACTTGTGGGGTTGACAGTGCCTTCAAGTTTTTTAATATGCTTCCTCACCTCGGTAAAACAGTTGGTATAATTGCTTTTTTCTGTGGGTAACTTTGAGCTTCGTATAAATCATCGCACAATTGCACTTACGGTAAGTTTCTGTTGAGATGAAATTTCGTGTAGTTGAGTTTTTAAAGGTTTCGAGATAAGGTAGTAGATATTTTTTGTATTGGGATTTGTTTTAACTGGTTTCGTGTGTCCGATGGAAGATTTCTTAAAGTTCGTTAACTTTGAGAGTCGAACAATTGTAAAATTCGGTCTTTGAGATTTTATCTGGTTTCGCTGAAATTAGGTACGGGAGATTTTTTGTATTATGATTTGTTTTAAGACGCCGATTAAATCATCCTTAAGATTTTATTAGATATTGTTATACAGTTCTGAAAGTTGGTTTTCATTTCATAACTTGGCGATTTGCCGTAAAATATTGCTTAACGAGAGTTTCAGTCGTTTTATTTCATCATCATCATCATTTCAGCCGAAAGACGTCCACTGCTGGACATAGGCCTCCCCCAGGCGTCGCCACATTGACCGATCCTGTGCGTCTCGCATCCAGCGCTTTCCCGCTACCTTAACCAGGTCATCGGTCCACCTAGTGGGAGGCCTTCCAACGCATCGTCTTCCGATTCGCGGTCGCCACTCCAGAACTGTTCGGCCCCATCGGCCATCCGTTCTGCAAGCAATGTGCCCTGCCCACTGCCATTTAACTTTGGCAATTCTTCGGGCTATGTCGGTAACTTTGGTTCTACTGCGGATATCATCATTTCGTTTTATTTGTTAGTAAAGAATTCTTTAAAAAAAATGCATTTAATTCTGGTTCCTCACATTTCTACAACACTTATTTACTTAGCTTTCCGATACAATCCTACTTCTTAGGATCCTCGTTTCTGAAAGGGCGTATTTAGCTTCGTCTACAAAAAACTTCATTCCACAATCAAATCTTCGTAAGACTATAGCTGAGTATAAACAGAGAGGCAATAACCGCTTGTAGGGGATCAGCAGAGATAAAAAACGTAAGACGCGGACAATCCTTTTCGGCTGAAAATTGAATAGTTGGATTACGCGACCTCCGGGTGAGCGTAGGGTTGAACCGAAACGTGCGAAGAGTTTTAATAGATTTTTAGAGTTCTTTTTTGTTGGAAATTAAAATACTTGAAAAATTATGTTTGATTTTTAAAAGCTTTTATTTAACTTGTAATGTATGTATGTAAGTGTGTTCGGGTCAAATCTTGCAACTGAATTTTAAAGCAGTTATCCTCCACCGATTGGAATGAAATTTTGCATATACGTTTAGTTTGGATGACAATGCATGTTTAGCTGAGTGACGCCATTCTAAATCCAATATGGCGGACGGTCCAAGATGGCGTACTAGTAATTTTTTGTGCCAGCTATGATATGGGTATCAAATGAAAGGGTTTGCTGAGAAGAATACGAAAACAGCTTGTTTTAAAAAAAGATTTTCTATTGATTTTTTTTTTTCTTGACAAAATGTAGTTCGTTTCTTGAGAAGAAGCTTTTTCTTTTTCATACTTGGCAGAGTATGCGGTCCTTGGATTCGATTCCCGGTTAGGGAAAAGTGTTATTGGGTTTTTATCTGAAATATCTCAGTAGTAGCCCGGTTGATGTGCAATAGGTTAGACATCTATTTAATAGGGCCTTAAACATAACTGTTGAAATGTGGGAATTCAGACGAGAATCGAATTTATCTTACTAATATTATAAATTTGAAAGTTTTGATGGATGTGTGTCTAGGTGTACCTTTGTTCCTCAATCACGCCAGAATGGCTGAACGGATCTGGATGAAATCTGGCACAGTGATAGATTATAGTCTAGAATAGCACATTGGCTACTTTTCATCCCGGTATAATGTTCCCTTGGGATAAGAAAATACTTTTAACGCGGGTGAAGCCGCTGACAGAAGCTAGTGTAGAAATAATTGCGTGTGGAAAACTTTGTCTTGAAAATTATCGTTACATTCTCAGGTGAAAAACTTTCCTCATCGCCGTTCTAGTTATTTTCCCTTGCAACTATGCCTGTTCGAGTTGACAAAGTATTTAGAAGTCACTGCGGTCTGTCTGAACTCTACAACCAACTCTTTCTTTCTAATAGGACGGTGATGGTATGTATATCAGTTTGATATCTGTAACATGACTGGAATCATTTCATCATCATCAGCCTATTAATGTTCCCACTGCTGGGACACAGGCCTTCTGTGAGAGAGAATTTGTAAGGTTAGTTTTGCCACTAACTCAATTTCTAGTGATGATTCCTGTATAGATGGAAATCGTGGCTAAATAATAACAGCCGCACTGGTCGATGAGGAGCTCGTGGCTAAATAATAACAGCCGCACTGGTCGAACATCAAGGTTAAGCAACACTTGACGAGGTCAGTCCGTGGATGGGTGACCATTTCAACATAGCGAGTTTCTTCCGTGCCTCGGAAAACACGTTAAGTCGTTGGTCCCGACTGTCATTTGAAGATCTTTGACAGTCGTTAAGGGTAGTCAGAAGCTTGAGATCTGACTTCAGTCTTGCCAATGGGTACCGTGCTACCCAGTTACTGAGTTGTGGAGGTCAGATAGGCAGTCACTCCATGTAAAGCACTGGTACTCAGCTGAATCCGGTAAGACTGGAAGCCGATCCCAATATACTTGGGCAAAGGCTAGGCAGATTTGATTCCTGTATAGATTGCATTTATTCTTTATTTATCAATTTATTTTTAAGACCATGTAATGCCGGTGTAGTATTAATCACTCGAGAAATTCTCATTAAGTAATATTGAGATCGAGCTAAGATACATTTGATAGTACCCATAACAGTATCTCCTGAAGTCAGCTCTTTATTTAAACGACACAGCTCAGCAACAGGTTCCGAACACAAGTGTACCTCATCAGTTACCACTGGTGCTGGATAATCCTCCTGCTTCATGCTGCCTCTCCGATACTGACCACACAGAGACCGATACTGCTTGCGAAGCTCGTCTCTGGTTGCTTTAACATCTGTAGACATATTAAAATATTTAAGTTCATGTATAAATTCTTCTTTACGAAGATAGTCAATTCAAGTTGCCTTAGAACCATTTACTTATCTTTATTATATCTGTGTAATAAAAAATAATTATAAATAGCTTTTACCTGCGGCTTCACCCGTGAGATGATTTACGATCCCAAGGGAACATTCCGGGATGAAAAGTATCCTATATATTAATCCAGATTTTAAATTAACTGTGTGCAAAATTTCATCTAAAACCGTTCAGCCTTTTTGTGATTGAAACATAAACATACAAACATTCACTATAGTCTGGTGCATGGGTAGAGTTTGACGCTAGATTCAACTAGCGTGATACTCTACCAATCTCAAGTACTCTACCACTTTCAGTAGAGTAAATTTGTATTTTTTTAGTAGAGTAACTAGTGTAGGCGGTAAAGTGTGTGGTAGAGTAGAGTAGGCGCCGTGGTGGAGGAAGGCAAGTGGTACGAGTAGCTTGCCTGCGGGGTTAGTCAGCTCTACTCTTTCAAGTTTTAGTACTCTACTCTCCCAATGCTGTCTACATTGGTATAGTTAGTAGCATAGTTAATTCTCTACCCGTGTCATCATCATCATCATTTCAGCCGAAAGACGTCCACTGCTGGACATAGGCCTCCTCCAAGCGTCGCCACACTGATCGGTCCTGTGCGTTTCGCATCCACCTGACGCCCGCAGCCTTGACCAGGTCGTCGCTCCACCTAGAGGGAGGCCTTCCAACGCCACTTAAGTTTGGCAATTCTTCGGGCTATGTCGGTAAACTTGGTTCTCTTGCGGATGTCTTCATATCTGATTCGATCACGCAAGGAAACTCCGAGCCCTCTCCATTGCCCTTTGGGTGACTTTATGCTCTCTGATAAGGCCCATTGTGAGCGTCCACGTCTCTGTCCCGTAAGTAATCACCGGCGACACACCCTGGTCATAGACTCTACCAGTGTACACCAGGCTTAAAAAGGGCAAAAGCGCCAGCCGTAGCCGTGGTTCACGTGGTCGGATTTCTGACTTGAAATCCTTTCGTAGTAAAATGCTGTAACCATTTGTACTGTACAATTTTGTAATATAGTTTAACAATAGATACACTCTCCCACGCTTGTGTAAAAAGAAAGTACTTTGTTGTTGTATCTATGTGTCATCTCCTTGTAAAAGTATGACAGTTACACAGGAAACTAGTTCGAACAGGTGGCTTTTACAAGAATGCAATGCAACCGATATAATTTGATTCATATTGGAAAAGAACTTACTGCAAATTGTACAAAGGCATTCATTTGTATGTGACAAATTAATGCCTTTGTGCAATTTGCATTATTTATAATTATGATGATTTTTTTCTTGAGGTAGTAGGGCTGGTTGGAATAACCACCAAACGGCCGTCATGGCCTACGAACAATGGTCCACCTGAAGGATTTAGTGCAAAAACCAAATCCCTTAACATCGAACATGGATGAAATTGAATTACAGGTTAAGTGATAAGTAGAGACCGGATTATATGCATTTGCATATGAAATTGCATATTTACCCCATTCACAGCGGCAATTGCATATTATATCTAATGTCTAGTGATGATGCATATTTTCGCTATATCTATACCATACCAATATTATAAAGAGGGAAGATGTTTTTGTTTGTTTGTTTGTTTGTACCGAATCGGCTCAGAAACTACTGGACCGATTTAAAAAAAAAACACCAAAAGATAGCTACATTATTCCTGAGTGACATAGGCTATTTTTCAAGCCCGAAAACGGGTCCTGTGGGATCCACGGGAGCGAAGCCGCGGGGAACAGCTAGTTTATTATATTTTTCGGTAGTTTCCCCTTTTGGTAAGTTTAGTAAGAGTAATTTCATCATATACACTAACAATTTTCACTTATTAAAAACATTTTGATTGATAAATTATTAATATTTAGAACACTTATCTACCTGATTGTTTACGTTTACAAAAATGTAACAAAAAAAATATCGTTTTAGTGCATTGTTATCGTCTAAAAAGTTGTTACAATTTGGTATTGATAATTTATGATTGAATAATACACCAATTGTATGCTGATTTAGAAATAAAAAAATGTAAACCTACCACTTTATTCCTTTTCTTCGTTTTCTAAACCTGTAATGTTGCATATTTTACAAATAATCATGCATATTTTACGCTTTTTTCATGCATATTTCAAGCTTTTTATGTTGCACTAGCGGACGTCTCACAGTTTCACCCTCGTAGTTCCCGTTCCCGTAGGAATACAGGTATAAAAAGTAGTCTATGTCACCCGGGGATAGTGTAGCTTCCCAACGGTGAAAGAATTTTTGAAATCGGTCCAGTAGTTTCGGAGCCTATTCGGTACAAACAAACAAACAAACAAAAATATCTTTCCTCTTTATAATATTGGTATAGATATAATCTGGTCTTTAGTGATAAGAAACAAAGTAAATCTTATAGTCCATAGTCCGTTCTTTAAAATATGTAGTTCACATGGTGTATTTGTTTTCTAGTTTTTGCTAACCCTGGCGATGAGTACAGGTTCATATTGTGCGGTGCCGACTGATTACGACCAGCATTGTGTTGCGGACATAGGACGCAATTAAGTATTAGACAGACTTTATAGCTGCGTTATCGTGCGCCGGGATTTGTTGCCCACCACCAGACTTATGCTGGGCGGCGTTTTGGGGATGTTTTCCATGAAAAATCTTATATTTTTCTTAGGAAGTGGGGAAACTGGGCGAGAATTGAGAGCAGCGAACTAATCGTGTTAGTACATTGATTTATTTCTTTAGGTTGAAAATCAGACGAATTTTTCAAACAAATCTATACCAATATTATAAAGAGGAAAGATTTTTTGTTTGTTTGTTTGTACCGAATAGGCTCCGAAATTACAGGACCGATTTAAAAAAAATCTTTCACCTATGGAAAGCTACATTATTCCCGAGTAACATAGGCTATAATTTTGACGGGAGCGAAGCCGCGGGGGTCAGCTAGTGTTTGATAAAAAAAAATGTTACGTAGTAGTGGACGTTAGGCAGTGCACAAACGTACTAAATCTATACTAAGAAGCTCCTAAAGTAACCGTTAAATGTCTCTGAGTGCGGCAAATAGACTTTTAAATATAAAGATGTTTAGTAATGAGGCCAAATATACCCAAGTTGGGTAAGCACTAATTCCACGTGGGCGGCAACTTGTCACACTCCCAAATTTAATAATATTATTTAAGACTTCATCATCATTATCCACTTAATGTTCCATTGCTGGAAGACAGGCCTCCTCTCTATGAGAAGGAGATACTATTCTATTTCAGACTTGTTTAAAAATAATGCCTTGGATACTAAACCGTTGAAAATGAAACTCTCATAACCCTGACTGAAGAGATGGTGGTCGCTGGATGAAGTGTTTTGGATGTATTTAAACAGTCGCAATTGGTGCAGTGCTGCCATTAAATAACAAACTTGAGGATCGTATATGTAAAAGAGGTATCTCAGAAGTCAAGTGCAGCAGCATTGCACGCCTCTTAAACGGCAAATGCCGGGAAGCGGACTCTAGTCGGTAATATAGTATAGTAATATAGTCTATTGCCGTCGCGTCACCTCCAACCTCACCCCGTAAAGTGCGAAAGGGACAACTGCAGCTCAGGCTGATTTTACCTACAAAAACTTTGACTAAAAGACGTTTCGTATTCTGCTGTTTTCTTCATGAAAACTGGTCTGATCTAAAAAATTCTTATATCAAAATTTAGAGGAAAATTATTGATAGGAGCATAGATATACATCTATGCTCCTATCATTTCCTTTTTTGTTAAAAACTTATAAATTTTGTCTGAAAGTCTGCTGAACATGGCGGTAAAAACGGGCACTTTTTTCGGATTTTTGGATTGTCATATTTCTTTTTGTGATTATGTTTTGGAAAAAAGGAAATAATATGGGCACGTATTAATTAGACCCAGATTTTATGGGGAAAAATCATTGCTCTAGAGGCATTATCCACGAAGAAAACAGCAGAATGTTTTTGTATGGAGAAAGTTTCACTAGAGTCCCCTCTTAAGCCGCCAAAGACACCACCACTTAGAACCACAGAGCTTTTTCATATCCATTAAAATGAGACAGAGAGGTGTCTCCCAATAAGTCGCGCCAACTAAACAGGAACTAGTTAACAAGTGCAGTGGCATTGCACGCCACTTAAGTGGTAAATTCGAAGAAGCTGTCATCTGAACAGAGCTCGGTATCGTGAAGTGGTCTGCTAACGAACACGCGTGTCAAAGCGAAACACTTCATTAGTTGAGCGAGCTCCTCCCCCCCTGCGCTGCCTCTCTTGCGTCGCACCCGCGCTGCCGTCGCCGCCTCGACGCTCCTTGCGACGCCTTAGGGATACCATGGTTTAGGAGGAAACGCTGTTTTTTTCATCAAGCTGTCAGCCTTTTTTTAATCTTCATAGCAGAGGACTGAGACAGACACATCCTCCAATAGTACCATGTTGTATGGAGTAGCTTTATTTAACCCTTATTTTTTTTAGGGTTCCGTACCCAAAGGGTAAAAACGGAACCCTATTACTAAGACTCCGCGGTCCGTCTGTCTGTCTGTCACCAGGCTGTATCTCGTGAACCGTGATAGCTAGACAGTTGAAATTTTCACAGATGATGTATTTTTGTTGCCGCTATAACAACAAATACAATAAAATAAATAAATAAAATAAACACAGAATAAAATAAATATTTAAGGGGGCTCGCATACAAAAAACGTGTTATTTTTGCCGTTCTTTGCGATAATGGTACGGAACCCTTCGTGCGCGAGTTCGACTCGCACTTGGCCGGTTTTTTATCGTTGCTATGCACTGCTAGAATGAGTTTAGAAAAAGGAAAGGGAGTAGGTATTGCTTATAGTATTCAGTATCAGTGGTAGATCTGCAGCCTTATTGCGTGATGATTTTGGCAAGGTAATGGGCAAAGAGTATAAAATATCGACCAATCACATGCGAGAAGAAAGACGCGATGTGGATTGCCGTCTATGTGATTGGTCGATTTTTCATACTCTTTGCCCTTTGCCTTGTCGAATTCATTACGCAATAAGGCTGCTGTTTTCGGAATGGCATATATTTTCTGGTCATCCTTGTAATCCTCCTGTCTTTATCCAAGGCCAGTTTGATAATTATTTGAGCACCTAGGACCAGAGCATTCTCAAATAATTATAAATAAACTAAAATCTTGAAATAACTACTGTGTGTTTGTTAGGCAAGGCTATTCGTGTTAGTTTGCAGTAAGGTAATTAATACTTATTTCATAAATATTTGTATCATACTAGCGTTTTAAAGAAATAATAAGTAGGATGTAGCGGCACCAACGCCGCCCCGTACGAACTAATGACATGACGTCACACAAAGCCTGCATCGCGCAAGCAAAGTTTTCGGCGCGAATAGAACGCATACAACAGTCCGACAACAACCGTTGGGCAGTTGCCCGGACCAGACACAACACCCGTCTGGTCGGAGGATCCTCCCTTTTCTATGGAGGTTTGTGGGACTTTACACCCTGTTTCGCATACCTCCAAAAGGTTATGTTTACGCGGAAATTCGGAATGATTCAAAAACACGGTTTACGCCCACCTAACGTTTAAGATCTACGTGAAAATACATTCTAGAATATTCTTTCACGAGGTATCGTTTATAGGGTGACTTCGATGCTTTGGAAATCTTTCAGGGTCTAAAGTTACTCATGACTACGAATAACTTTCACTAAGCGAGCACCTATGGAAATTAGCTGGAAGTGATCATAAAAGTATTGAATAGCTGATTTATTTTTATGTATGCAACCTGTACATATTATGCAAAATCTCAAGTCATATCCTCCACTCGACTCCACCTCGATTTATTGACATACATCGGGGGCTATTTCTGCTATCAGGGACTGACCAGAGTGGGGATCCTTCAAACTGACTTGGAATGTAGGCGTGTTTGACAACTGGAAAAGAAAGAATCAATGCGCCTAGTCTTTCTCTACAAATCTTGGGATTGGGTTCCAGTCTAACTGGAGCAGAGTACTAGTATTTTAGATGGAGCGACTGCCTATCTCACCTCCTAAACCCAGTAACTGGGTAACACGATACTCGTTTGTAAGACTGGTGTTAGGTTCTCTGGCTTCTGACTACCCGTCATTGTCGTCGGTACACTCTCGGCAGAGCGGTCGTGGTCACCATGTTGCAGTGAGACTTCGGGTTGCCATAATTTGCTTAACAATGCGACGCCATCCCTCTCTATCAGCTGTTATTCGTGTGCACTCGTGCAATGGGCCATCCACGGTCCATCGCATGGGCGACCTGCCGCGCTCTCGTTCCTTCCACTCTACCCTGAACTACAAGTCGCTGCCGAGTCGATAGAGCTGATAGAGTCGTTGTCTCGTCGGGACACGTGTCCAAAAAACTGGAGCACTCGAGCTTGGATTATAGCCGATAGACGCTGCCTGATACCGAGTTCTTGAAGGATGGATATGTTAGTGCGAAACTCAGTCCACGACACTCCAAGCATTTTTGTCCAGTACCACATTTCCAGAGCGTATATTCTCTTCCTCTCAGTGTCTCTCAACATCCAGGTCTCGGCTGCGTATAGAAATATGGGGAACACAAGAATGAGCAGGGTTTTCGTGGTTTTGGTGATACTGTGATTCAAATTAAATTTATTGCATCCATAATGTACACATAGGTGGTAAATATAAGTTACAGAAACAATTATGGACCCTGTCGGGCACAGCAACATTCTAGATACAGTCAGTGTCTAGGAGAGAGGAATAGCGTTCAATATTATTTCAATAAAAATATTTTCCTTTTCCTCCATATTTTCTTCAGCCTATCCATGGCAGACCTGACCATAGCCATGCGTCGCTTGATCTCGTCCCCGCAACCACCGTGGTTTGATATTAAAGCGCCCTGGTAGACGTATGATTGGACGAAGTCACAATTCGCGATTTGAGTGAGTTCTGGCGAATTTTCGTTAATGCGATCGACAATCATCATCTTCGTCTTGGTTCTGTTAATTCTCAAACCGAATGCTGAACTGGTATGTTCCATCTTGGATAGCAACCATCCCATGTGGTTGGCACTAGTTGCAAACAGCGTAGTGTCGTCCGCATATCGCAGGTTCGATAATCTTATACGTCCTATCGATACACCGTCCGTCCAGTCATAAAGGGTAGTCCGCATTATAAGTTCAGTACAGATGTTGAACAATAGCGGCGAGATTATACATCCTTGACGGACGCCTGCACTGGGATCAAAGACATTCGATAGTACGCCATCTGTTCTCGCTGACACTGTTCCGTCCTCATAAAGACGCCTCAAAAGATGTACAAGGTGTTTGGGAGTGTTCATAGCAAGAAGGGATCTCCACAGCACTGGCCATTTCACCAAGTCAAATGCCTTGGAGGACTACCCGTAACTACTGTCAAAGACCTAGAAATGAGAGCTGTAACCAACGCCTTAACGTGCTTGCCGAGGCATGGTGGATTCTATATTACTTGGCACGGAACGACTGAAAAAACTCAAAATTAATAAAGAAAAAACTACTATAATATAAAATCTTAAAACCAGCCGTGGGCAGTGGCAAACTGAGCAGTGGTGGCCCAGTGGTATCGGCTACGACTTACAAGTTGTAGGTCGTGGGTTCGAGCCCAGGCAGGCGCTTTACTTTGTGTAAATTATTTCTTCACCACTGCTCTCAAAACGGTGAAGGAAAACATCGTGAGGAAACCGGCATGTCCTAGAACCAAAAATTCGAAGACCTGTGACATCTACCAACCCGCACTGGGCCCGCGTGGTGGATTACGGCCCATTCCCTCTCACAGAGAGGAGGCCTGTGTCCCTGCAGTGGGAACATTAATAGGCTGATGATGTGAAACCAGCCAATGTCAATTCACCTCCTGCCATAGTACTTCCACAAACCTATATATATACCGGCGATCCTCAAACAAGAAACCGTCCACAGAAACCGAGACAGTTGGTCGTCCTACGTTGGCTTCTATTTTGTGGGCGTCTTACCGACTCGGCTCCGCTAATTAGACGGCCCGGCTCTTCTCATTAGTGGCGAAATTATGCAGTTTGCTGGAATTCGGGTTAAATGTGAGGTCGAGATGTCGACTGCCTACAAAAATGTGGAATATTCCGCAGTGTCTGCGTTGGTACTTGAGAGGTGGAGATAGTTGTTGGTACTGGGATAATGGTGGATAAGGATGCTCATTATTTGTAGTTAATATGCATTGTAGGGTGTTATCAAAGAGTCATTAAAGGTCTACTCCTTAAAGTTACGCGAGACGGACTAAGATAGGTAGTACCTGATTTGCCTATGATCCTATAATATAAGTTTATCTTGGTCATTGCTGGCAACGGGGAAGGAAAACATCGTGAGGAATACTAGTCTTTATAATAAGTTTATTATTGGATTGTGATCCATTGGTGTAATTGCTGGAAGGCGTTCCATTGCGAGGATAAAGAGAGAATGGTCACTGACCAAAACAATTGCCCCAAAAAAGAGTTTTTAAGGATAGTGACATTGAAGACATTTTACTCTAAACTTAAGACTTTTGTTTATCAAGGTATAGTTTTATGAAAGTTATAATTCATACTTATGACTGGCTTCTACTGGCCAGTGTCTTCGCCCACGTGAAACTCGACAATTATTCCAAGGAAACATTAAACCGAGATAAAAATTATTATAAAGTTTCATTTAAATTCTTACAGCCATTAAGGCTTAAAAAGGTGACAAACAGCCAGAGTTACTTTCGCATTTTTAACCGACTTCAAAAAGGAGGAGGTTCTCAATTCGATTTTATTTTTTTTATGTGTGCTACCTCAGAACTTTACACTAGGTGAACCGATTTTGATTATTCTTTCGTTGCTTTTCATGTGGTCCCATTTAAATTTGATCAAGATCTGATGAAGAACTTCGGAGATATAAAACAGAACTCTTCAATAAATGACGGCATATCTCTCGGGATTGCTGCAATTGCATTTCTGTTTATTGTCTACACCATTTCATAACATCACGCCGGTACGCTCTAAAGGGGTATGCAGATGTGTACAGTTCAACCTGAGTACACTCAAATTTCACCGGTTGTGTTTCAGTATCATGTTTTTCGGGTAATTTATTCTGGCATAACGGTGGGCATTTTAGATATATACCACAACTAAAAAGAGATAAATAAAATACTTTTAACAAAAAAAACTGATTTATTTTCGTTGGATCCCAGTTTTAAATCATATTTTTTTAGGTAATAACGATGGGTCCCATTTGCTATTTCCATTGAATCTTTTTCCATAAGAATATGTGTATTTACCTGGTTTTTTTTTTCATTCGACTTTACATGCTAGCGTTTTCCATTAAAACAATCCTGATATGCTTAATATTAATTTTTTCTGCCTATTAGAAAATTAAAAGGTGTGAGTCTTTCATATTCATTATAAGCCGCAACATAAGCTTCCAAAACAAAACAGTACAAAGCGAATAATAACTTTCTTTTCCGAAGTCGGTGTCAACAAACCGAAAAACAATAGGTATCTACCAAAGACACCGACTTCGGAAAAGAAAGTTAGTTTTCGCTTTGTAGTGTTTTGTTTTGGTAGTCGGTTTATTAATAATATTACGTAGTATGGATACATTTATCTGTATACCACAGATCGCCTCTCCATCATATTCATATTTCTGAAGGTGGAAATTCCCCATATGCCAACATGTTGTGCTTCTGTTCACTCTCAAACGGAGCTAAGTAAGTGTCAGGTTGTCAAGGCAACTTTCCAAAGCTCTTTATATGTTCTTTTGAAGTCACTCCTCAATTCCATAAAGGTATTTACACACACATACGAGAAGACTCGATAAAGGTATAACTTCACAAGTATTATTTTAATCCTATAAGGACGTGAAGTTGTGTAAAGGTGACCTTAATGAGACTTTTATTTTTTAATAAATTTTCTTATAAGATCCTAATTATTTCCTCTAAGCTTTTCAATCTAATTTAACAGCCATAATAACACATCTAATTAATTAGAAGTCTCAAAAGTGTAGCTAATTAAAAAACATTTCCAAAAAAATGTGTTGTGCAAAAAGCGTACGATAAGAATTCCCTCATTTCGGTAAGCGGACAAAAACAGGCATATTTGTAAAAGAAACGTCCTCCTGGGGAAATATCGTTTATCTACAGCACATTGGGTTAATGACTGGGGGACGAAGAATGAGAAGAAGGCATTATTTTAATTAGGAAAAATGGTGGAGCCCCTCTCACCTAGGGAGGGCTAACTGAGCAAGTTAGCGATGCTTTGATTAAAGTAATGGTGCGTGTGTGAGTACTTTTACGTGGGAGTTCGTGTGTAGCGCACTTGTGCTGCCTTTTACCTGGGATACCAATCGAAACTTTGACCTGCTTATGCTTATACGATTGGGTTTATACATCTAGATTCTGGACGTGTTTCATGTACCAAAGTTTGCGTTTGTAAATACAGATTTGTCGGCAGTAATAGTTTTGGAATTGGGATTTATCTGGTTCAATAGTGCTGTGTGTTGTGTAGAGACGTTGGAAATGATAAAATATGACAATATAAAGGCTTCTTGGTTACTTATAAACATTAAATCGACACGGCATCAACATTAATGGCAAGTACATAACTCTTCCCGGTTTGCCGACGACATAGTGGTCATGGCTGAGACCATGGACAGCCTCAGTACATTGCTCGATGACCTCAGTAGAGCTGCTGGAAGAGTGGGTCTTAAAATGAACATGGACAAAACCAAGATCATGGTGAATGCCCATGTAACACCCACTCCTATCAAGATCTGAGACTCTACACTCGAAGTTGTAGACGATTATGTCTACCTGGGACAAACGGTCCAGTTGGGTAGATCTAACTTAGAGAAAGAGGTCACCCGTCGAATCCGAGTCTGCTGGAAGTTGCGTGGTATCTTCTCGTCCAATTTACCGCAGTGTCTTAAGACAAAAGTCTATGACCAGTATGTGTTGCCAGTGATCACCTATGGGACCGAGACGTGGTCGCTCACAATGGGCCTTATCAGAAAGCTTAAAGTCACCCTAAGGGCAATGAGGAGGGATATGCTCGGAGTTTCCTTGCGTGATCACTTCAGAAATGAGGATATCCGCAGGAGAACCAAATTTACCTACACCAAATTGCCCGATGGAGCCGAAAAGTTCTGGAATGGCGACCGCGAACCGGAAGATGATGCGTTGGAAGGCCTCCCACTAGGTGAACCGATGACCTGGTTAAGGTTGCGGGAAGGCGCTGGATGCGAGACGCACGGGATCGGTCAATGTGGCGACGCCTGTGGGAGGCCTATGTCCAGCAGTGGACGTCTTTCGGCAGAAATAATGATGATACATTAAATACTCCAGGGCCCCACCTGTTAAAGAATCTGCGTACAATGCTACTTGAATGAATTGCACCTTCCAGTTAAAATAGAAGTCCTTTACAAAGCGTAACGCTACCGTAACCTGTCCATTAGGCGATAAATAAACACAACAAAGTACGAAATTTCGCTGCGTTAGCGCGCTCCACCCACCGACGACGCGGCAAAAAAACGCCGCATCACTACAATCATTTACGAAATATTGACAACAATAAACGGGGACTTTTAAAAAATGCCAGTTATTAATATTTGTTTTCTTTGTCGGGACCACGTGTCCCCACACCTGAACGCTGCGAATGACATTGCCAAAAAAAAAATTGCAAAAAATATCCGAGGCTAGGCGAAAAAGAGCAGAGGCGAAAGCAGACAACAGCCAGTTTGAATGATTGCTTCCCTGGAAGAGAGGCAAGTCCATTTTTCACAAGTGCCATTCACCGCTTTCACGTTGCGTACTGTGTATTTTATATATTTTTTTTATTTATCGGGCCTCCCCTCCCCGCGGCGTTCGCCCAAATTGATATTCGAATGCGAATTTACGGCGTCCAATTCCTCACTGTTTTATTCATTTTAGTGATTTCGGGATGGTAAATACACAGGTAGATGTGTTTAATTTCGAAATGAATGTTTATTGCAGCGTTTCCGTTTCGTTTTCAATGATGTAGGATATTCGTGAGCGCCGGCCGCGAATGCCCATGTTTACACAATGCACTTACATTACGCGTGTGTATTTTTTTTTTGTAGTTTTTAATAGGCATGGGCAAAAAATATCGATGTATCAAAATATTTATATTTTTATATACAATTATCGATATATATGGTCGATATTTTTAATCGCGATATATTGATATTCGATTTTTATTTTAGAGTATGGAATTCGTATCGATTTCGTTTTTTTTTAACTCAACTTTGGTTTCGTGTTTAATGTTACTAGATACAGCTTGCTTGCTCCTCCCGCATCGTTAACTCTACCACTCGAGCATTCATTAATTATTTTTTTAAATTTAATATTACAATATTTCGTTATTGACAACAATAAACGGGGACTTTAAAAAAATGCCAGTTATTAATATTTGTTTTCTTTGTCGCGACCACGTGTCCCCACACCTGAACGCTGCGAATACCACTCGAGCATTCATTAATTATTATTTTTTACGAATTTTGAATGCTTTGGGAATATGTATGAATAATCATACGAAATTTGATGATATTTTTCACTCGATACCTACTCTTCAAAAAATCGATATATTTTTTCACTTGCCCATCTCTAGTTTTTAATTATTTCCAGGATTTTTTTGCGTTTTGTTGTTGAAGTATTGGGATAACGTTAATCGTGATTAGTGATGGATCTCACGTTCGTGTTTTTAACAGATTTTTATTTAATGTATCAAAGAGTTGTGGTAATTTGTAGCGTCCCATTTAGTATACGCACGACTTGTTCCTTTGATGGTTTCTAACTATCAGTGTTCAACAACATAATGTTATTAGCATACAGTTGTACTTAGGTTTTATGTAGGACATCAATATGAAAACGCATGTCCGCCAATCCCTGAATGGTTGCCGAACAACAGAAAGCGACGCCGTGTAAGACTACTTCTAGTTCGTCTCGTCATCTTAGCCCGAGTCACAGAACCGTGAGTACAAAAAAAAACTTTTTTACGATTAACACTACCGACTTCCAAATAAAAACTACAAAGTGAAAAAAAACTTTATTTTTGAAAGTCGGTGTCTTTTTTTTCCCATTTTTTTGCGATATGGACACCGACTTCAAAAAATATAGTTATTTTTCACTTTGTAGTTTTTTATTTGGAAGTATTATTTTTTGGAAAAAAGTTCATTTTTATTTTTCCCTTTTTAGTTGTACCTACCTAAATTAGGCAAGATGTTTAGTAAGGTACCTATAACGCCAGAATAGATTACCTGAATAACATGAAACTTGAACATAACCGGTGAAATGAGAGATTTGCGTACCCCTTTAGAGCGTATTGGCGTGATGTTATGTTATGAAACGGTATAAACAGTAAAAAGATACGCGACTGCAGCAATCTCGAATGATTTGCCGTTATTTATTGAAGAGTTCTGTTGTATATCTCCGAAGTTCTTCATCAGATATTCATCAAATTAAAATGGGACCAATTTTGAAACATATTCTTTCAAACAAAAAAATAATTTTCAATATCGGTCCACAATTGACGGAGATATCGGTGAACATATACAAAAAAAAACATACATGAATTCGAACATAGAACCTCCTCCTTTTTGGTAAGTCGGTTAAAAAGAGTGGAGCGAAGCCTTTGCCTAGTAGTGGCTAACATACATAATTATATTATATATCTACCAAAGATAATAGACCTTAAAGAACACATGAAAGATAAAAGCTTTACCTACACACAAAAAAATACAGCTATGAAAAGGATGATACCACACAAAAAGCAGACGAAAACAAAAAAAATATAACAGTAATCATCAATTCATATCTTCAAAAAATGTCACCCCCAAACATCCCCGGAACATCTCAAAAGTATGGGGTTAAAGTAACAATTAAAACCAACGTAGTCAGAAAGTACCCCAGTGACTGAGCGTCAAGGCGTCAGTTCATAATCGATTTAGCGTCACCGCAGTAACTCGCGGTGATCCGGCGATGTCTAATGACGTAAAAAGTATGTCCCGCCATGTAATGCTGGTCGAGGCCGATAGAAAGACTTGGGTAGAAACAGAGGGTGCAACTTGAATAAATTAAGTTTTGTACCTACGACTTAAAAATCTTGATCGTACCTTTTTCTTCCTCGTGACCAAAGTTTTTGTCAGGCTTTTGCCAGTTGATCTTTTCAAAACTGGTTTGCTAGCACGTGTATGAGATGCATTTATCCCTTTAAGGTTAATTGGTTTTTATATATTGGAATGTTATACCTATACACCGAAAACACTGTCAAAAATGTTGTGTCTTGTGTGTTACATTTTCACAACATTTTCATTCAACACAAGCTAGAGTATATACTTAATTTAATTTATTTTCAAAATTCAGACAACAGTCCATTTCTTGTTAGTAACAAATACTTATAAAACTAGTGTTGGTAAAAGGTACATTACAATTCAAATAAACATTTATAAAATATTGCCATTTGATATTAACAGTCAATTGATTGAATTTAAAACCACAATTAATCAAAAATATGTAAATTAATAATAAAAATGTCAAAATAAAAAGATTTTAAATATCAAGAAGATATTGTAAAGAATAGAATTTTAAATTAACATGTAAAAAAATAACATAACTTCAAAATCAATATAAATAAAATTAAATCAAATGACAATAACATTCAATGAAGACCAATACATAGTTTTTTTTTTCAATCTCTTCATTTCAAGTTTAAAATAAATCGGATGCTTTAAAAATAATTGTCTCCTACTTGAAATCTCCTAAATATTCCTTCATTTCCCATCTGTCATCCCAGAGGCCCCTCTCACATAGGCAGAATCCGCCAACTTACGCCTCTATACTCTTTGCCCTCGACCACAGACAAGCCAGGGGTCGCGAAAGCACGTCGTCATCGGATGGCAATTTGAATGCGGTCGCTTAGCCGGTTGACGGCCGCTATGACTGATGAGGAAGGGTGAGCTGAACAGCCCATGAGCCTGTCACCGCCCCTGTATTCCACATGTCGCGTTAATGCGGACATGGGTGGTGCAGGTGCTTATTGAATTATGTCTAGATAGTTTGCTTGATAAGGAAATGTGGAGCAGGAGGTAAAGGGTTAGCCTAGGTAGAATTTTCTGGACAGTTCAGTGACTCTGGCACAATTTTTAGAATAGAATAGAATAGTTCTTTATTTGCACAGAAAGTAGGTACAAGTTACAGATGTTAAGTTTTAATGTATGATCCTTATGAAAGGCATGCAAGCAGTTTTAGCTATAATTATAAAGACCCATTTAATATGAATTATTAAAACATTCAATTAAATCAATACAAGTTTACCATGTCAAGATCAAATTCATTAAATAATTTGAAATAGGCAATACAATACACAATGTCAATTTTAATGAAATGGGATTACAAATTCGTCAAGTTTCAGTTAATATAGTCAAATAAAAAAAAAATAAGTACAAGTCAGGAAAACAGAGATGACATGTTATCAATTTAAATTTCTATTGGTCAGAAATTCGCTAATTGAGTAATAACATTTATTAATTAATAGTTCTGTAAATTTCTGTATTTTTTTATTTTATTAAAAATTATCAGATTTTTGATTCCATTACGATTCGAAATATACCTTAAATTTTTTATGTTAAATTACTTTAATATCTCGCCGATGATGATGACAAAAGTCTCTATTTAATCACTAATTTGTTAAGTTTCCGAAACAGATTGGTGTTCGTAACATTGTCTTATTGTTGAACATATTGTTCATATTTCTAAGACCACTTAACACTTCTCACGATCCACAGGTCATAAGAGGATGGTCATCTCATTATGACCACTAATGAACCGAACTCATAAAACAATCCGTTAGGCTCACAAGAGCCACAGCATTTTCATTATCAATTATGCTGGAAAATTATGCGCACTCATGGCCATCCGATGCGGCTGTGACCGCTACAGGCTACAATGTATACGAGAGATGTCCAATATGTCCAATAGATGACGTCACATAAATATCGGGTGCGTCGGAGCCTGCTTTGTGATGCTAACTGCGTCCGCATATGCTAATCCGCTTCCGCCCTTCCCGCGTCTTGGGCGGGCGGTGTCTCACGGAGTTTTCCATTGTTCTTGTGATTCGGATTGATATTGCAGGCGACATTGTATTGGTGCTTTGTTTCTTTGTGGGTCTTCTTCGAGATTTGTGGTCGCGATTTGAAATGGTAATAGATATTATTGATGTATAATTTTCCGGATTCATTTCAACTATTAAGATCTTCTACACAAACATATATATATTTACCTGTATTGTAACCTTGTAAAAACTGATTCACATCCGTACACTTCAACGTAAGTTTCAGTTGAAAACCAGCGTCAGGCAACTCCCAGTTGTCTGGCATTTTGCTGAACTGGACCTTTTAGGCGCAGCCGCGGGGCACACTATGTATGTAACTGTTTTTTTAAATTACGTTTCCTTTTATTTGTAACTACATTGTGTGTATCTGTGTGTGCCAAATAAACTGGTTTGCTTTATTTTCTTTCTACTATAAAGAGCTATTCTATTATACATTTTGACATCATCATCGTAATATCAGCCGAAAGACGTCCACAGCTGGACATGTGCCTCCCCCAAGCGTCGCCACATTGGCCGGTCCCGTACGTCTCGCAACCAGCGGATCCCCGCAACCACGACCAGGTCATCGGTCCACCTGGTGGGAGGCCTTCCAACGCAACGTCTTCCGGTTCATCTTCTTCTCACATCAACAATTATTCAATCAGTTAATTACTTGTCAGTCAGTTAATTGTGTCGTGGTGGCCTAGTGGGATCAAATTCGGGCAATAACCAATGTGACTTTTTCAAATTCATATGTACTTTCTAAGATTATCTTGGACATCACAGACAACGGTGTAGGAAAACATCGTGAGGAAACCTGGAATTATATATAGTTAATGTAAGTCTGAAATAGCCAAGTCAGAGGCCTGTGGAGCTCACAGAGGCGGCATAACTAACTCTGACACCAGAGATGGCCACATCCTCGCATGAAAAGAAGAAGAAGTTAATTACTTTTTATTAACTCTCAAAAGACCATCAAAATAAATTTCGCCTATCTTAAAAAAATCTGCTCCATCTAAACCTGAAGCTGCACCAGATTGACTCAAATCCGTACAGTTGTGAGTAAATCATCGAGCGTGCCGTTGAATCGGCAATGAGTCGTGTCGTCGACAATCGGCCAACCCGTTTGCGGCAACGGCAATTCCCATTCATTCACGGCCCATTGCCACCGTCGGCTGTTGCCCCGCCGACGCCGATGCCTGTTAATGTATTCGCTACGTTATTTCAATTTAGAACAAACCCGAACCTGGACGGCGGTTTTGGTGAAGCGGGTTTTATTGAGGAGCGGGCTTCGGCGCTTTTGGTTTAGCGATGGTACACGTATTTCTGGTAGTATCTGTCTATTTGTTCTTGGAGAGAACACGTGTTGTTCAGTACATAACTGTCTCTTTTATATTTCAGGAGAAAACACAATGGTATCCACACCGGCTCTATCTACAGTAAACCAGCGAGAAAACGTAAGCACAATATAAAATGTGCTAACGCAGCGATTTCCAGCCATTACAGGGGCATTATCTAACTAAATATTAACGTGCAAAATTTCGGTAAGGAAATAAATTAAAAACGCAACAACAAGCTTGTAACGAGCGACGAACAAAGACGTCTAATAAATCAAGGAAGGCAGGTGGGCAGAGTGGTGTTTGTGCATTAAGAAGGCCCGGTTTCCCGGCGGCCTTTCTTGGCCCTTTCTTCGTTTTAAAAAGCCGTCGACGCCCGATATTTTCGCGTAGTCATCGGCAACACATAAATATTGGAAATGGAGCGCCCCCTTTCTTGTCTTGTAGAATAATTAATGCCGAAGCTTCTTATGTCGCGAGTTGTTTTGTTGCCAAAAATTATCGCTGGCGTTGAACGCGAAATTGGCTCGACTACTAACGGGTTGGAGTTTGCTGTTGATATATTTTCAGGTTGCGTTTATTGCTTTGGTTTTTGTTTAGATTTTTGGTCACCTAAAGGTAGAGAAATATCTACTAACACTATAGCAGTTCTAAGGTATTGTCATCTTGAAGTTTGATGTTAGTGATGCTGATGATGATTTGAGAAGACAGGAGTTTGTGTTGATGGCACAATATGTATTTATGACAGTTAAAAGCACTCTTTGTAAACAAGCATATTACAAATTAGATGATTATATTCAAGATAAGAATGCTTGTTATGCTGGTCCTGCTCCATAGGGCAAATCTTTAGTGTAGACAAAATCAAATTTGTTAATTTATATTCCTATTCATAGTTATTTATTTTAGAAATTGACTCACACACTGTTCCGTTGTTGTTGAATTAGGTATTTGACCTATGTTTTGCAATATTTGTAAGTATGTGAGAACCATGTTCCTACTTATCAAATTAATTAATTTTCCTGTTAATGCTTTTTTATACTTTATACCTGTACGTAGTATAGTGTGTAGAGCTATTCTGGGTGCATCGTCCTCACATATATGAATTTATTAATGTATGTACTTACTTACTTATGGAAATATTGTAAAACACCAGTTTTTTTTAAAAAGTATGGAGTTTCTTGTGCGTTCTGAGAAATAATTCGGAAAGTAGATTGTTATGAAGACATAAAAATCTAATTTCCGAATGCACGGTAGAATAAATTTTTATTACTTGTAAATTTTAATTTATTTGACGTTTAAAAGTGCCGTTTATTGGCCTAGTTGAATAAATATATTTGACTTTGAAGTTGGGTCGCTTGTATTACATATTTTACCCATGAAAACTTAAATAGCAATTTGCTGTAAAAAAGAACACGATAAACCAACTTTGGGAGACAAACTTATAGCAAACTGCCAGTGTTGGAACATGGAGCCAACATTAAAATAGTTACAGATACGGAGTTTGGTTGATAAAACTAAAGTTTCAGAACACGTCATCCTACTATGAACAAGTGTTTAGGTCTACATGTGTCTGGTTTGCATAATAAAACGTGTGTTTAAGTGAGGGTGAACAGATGACCCATCTATACTTTTTTAGAGTTTTTAGAGTTTGTTTGTTTGTTTGAACGCGCTAATCTCAGGAACTACTGGTTGGAATAGAAAAATATTTTTGTGTTGTATAGTCCATTTATCGAGGAAGGTTATAGGCTATATAACATCACGCTACGACCAATAGGAGCGGAGAATAAATGAAAAATGTTGCAAAACGGGCAAAAATATTCCTTTTTAGGGTTCCGTAGCCAAATGGCAAAAAACGGAACCCTTATAGATTCGTCATGTCTGTCTGTCTGTCTGTCTGTCTGTCTGTCTGTCTGTCCGTCCGTATGTCACAGCCACTTTATTCCGAAACTATAAGAACTATGCTGTTGAAACTTGGTAAGTAGATGTATTCTGTGAACCGCATTAAGATTTTCACACAAAAATAAAAATAAAACAAAAAAATTTGGGGGTTCCCATACTTGAAACTAAAACTAAAAATATTTTTTTTCATCAGACCCATACGTGTGGCGTATCTATGGATAGGTCTTCAAAAATGATATTGAGGTTTCTAATATAATTTTTTTCTAAACTGAATAGTTTGCGCGAGAGACTCTGCCAAAGTGGTAAAATGTGTCCCCCCCCCCCCTGTAACTTCTAAAATAAGAGAATGATAAAACTAAAAAAAATATATGATGTACATTACTATGTAAACTACCAGCGAAAATTGGTTTGAACGAGATCTAGTAAGTAGTTTTTTTTTAATACGTCATAAATCGTAAACCGCAATTTACCAAGTACGGAACCCTTCGTGCGCGAGTCCGACTCGCACTTGGCCGGTTTTTATATAGTTAGCGTAAGCAGTTAAAATTACGCAACATTCATGTATAAGTAGGTAGGCTAGGGTAGGGTAGGTAGGTAGCCAGTTGACGGCAGCGAAGCCGCGTGGGACAGCTAGTGGTTAATATAGCTGATTGGACACTGTTCAAGAGGCCATATGTGAGACTATACAATTTCTTATCCACTTTATTACCTGTTTTGTCCTGGGCCTGCAGTCTCGACATAGCTAACGATCGTTACGCTAGCTAACATTCGTTAACTCTTACCACAAAATAGTAAGTATACAGAAGGGCCACTCCCGCCGTTTGGAAAATTGACAGCTAAACTTGACAGATTCACTAGAGTTGCTACTATATTGATTCCGAATAAAAAAAAAAGGGTAGGTTGCCCAAGTTACAAACATAAATACATAGATTCGTCTAAACATACATCATATCATGCTTACATGCCTTAGAGGGTAGACAGGGCATCAAATATCCATTTAATATCACGAACACTACAACCCTAGTGAATCTGTCAAGTTTAGCTGTCAATTTTCCAAACGGCGGGAGTGGCCCTTCTGTATACTTACTATTTTGTGGTAAGAGTTAACGAATGTTAGCTAGCGTAACGATCGTTAGCTATGTCGAGACTGCAGGCCCTGGGCAAAAGCCTACCTCACGCTTTTCCAAACACTTCTATCCTCTGACTTAGCGTTCCTACAATTATCTTCATGAGTGTTTTGTTTAGATATTCTAGGCCGTAAACAAAAATATTTGTCTGGACCAATCGTCTGGAGCAGAGCAGAGCAGTGGTGGCCCAGTGGTAGCGGCCGCGACTTACAAGTTGTAGGTCGTGGGTTCGAGCCCAGACCGGCGCTTTACTTTGTGTAAATTATTTCATCACCACTGCTCTCAAAACGGAGAAAGGAAAACATCGTGAGGAAACCGGCATGTCCTAGAACCATAAATTCGAAGACATTGTGACATCCACCAAACCACACTAGGCCCTCGTGGTGGATTACGGCCCATTCCCTCTCACAGAGAGCAGGCCTGTGTCCCAGCAGTGGGAACATTAATAGGCTGATGAATCTTCTGGAGAAATGTAGTAGGTATTATGATTGTTACAAGTTGTTCATAGTTTCTAAGTTTTTACTTGTCATAAAAATTTAGCTTTCCCTTCTTCGTTTAAAAATGAATCTGATGCAAATAAATGTTTGACTGCGCCAGTATCCGTCCACAATACAAATGACGAATCAAACGGAGCGGAACAGCCGAAAACGAAAAACAAGAGGCCGAAAATTTCCTCTTGTTCAACAGAGAGAGAAAAAAATTAGCTTATCTCACACACGCAATTTGCGTCGGCAATTTTCGGCGCTTCCTCTCATTACCCCGCCGTGATATATTTGCGTGTTTATTACTGCAATTACTTAGAGTAAATCTCACGTCCTTCCTCCCCCCTCGACGCACCTCCCCGGGAGGGTCGCGCCCTCCGCCGCCATTTTACCCTCCTTCCGGCCGGCCCTGCCCTTAAGTCTTATGTACCTCGTAAGTTTCTTCGCGGACTTGGCAACCGGATTCAAATTCGGCCCGAATTTAGTAGCAATTAATTATGGAGTCGAGGAAGTGTTCTTAGTAATACTCGACCCGTGATTTTGTAATTAATATTATTGTGAATAATTTTATGATTTACTACTAATAGGGTAGGCGTTTGTCCGTGGTTATTTCATTGTCTGTAGAGTTGGTGTACTCGACGTGTTACTAACTGTTATATTTGGCATGGAACTTTGAGTATGATACTTAGCACACGTATGCTTGTTGTATGGGAACACTATTTGTTAGGGTTCCGTAGTCAAATGGCAAAAAATGGAACCCTTATAAATTCGTCATGTCTGTCTGTCCGTCCGTATGTCATAGCTATTTTTTTCTGAAACTATAAGAACTATGCTGTTGAAACTTGGTAAGTAGATGTATTCTGTGAACTGCATTAAGATTTTCACACGAAAATATAAAAAAAAACAATACATTTTGAGGGTTTTCATACTTGAAACTGAAAAAAAAAATTTTTTTTACATCAAACGCACACGTCTGAGGTATCTATGAATAGGTATTCAAAAATAATATTGAGGTTTCTAATATATTTTTTTTCTAAACTGAATAGTTTGCGCGAGAGACACTTCCAAAGTGGTAAAATGTGTGTATCATTCTCTTCAAGAGAATGATAAAACTAAAAAAAAAATATGATGTACCATACCATGTAAACTTCCACCGAAAATTAGTTTGAACGAGATCTAGTAAGTAGTTTTTTTTAATACGTCATAAATCGTAAACCGCAATTTACCAAGTACGGAACCCTTCGTGCGCGAGTCCGACTCGCACTTGGCCGGTTTTTTTTTAATTATGTGCATGCAGATAAATTTTGCATGAAACATTTTAGACATTTTTAATCTCCAAAAAAACAGTATTAAGTGACATTTTTACGACAATGCTTAGTGCTTTAATATTACTAGTAGCAGTGCAATATTAAATTGGCACATAGCGCTACATAAGGCAGTACCCTCGGCAGTCGACTTGGCTGTAATTAATTAACGAGCTTAGTTTAAAAGCAGGGCCGTAAGACTTGGCTCGGGTGGGGTCCACCCCGCGGGGGGGATTCTTGCCAAGAAAGGAGGGGGGGTGAAGAAATTCGGGGGAAAGTTTATCATATTTAGGCGCAAAATGGCGAATCCAGCGCTCGGATGCCGTCGAGAGATTAATATCTGGCTCTAACTCTGTGCGATGAATTTTGTTGTGAATAATGCCGATGTAACTTGCTTGTTTTATGGCGAATGTGTTTGTGTGTCACGTCGGTTTGTTTTGTTTTATGTTTAGTGCGGTTTGTTGGAGTGGTTGTTGGTTAAAAATGGGTCAAGTTGCGTTTGAGGGTGTGCATTTTGGCTTTTGCAAGTTATCCTGTATCTGGAAACTATAGCTTCTGCTGATCATATATTGGCTTAACTAGTTTAGTGCGTAAAGGTTTTATAGAAACACTAGCTGTTGCCTGCGACTTTGTCTGCGTAGCATTAGTACTTGTAATATTGTAGGTGTAGAGGCCAAAGTTCCACCCTCTTAAGGATGATTGCCGGGATAAAAACTATCCTATATACCTCCCAGAGTCTCAACTAACTCTATACCAAATTTCATTTAAATCGCTTTAGCGGTTGAAGCGTGAAAAGGTAACAGACAGACAGACAAAGTTACTTTCACATTTATAATATTAGTATGGATGTCGCCTATACTTTATCTTCGAGTTGAGGCAAAGTCTCGGGAAATATGTAAGGTAAAATGTTAACATAAGGTCGACGAACATTTTCGACATTAAAATCAAATATAAGAAAATTATCAGGATACATACATAATTATATTTCCTGTAAGCCTAAATAACTTGAACAGTAATCTGCCTGACATACTCCTCACCCTATTTATTTTATATTATAACAACATGTAGGTAGTATGTAAGGATCGTAGCAGGTGGCGTTCTGTAGTTTCTGCCTACCCCCATGGGAAAAAGGCGTGAGTTTATGTATGTATGTATGTAGGTAGTATATGTAATTATTGTTAGATTTATTTCTTGTCCTTGCTAACATAATTTAAGTACTACTAATACTATTTTTAAGGGTTTAGCATAAGCATGTTCTTATATTGTATGTATGTCGTTTTGTGACAAATAAACACTTTTTCTTTCTTTTCTTTATTTCTAGAAGTATGCGTCAAACAATGTTGTTTCGGACTTCTGAAACATACAACTTCAAAATGTAATCGAGTAGCGAGTAAAGATTAAAGCTAAATTGGTAACAGGTATGTATCGCACAAGTTACATGTGTCTTATTACGCGCTAATAAACGTTTCGCCAAGACGTTATCTATACCTACCAATATTATAAAGAGCAAAGATTTTTTGTTTCTTTATACCGAATAGGCTACGAAACTACTGGACCAATTTACAAAATTCTTTCACTTATGGAAAGCTACATTATTCCTACGTAACATAGGCTATAATTTATTTTCAAAAAAGTTGAGAACCTTATGAAAATTGCAATAATGTAACCCAAAGTCACAAAATTTTACCTATAAAATTCATTATTTGGCGTGCGCTGAGAAAACTATTGACGATACATAAAAATTATGTACTACATGATTAAAGAACTCATTATTACCTACAAAAAAGTCTCCGAGAAATATATCTTACTAACTTAGTTAAGTCACAATAGCAGCTTTTGTGTTCTAAAATTTAATTAGATCGCCGGTAGAAACAAAAGTTGGTTACATTTGTATTGCAGTATTAATTCTTATTCTAATAAATAGTTTAACAAATTGTTAGGTAGGTAGGTAGGGAGGTGGGTAGGTAGGAAGAAGGGGTAGGTTAGGGTAGGGTAGGGTAGGTAGGTAGCTTGTTGACGGGAGCGAAAACGCGTCAGCTATAGTGAACTATATTATCGCTCTTTGACAGTGGTGTCGTAAGTAAACATTAACAAGTTACTTGACTTGAAACAAAATCATCATCATCATTTTAGCCGAAAGACGTCCACTGCTGGACATAGGCCTCCCCCAGGCTTCGTCACATTGACAGATCCCTTTCGTCTCGCATCCAGTGGATTCAACATAGACGGTACCCTGACCAAAAAATCGGCATGAGATATGAGCGTTCCTATTGGTCTAGCGGCACTGGTGGCGCATGAATTACAGTAGTGAATACGCCCAGATTTTAGAATAAAATCTTTATAAAATTGAATTTTGGTCTTTTGAAAAAAATAATTCTACAAAAATGTTCGTTATTAAATTGTCTATCCATTAGTGTTAGTACAAAAAATAATCAATGAATACTTTACGAGGCGATGCATAATATTAATAATTATTTCTCATTTTTATGTTCTTTTGGAAGTAGATTAGTGAAATATATACAACATTTGAAAAAAAACTAAATCTACCATTTTAGAATCAATATTATGTAGAAATTTAATGTATTTTTATTAACTGATATTTCTTTTTAAATAACGAGTAGATAGCTCCTAAAAACAGCACAAAAAACGGCTTGCGCGGCGTTTTGCTCGGGGTACCGCCTTATCGTACAGTGCATGTTTAACAACATGTGTTCTCGCCTGTCTGTGGTGAGATCTCCCTATTTAACTTTTGATAAGTACCTATATAGAAAATCAGAATATCTACTGCCTCTACACCGAATAGTGATGTGATGAAACTCGCGCGGCAGGTGAACGAGAGCACGAGTTAACATGTTTCGTAAAACGCCTTGAGCAAGCACGGTACGCCCGACATACGGGGGCAAATATGTTGGTTTAAAAAGTAATGCTTACTAATATCACTAGTAGTATTTTATTTACCAGGCAAGCATAACATTATATAGTGCTAAAGAGTTACGTTTACAGTTCAAAAAAAATATTTTACTAGACATCAGATATACACAGTTCCTTGGGATAGCTTACAGGACAAAGCCGCCCGAAAAAGTTAGTATTATATAATATTTAAATACCGGTCAAGTGCGAGTCTGACTGGCGCACAACCCTCTGTGCGCCGTATAAACATTAACCAAAATAAATAGGTAACATTACTACCGTTCATTAACAATGAAAGCACCGAGCATTGGTCTAACAACAAAATTAACTTTGCCGTTCGAAAACTGCTGTCCCCATACATCAAAATACAACAATTTTACTTTTCCAAGTACATTTTAAAAGTTGGTTGACTATTACTCGTAAACTTGTATAGCCTACTTAGCTGTGATAGTTTTTCTTTTAATTTCATTATATTATATACTACAGCCGTGAATTTTTCACATATCCAAAAGCAATCATTTAGCTGGCAGGGGGACACTTCACTCTAACAAAAATTGCAATTTAAAACATAATTTTACGGAAACGGATCCCTGAATCTAAAAATGGTTTACACATACCTATAATGTTTTTGAATGGCCTATCCAACAATACCCCACACCATCGGATAGACGAGAAAAAATCATACCCACTTTACGTGTACCGGGTAGCCTTTTTCTTCATGATTTTATTTTACCACTTTGTTGACGCTATTAATATGTATTTCCATGCCAAATCAGCTTTTTAGTACTAAGAATCTCTGAGCTAAGGTACGGACGGACGATCAGACGGACTTGGCGAAACTATAAAGGTTCCTTGTTGACTGCGGAACCCTACAAAAGGCGAATATCTAAATGTTTATTGTCTCACACGTCTTGTAATGTGTAGAAACTCAAGTAGCAGGTATACGTTCACGAGAGTTAACATGTGTCGTACAACGCCTCGAGCAAGCACGGTACGCCTTACATACGTGCGGAAATATCTCGGTAAAAAATATTATGCAACGTACAATTTATTGTTTGTACGTTTACTGGTTTTTGTTGGAGGTAATCTTAGGAACTGCTGACCCATTTACGGAAACCCTTTCACTTATAGAAAGCTAGGTACACTATCGCTAAATGCTCTAGGTACGGTTTCTGTGGTATAGTTACATGACTGAAGCCGCCCGATGACTCCAGTGTTCTTTGTAAAAAGTATTGATCACATCACATCACATCACATCATCAGCCTATTTATGTGCCCACTGCTGGGACACAGGCCTCCTCTCTGTGAGAGGGAATGGGCCGTAATCCACCACGCGGGCCCAATGCGGGTTGGTAAATGTCACAAGTCTTCGAATTTTTGGTTCTAGGACATGCCGGTTTCCTCACGATATTTTCCTTCACCGTTTTGAGAGCAGTGGTGAAGAAATAATGTACACAAAGTAAAGCGCCTTCCTGGGCTCGAACCCACGACCTACACCTTGTAAGTCGCAGCCGATGCCACTGGGCCACCACTGCAAAAGTATTGATCAAGAAAATCAAAATAGTTACTGTCTCCCTCCCTCTAGTGATGTGTCGAAACTCGCGTGGCAGGTATGATAACACGAGTTGGCACGTGTCGTAATACGCCTCGAGCAAGCGCGGTACACCCTATATGCTGCCGAAAATATTTTGGTTCAAAATAGTACTACACAGCAGTAATTCACTAGGCAATAAAAAAAGCCGACTGTTTAAGGCGCCGATTCCCTTGAGTAGCTGATTTTAAAATGAGAATCACGTCTAAACGGCTAGTCGTAATTTATTGGAAAAATATATGTTATATTAGACCATTTTCTTAATAATTTCATCTGAGCAAATTTTGAGTTTTATTCGTATAACATAGTGTAATTAATTTGTAAAGTTATGTCTAAAACGGACAAAAACACGACAATCACAACAAAACCGCTGGGCGTATTTTAATAAAATCGACACCATATCAAAGACAATTTAATTATCTACATTTTGATTTGAAGCTTTTTTTTTTAAAGTCATAGAATAATAAGAAAAGTACAAAAAACTACCAAATTTCGGGTCGCGCGGGTGTGAAACGAGTGCGCGTTTTGTTCCCTCAAGGTCGTTGGCGTTAGTCGTCGTCTTAAGAAGCGAACTAAAAAGACGTAAATAAGAAGAAAATCATGCCATGCAGTAGGAGCATACATATTCGCGAGCTGGCTGACCAAAACCAGATGTATCCTCCGATTGCACAGCATGATTTTCTTCTTGTTTACGTCTTTTTAGTCCGCTTGATAATTAGTTGGGTTATTTAATTTTAGAAATAACTTTTATAGTTAAAACTTTTTAGTATAATTTAAAAAAAAAAAATTTAAGTGTTATTTATTATTGAAACCACTTAAAACCCTTTTATTCTGATATATCATGATATGGGTTCGGAAGAAAAAAAATGGTATTTTATTTTAATGTAGCCAGTTGCAAGGTTAAGACGAATCGATTGGCGTAAGAATCATCAAAATTGGCCAATGCGTTTGGTCTCTAGAACGCTACATAGAAATAAACATACATAAGTAAGTAGGTACATAGACTGATAAACACATTACCCTCCTAAGCGTCGCGCAGTTGGGTAAAATAACATTGCATTCGACAAAACAATTACGATTACAATGATATCTAAACTAATATTACAAATTGTTTGTTTGTAGCACGTTATCTCTGGAACTGCTGATTCAATAAGGAACATTCTTTCACTGATAAACATTGAGCGCTATGTACTTTTTATCCTGAAAAAGGTTCCTGTGGAAAAGGACACGGGAACAAAGTCGCGGACTAAAGCTAGTTATTGATTTCCTTTGTTTGACCATTTGAACTCTAGACTTGAACTGTTTGTTTGTTTGTATATGAGTGTACCTGTTGTTGTGTGTTCGATTTTAGTTGAAAAACGTAACAGTGCGTAGGTGTTGCCAATTCATTATTAGCAGTAGAATTTTTAGTATAGCTATTATTTAAATATTATTAATATGTCTAGAAAGAGTATTTCGATTTTCACTTGAATTTATTATTTGAATTAAGTTTCAAAGATAGTTTCTGGCTATACATTTAAATAGGCCGATTTCTGAAATTAGTATTTAGAATTAAGGACGTGTGAAACCTTACTTTATTGTCAAATTTTTAGCTAAGAGTTTGATACACTCAACTTCAAATTCCTAAATCGGGGGTAAGTTCTAACAAAAGAGTACACGGAAAAGTTAGATAATAGTACAAGAAAATAACAAAACTGAAACAGTGAATTTGTCACGCGACTACGGCGTAGCCCCGCTACGAGGCTACGTCGTCGTAGCAACGTCGTAGCCATCGGGCGTCTACGCTTAAAATATGAAATATCTAGAGAAATTACAAGCGGGCTCTGGCCCCGGGCGCAAACCGCGCCTACTCCGTGTTATTTTATTTTTCGCTCTCTTGAACGTAAATCGCGTTAGTATATTTTTTTATTTTATTTTCCAGCCGGTTTATGAGTTTTTGTTTTATTTGAGTTCGTAGCGGTTGAATGTGTAGGAATTTTATTTATTAATCATATGTACATACATGCGTTGGCCGAGAATTAATTACGTGCGCTTGAATTAAAACAGGGGTAAAATATTCCCCATATTTTCTGGGGAAAATGGTTGAACGGTTTTGTTAAACATTAAGTGGAATTTTCATTGTTGTAATCAGGTTGCGCGCGTCACCTATACCGATTTTCTCAGAATCTTATAAGCTGGTTTCCTAGCCTTTTCCCAATAATGTTAGGGTCGGCTTCCAGTCTTACCGGATTCAGCTGAGTACCAGTGTTATACATGGAGCGACTGCCTATCTGACCTCCACGACCCAGTAACTGGGTAACACGATACCCCTAGGCAAGACTGGTGTCAGATCTCAGGCTTCTGACTACCCGTAACGACTGTCAAAGATCTTTAAATGACAGCCGGGACCAACGGCTTAACGTGCTTTCCGAGGCACGGAGGAAACTCGGTATGAATAACATATATACGTCGGTTTAATTATTTACGCGATAAAAAACTTTTTTGCAAAAAGATACTACCGACTTCCAAATGAAAAACTACAAAGTGAAAAATAAATTAATTTTTTAAGTCGGTGTCTTTCGTAGGTACCATTTTTTTGGGATATGGACACCGACTTAAAAAATTAAGTTATTTTTCACTTTGTAGTTTTTCATTTGGAAGTCGGTAGTATTTTTTTGCAAAAAAGTTTTTTATTTTTCCCTTTTTAGTTGTACTTACCTAAAATAGTTGTTTAGTAAGGTACTCTATAACGCCAGATTAGATCACCCGAATAACATGAAACTTGAAAATAACCAGTGAAATGAGAGATCTGCGTACCCCTTTAGTGCATCCTGGCGTGATGTTATGTTATGAAATGGTATATACAATAAACAGACATGCGATTGCAGCAATTCCGAATGATTTGCCGTTATTTATTGAAGAGTTCTGTTGTATATCTCCGAAGTTCTTCATCAGATCTTCACCAAATTAAAATGGGACCAATTTCGAAACATACTCTTTCAAACAAAAAATAATTTTCAAAATCAGTCCACAATTGACGGAGATATCGGTGAACATAAATAAAAAAAAAAAAAAACATTCAAGAAGTCGAACATAGAACCTCCTCCTTTTTGGTAAGTCGGTTAAAAACACCTACTCTCGTTGCCTTATGGACAAGGTTTACTGACCCACCCCGACGATATTAGTTAACCTTGAAGAACCTTTCAATTGTTCTGTTGCCTCACACAAAACTTGTAAGCAAAAAGGTTTCAGTTTCAGTAGTTATTATGTATTATCCGCTTTTAGCGCGTATGAAGCCATTGAACGAAGATTTGTAGAAAATAAAGGGAAAGTTTACGAAGTGAAATTGTTATTATTCATAAGTTTACACGTCTTTGCTTTTTCGTTCATCTAAGTCGGAATTATGATTTGAATATTTAATAATCAGCTGTGGCTGGGACTTAATAGCACGTCACACAAGTTTTAATGAAACAGCTCCTCGTCTGAAAACTTCTCGGAGGAAATTAAGATATTCGGCAAATGGATTTTATGTCAACCCCGTTTGTTTGGGAGTTAAGCTTGATTTTGTATTAAATGTTGTTTATTTTCGTGTTATTAGTCGAAAAATTTCACGATTGGAATGGAAAAACACGCTATTTTTTTCACACATTTTGTGTTATTCGGAATAACCTACATATAAAGCTTTTGACCGTTGTCCCTTCTTGCACATTCTTCTCCATAGAGACATACTGACGGTTGCGAATGTGCAACTAGCTTAATTTTTTTATTGTTTGACAATTCAAAAGTACCTTTAAATAGTTTATTTAAAATTAATTATTATGATATTATTTGATTTGTCTGTTGCCAAGTCAATTGTCATATTTGATTTGTCTGTTGCCAAGTCAATTGTCATCCATACTAATATACTAATAATATTATAATGTGAAAGTAACTCTGTCTGTCTGTCCGTCTGTTACCTTTTCACGCTTAAACCGCTGCACCGATTTAGATGAAAGTTGGTATGAAGATAGTTTGAGACCTGGGAAAGGACATAGGCTATATAGGTAGGGTAGGGTAGGGTAGGGTAGGGTAGGGTAGGGTAGGGTAGGGTAGGGTATGGTAGTGTAGGGTAGAGTATTGTAGGGTAGTGTAGGGTCGGGTAGGTTAGGGTAGGGTAGGGTAGGGTAGTGTAGGGTAGGGTAGGGTAGGGTAGGGTAGGGTAGGGTAGTGTAGGGAAGGGTAGGGTAGGGTAGGGTAGATAAATGTTAAGTCTTTTTATGGCAAAACAAAGTTTGCCGGGTCAGCTAGTAAAAACAAATAAAAATTGACAAAGTAGAAAGGTACTCTATACTTATATAATATTATAAAGCTGAAGAGTTTGTTTGTTTGAACGCGCTAATTTCAGGAACTTACGGGTTGGAATTCAAAAAATATTTTTGTGTTGTATGGTCTGTTTGTCGAGGAAGGTTATAGGCTATATAACATCACGCTACGACCAATAGGAGCGGAGCATAAATTAAAAATGTTACAAAAACGGGAAAAAAAATCCTTTTTCAGAGCTCCCGTTGCGTGCGCTGCGTAAACGGTTTAAGTTACGCAACAATCATGTATGTAGTGTAGGTAGGGAAGATGGGTAGTTAGGTAGCTAGTTGACGGGAGTAAAGCCGCGTGGAACAGCTAGTTACTCATAATAACGTGATATTTACATACGCTTTATAAATTCCTTGTCATTTCATATCAAATAAGCGAGATAGGTTTGGTTTGCTATTTATTTTATTAAGTTTAGGAGTCGTGGTGGTCCAGTGGCTAAGAGCTAGCCTCGCATGCTTGAGGTCGTGGCTTCAAATCCGTGCTCGTACCAGTTTGAAATCGCCAATCCGCATTGAGCAAGCGTGATTAATGCTCCCGCCTGCTCTGTTGCCTTTTAATGAGGCTTTGACCTGAAATCCAATCAAGTCAAATCAAATAGTTTTTATTGACAAATAAATTGTTTACACCAGAATAATTGAAGCCCTGACTTCTGAGCTAGGTAAAAACCTGTGTTACAGAAGTCAGTTCCATTGTTGACAATAGTAGTGACAAAATAAATATTTTAAAATCATGCTCAGACTAAGATTAAAATTATATAAAAATAAATTAAATCTGATTAAAGTAAAGACAGAGTACATTCCAAATTGCAATAAAATTAATTAAAACTAAAATCAATATAAATTCAAAATTACAAAAAAAAATGCAATTTGACGGTAATAGACTGGTATTGGTACTATAGGAACCCATATAAAAAAAGAGATTACCCACACAACGACTTAGGACAGTATTGTCTCAAGACCAACAGAAAAAAACCGGCCAAGTGCGAGTCGGACTCGCGCACTAAGGGTTCCGTACCATTATCGCAAAAAACGGCAAAAAATCACGTTTGTTGTATGGGAGCCCCCCTTAAATATTAATTTTATTCTAATTTCAGTATTTGTTGTTATAGCGGCAACAGAAATACATCATCTGTGAAAATTTCAACTATCTAGCTATAACGGTTCATGAGATACAGCCTGGTGACAGACAGACAGACGGACCGCGGAGTCTTAGTAATAGGATCCCGTTTTTACCCTTTGGGTACGGAACCCTAAAAAAGCAAAAACGATATGTAAGATTCCTAATAACTCTGAGATATCGCGTTACTTCCGATGCGTGCCGGACGCGGCGTGCTAAGCCGGACGAGCGTTGGACGAGGCCCGGACGAAGCCCGGACGGGTACCGGACGCGGGTGCAGGAAACCTATTACGCCCAAATGAATTCCCCGCCGTTTCCGGGCTACGACAAATCCACCCGCCGCGCCTGCTCGCCCACACCTAAGGGCCTTTCAGGGCTGAAAAAAAAGTGTTGAAGTCATATTTGGGATTTGATATGTCAAAAATTAAACTTCTCGATATTTTGTGGGATAAAAAAAATGTGCTGAATGAAACGTAAACCATAAAAGGGAGGATATCGACAGTTTATGGCATACTATGTGAACCTTAAAAATCAGTGTACAATTATGGAATAATATCGGTTAGAAAACCCGTATAAAAATCTAGCATTTATTTTAAGTTACAATAACTCACCATTGCGTCGCAGATTGATTCTTAGATATTAATTTTAAGGCACCTATTACTTGAAGATGAGCAATGAACTTCAGTTCAAATTCATAAGTGCGATGAAGTTGAATATAAAACCAGTTTTTGTACATTTCTAAGATAGAAATGAATATATTTTATATACATACACATACATAAACTCACGCCTTTTTTAATGGGGGTAGGCAGAAACTACAGAACGCCACCTGCTACGATCCTTACATACTTATTTTGCTTCACTCACTTTCATACATCTAGTCATACACGCACGCCGGTTATGAGGCCAGGTCCTGCACACCTGGCCTTTCTAAAGAACATCACCAATAAGTCTTTCTAGGGTGTAACCTACCGGCGGTATATATTTTACAGATCTGTAAATAAAATAATGAGCTATTAGTACTTATTTTTACATCGTAAATTCTGTTTTATATCTATAAATAAATACTTTTATTCACAATCTATAGGTATAGGTTATACCATTAATTAACCCTTTCAGAATATATCAGGCCAAATGATATTTTTTTAAAGTTGTTAAAACACCTTTTCATAAATAAGTATCTTTGGAATTACATTTGTAATATTTGTAACTGCTTAGTGACAACCCTGAAGGGATCGCCTTCGGACTTGACGAAGCGGAATTTTAATGAAATTTCTAGAAATCATCTTTTGTCATTCTCATAGTGTTCGCAATAATACTACGGGTACTTAATTAAAGCATATTTGTACCTCTAAAATTATACTTTACTATCGGGACAAGTAATCTTTACTCGAACAGGGTATCGTTTTATATTTAATTGGAGAGTCTCTTGGTTCTGTACATTTGAAATGAAAAGATCAATAGTAAATATTTGTGATGTTGAGATATTGTCGATACACATAATGACTACTGATTTTTATAGATATATCTTTATATTCTGCCGGTGTTTGTGCCTCCGTACCATGACGTGCAAAAACTATCATGGTGTGACTGGGAAAAAAGTGACTAATGTATACAAGTCAAATACATCAGTCCCTTACGCACACTCAAAATAAACTAGCTCTAAGAGCTTGTGGTTACCCCGCTGGTAGCTGTAACTTGGAGGTATTTAAGTCAAGATTGAATATTAAATATTATTTTATTATATAATTATATATAAAAAGAGGGGTGTTATAAGTTTCACGTGTGTTGCTGTGGTATCATAGCGCATAAACGGATGAAACGATTTTGATTTAGTTTTTATTTTTTTGAAAGGTGATTATGTCGAGAGTGTTTTTAGCTATTTTTGAATAAAATCGGTTCAGCCGTTCAAAAGTTATGGGCGTTTTACTGTTTGAATCGGTGTGTTTTCGTAAGATAAATGTGGCGGCGGTTTTTTAATTTTTGAAATTTTACTTGTAAATCTAGGCAAGCGTGCCCCATCGTCGACCACAATATCGCTATCCTGTTGAGATAGTGTTTTAATTAAATAAAGAATAAAAAAATCTTCATAAACCCACACATAAAACTTTATTCTACAAACATAAATAAGAGAATCGACAACCTCAAAGCCCATTATTCTCGCAAAATAAGGCCAAGTTCACATTCAATTTTTTTTTTTTTTTTTTTTTTTAAAAAAACGTTGCCCCACACTAGGAATTTCTTCCTGTATCGTGGGTGCGTTTACAAACAAATAAACTCACATACACAACACCCAGAGCCGGAACAACTACCTGTAGATCATACAAATATTTGTTCCGTGCGGGAATCGAACCCGCGACACGCAGCACAGCAGTCAATCGCTTAACCACTGCGCCAACCGTGCGCCCGAATCAATCGAAATCAATGATCCTTCATTGTCTGACCGATCACAAATCAAAATCTTCGCACATATATTGCTCAAGTCTGATTTATGTTTCGCTGTTGCTAAAATATGTCACATTCAGACCCTATAAAGTACCTTTCAACAATTTATTTGTTTTGGTTTTTAATTGATTTACTGGCAACATTTACGTTGGCTGGTGACGCGGTTGCTCTGGCAACCGAGGGGAGCTACAGACATGATATTGATATTATAAATAGGTGGGTATATGTACGCGGGTATGGAGGGATTGTTTTCAGTAAAAAGGGTTCGTTGGTTATGTACTTATTTAATTTTGTTATGCTCGTGAAAGTTCACTCGTGTGATACAGGTTTTACTTTTGTTTTATACCTACTACCGTAGATTGTAACTTTACTGAAGGATATATTTGTTTTCATTTTATGGAAACTAGTACGTCAGATTAAAACCGTCTTAAAGTTATTTATAAGAGGTGGTTCTATAAAAATGTCAATCTAATAAGACGATACTGGGTTTATTTACAAATATACAAATTTATATAGTATACTAGCTGTTCCCCGCGGCTTTGCTCCCGTGGGCCACCCTACAGGACCCATTTTCGGGATTAAAAAATAGACGATGTCACTTAGGAATAATGTAGCTTTCTATTGGTGTTTTTTTTTTAAAATCGGTCCAGTAGTTTCGGAGCCAATTCGGTACAAACAAACAAACAAAACAATCTTTCCTCTTTTTAATATTGGTATAGATAAAATACTTGATGAACAAAAACCCTACTTAATTCGTCCACATCGCTGTCAACGTGAAAAGTGACCAGAACGCTGGCAACATTGCCACGTTGGATGGCAATGCAGATTACCGAATTCTGTAACAAGTAATTTCCATTTCCAATTCAAATAAAATAAGGAAAAAGTATACCAACCTAATAAAGCTAACACACAAAATATTCAATACCATTCACGTCTACCAACCTCACAACAGAAATCAATTGAAGAAATGCAAAACCATTGACATTCCAAATTCGATATTTAACATAAATAGAATATCAATAAAAACCAAGTTAATCGGAAAACTTCAAATGCAAGAAAGCTATTGAGGGATCGACAGGTGACATAGAAATAAATAGCTAATGCTTATAATCCTGGGGAGCGACAGTTTGTAATTTGTTTTCTATCGTCGAGTGAAAATATCAAATGAGTGGATACGCCGGGCGCGATTGGATCGAACCTTTTCATGCGGGCAAATTGGTTTTCTTTTTTGACCAACGCTACCTCGCCTGACGAGGTGGCGAATTTTGTTGGGTTCCGTAAGCGAATGTGCGGGTTTGGGAAAAGTTTTTAGCTGATAATGTTGTTTGAAATTGTAGAATCTGTTACATTTGACTTACACATAATATGTATATCTATTCTATACTTGTGTGGCAGTGACGCGGCAGTGCAAACAACCACTCACACATAGAGCTGTGCGCAAAGATGTCTTGAACTATCTATATTTCATTCTTAAGTTCTAAAACAAAACTTTTCTTTCAGCAACCTATTGTTGTGTTATTGGTAGGTATTGATTCTAAAAACGACACAAATATTTAGTAGCACTTGCTGGAGGAACTTGTGATAAAGGAATTGACGAATCTTCAACCAATGAAAAGCAAAGGAATTGAGGAAATACTTACATTTCCATTTAAAAAAAAAACTCTGATGTCTTTAGTTTAGGAGAATTTGCCGTTAAAGTTAATTAAAGTTTGGAAGGCCATTGTAGATGATAAGTAAAAAAAATAGGATGGGAAATTCGGAATTACTTTTTTTTATGTACAATGTGCCTGATCTTTACCTTTTATTGAGAAGCGTTGACGAGTGCCTACGGGTCTACCAAGTCGAAACCAACGATGAACTCTAGAATTTTGAAGGCACTTCGCTTTTCCTCAGAAATAAAATAAAGAAAACTGCGCTTGCACAACCTTTAACCCACAGTAAACCCAAACAAGCAGAAAAAATGCTAGAACAAACCCTCTTAAAATTTTCTTATTACTTAAAAAAGAGAAACATTCACGGAACCTCGTCGTATTCCGCGGGGCGCACTTTTTCATTTCATATTTCCTCCTATACCGCGCTCTCGTTTTATGGGTCATGCGACTAGTAGCGACTATTTTTAATGGACCTGTGCACAGTTTTCATTTTTCCCAGTGATAAATTGACTCCATGCTCACGATGGATGGTCATCTCTTCGAAGCTGAAGCGCTCGTATTTTCATCCTTGTTCGTTTTAAATTTATTTCGTGTTTACAAGTGGCTGGTTTGTTTTGTGTGTTGGGTAACTGATTTTAGGTGTTGTAATGATGTGGTTTTCGTTAGGTGGTTGTGGTTTGGTGTCATTATTCTAATACTAACTTATACGTTGGTCTAATAAAAATTATGTGTAATTCTTTTGTGTTTGTACATAATTTAATTTATTTTAAGTATTTGATTGAACAGTTTTGGTGCAAATAAACTCTTATTCTTTATTTTTGCTATATAAGAAGGTAATTCAAAAATAAAACGACTTACGCTAAAGAGTTTTAGAGGATTTTGTAGGTATTTCCGCCATTTATTGATATGGGTTCTTTAATTCTATTTAAAGTGACATTTTAACTGGCTAAACATTTTAGGATTTTTAGCTCATACAAATCCCATAGGTTAATTTTGAAATCTGATAAAAAGTTCAATATATCTACGATTTGAGGCCATTAAACATTTTGAAAGAAGTTCTTTCAAACATACGGAACCTCTACCAAATTCACGTTTTTATCAGTTCTTCACCATGTGCAAGGTGTAGACTGCAATCCGTATGCGCGGGCGCCTCCTTCCGATCTATTAGTTTAGCGAAGTGATTGGACGCCGGGCCACTCGCTCGCGACGTGACACGACTGCCGCGCGAGTACTAATGTAGATATGTACGAACGTGACCGTGGAGCTTGTGTGGATGATATCGTTGTGTTTTGGGTTAAATGTAAGGTGTTAGGATTTGATGGTTTGATAAATAATTATTGTTTGATGTATTTGTTGTGTTTGTGGTGGAAATTACAAGACCTATCTCTTCTTATCAATTTTCCATTCACACATCATTTCCACAAAAATCATTTTCTATGAATGTTTACAATATTCTGTATCTACAGCCAAAATGGTCAGAATCTGAATCAGAAATCATTTATTTGCAAAGAATGTAGGTTGATGATGTAAAAAGAAAAACAATTGGATCCAGTACATTCTACCGTATGGCTTACAACATTAAGCACTACAATAATCTTGAGCATTGCAAATCTATATTGATCAAAAATTGTCAAGTATTCAGTTTCTAATGTCATATTCTTAAAAGTCAAATTCACTGGAAAAATAATAGTCCAGTACATAAGATTAGAATTATTAAATTAAAATATTACTGAGCAATTTCATATGGTAAAATCTCTTTCTAGAAAGAATTATGAGTATCGTTCATATTGTATTCGATGCTTGAAAAAAAAAACCGGCCAAGTGCGAGTCGGACTCGCGAACAAAGGGTTCCGTACCATTATCGCAAAAAACGGCAAAAAAATCACGTTTGTTGTATGGGAGCCCCCCTTAAATATTTATTATATTCGGTTTTTAGTATTTGTTGTTATAGCGGCAACAGAAATACATCATCTGTGAAATTTTCAACTGTCTAGCTATCACGGTTTATGAGATACAGCCTGGTGACAGACAGACAGACAGACAGACAGACAGACAGACAGACGGACCGTGGAGTCTTAGTAATAGGGTCCCGTTTTTACCCTTTCGGTACGGAACCCTAAAAACAAGTAACATATTTTTTGTAGACAAACCTAACAGTTACGTAATCGTATAAAACTTGGTCCTCTACGAAACCTCCTTAATGTCAATATAAAATAAAATACAGCCACTTTTATTTAACTTTTCCTCCTATAAATGAGCACAATCCAATCTCAACACAGTACAGTGCCAAGTAACACTGACAACTTGCTGGGAACTCTAATAAATATTTAATCCTGGCAAAGAACGACTCCAAGTCGAAACTTAGCATCGGGGGCGGGCGAAGTCTCCAGCAAGTTTGGAGGCGGCAACAGAACTAAAGTAAATTAATACCTGACATAAATTTGCCATAACTGTGCCGAGTTTGTGCTGTAGGCTTGGTACAGACACGTACAAACGACGTACAAATCCGAAGCCGGATGCGAGCCGGCTAATGGCGACATAAAGCAGCGGGACGCACTCCTTGGGTATACGGTACCCCGAGGGTGAGCAGTGCTTATCTGTTGGACGATCCTTGTAAGATAGTTTACAATTGGTATCGATTTGTGTCTTGGTACTTCACTTTTCTTTGAGGTAGAAAGTGACGATAGATGGCTTTATGAGTTCAAGGACTGCGCTTCTAGGGTTCACTGCGCTTAATACCTGACATAAATTTGCCATAACTGTGCCTAGTTTCTGTTGTAGGCTGGGTACAGACACATACAAATGAAGTACAAATCCGAAGCCGATTGTGAGCCGGCTAGTGGCGACATAAAGCTGCAGGACGCACTACGCGGGTATACGGTACCCTAAGCGTGCTCTGTTCTTATCTGTTGGACAATCCTTGTAAGATAGTTGACAATTGGTATCGATTTGTGTCTTGGTATTTCAGTTTTCTTTGAGGTAGAAACTGACAATAGATAGCTTTATGATTTCAAGGATTGCGCTTCTAGGGTTCAGACACTGCACTTATTACCTGAAATAAATTTGCCATAACTATGCCTGGTTTCTGCTGTAGGCTGGGTACAGACACGTACAAACGACGTACAAATCCGAAGCCGGATGCGAGCCGGCTAATGGCGACATAAAGCAGCGGGACGCACTACCCGGGTATACGATACCCTGAGCGTGCTCTGTGCTTATCTGTTGGACGATCCTTATAAGATAGTTGACAATTGTTATCGATTTGTGTCTTATTACTTCACTTTTTTTGAGATAGAAAGTGTCAATATATGGTTTTATTTTAGAAGGTTACGACTACGTTTTTCACTCAAATCTGTCAGATAGCAAAGGGTGAAATTCTGAAAAAAAAAAAACTACTTTTGGACTGAATCGTATGAAATTTGTTGGATAGTTCTTACGTTCAAGTTGTCTGAAAAAATACTTTCAGCTATAGGATACACTCGAATTTGCATTTTTTCGGTAAACGGGTAATCTAGATCACTGTAAAAGTACCCACACTTTTTAGTACATAAAAAGAATCACAAGAAAATTGCGTCATCGAACTTAACGCAATTTTATTCAGAGTTTTCTCTCTCAACAAGGGATGTTTCACTCCACCAGACAAGGGGGTTATTAGCTAAATAAATTTGCTCACCCAATATGCTCGGTAACTCGATTTAATGGCGATAGAATTGATTCATTCAATTACGAGGAATTTTTAGTGCCCCATGGTGTGGGATAACTTTGTTTTAGGGGAGTTCTGCAGAGGGATAGTTTTCTCACGTAAATTGTGAGTTTATTGATTTGGGTATTTACTTTTTTTGTTCGTTTTGCGTGTGGTATTTTCAAGTATTTTTTTTATGTAGATTTTACAAAATTATGAAATTTGCATAACGTATTGGTAGAAGGTGAAGAAAAATACAGTTTATGGAGATTAGTTATTTATTTAAACTTCATTTACAATGGTGATACATAGGCGGACTTAATGCAGCAAGGCATTCTCTACCAGTCAACCTTTGGGTTGAAAAGGGCACAACAGTGGTAGGAGTACAAAAAAAATTAACAATATTTAAACTCGGATACTACTATTATGATATGCTTTACGCACTGCAGCCCAAAGATCCTTCTCTATTTCGACTTATCCCAGCCTGATCTTAAATATGTCTAACTAATTTGAAATTATTTCTTACTAATTTCATAATCAGGGTTACCTCTACCCTATTTCACACAAGAAAAGCCCAAGACTAAAACCTAACAGCTACTGCGTCCTAAACTTGACATGGATTTATGTGACGTCATCGTCCACCACCATTAGTATTACTAATGCTCCCATTACCGGGAGGGGTGTGGACGGGAGGGGGGGTTCCCACGGCATCTGCCGCTTGTTTTAGCTAATTTATGGCCCTACGACAAGGCCCAGCTACCCAGATAGGTGGGTAAACATGAATTTTGGGTGCTAGATGTGGCACGAAAGCTTTTTTCTCAAATCACAGACACCCAATTTTTACCAATCCGAAATGGAAATTCTCTTCTGGCGCAAGCATTGTGACGGTTTCGAACCATGTTCTTTAATGTTTTAGATTTTCAGAATAGGACCTACTGTGGCAGATGTGCCTGCTTCTTTCACATCTTGCAGATCGGTACTATTTTCTCTTTAATTTTGAAAGCTCCATAATTTTGCAAGTATCTGTACTGACAGCTGCAATAGGGTTCTGATAATGACTTTTCTCTCTGATGATATTTAACCGACTGCCCAAAAAGGAGTAGTTTTCTTAATTCGAAGGTATTTTTTTTTTTTTATGTGTGTTCGCGGATAACTTCGTTGTTTAACAACCGATTTTGGTGATTTTTTTTTTTGATGGAAATGATATATTCCAAGGGTGGTACCATGATAAGGAAACCACGCATTCGCGATTTTGGTATTTTCATCAATAATGCAATCATTTGCACTCAGAAAGTATAATTTGGTAAAGTGGAACTGATTAAGAAGACCACAATGGCCACTGGAACTCCGAAATAAAACAATGTATCCTAGTCGTATTTGGCTTATTGGAATCGTCATAGATTGTACTTTGGCTATAAATGATTATCATGTTAATTGGAGGTACCTACCAAAACTAAAAAGAGGGAAATAAAAACATTTTGAAAAAAAATCAAACCGACTTCTAAAACAAAATACTGCAAAGCAAAGAATAAAGTTATTTTTCGCTTTGTAGTGTTTTATTTTGAAAGTCGGTTTGATTTTTTGTTAAAAAGTTTTTATCATTCTTATTCACCGGTTGTTTTCATGAAAAAGCAGCACATTAAAAAAAAACCTGGAATCCGCATTTGAATGTGTTCTTCTCAGTGCCACATCTAGTAAGCATAGGTCTGTTGTACGCAAGACTTGGCACTTCCGCACATATCTGCGTTGCGTGTCGCGCGTGAAATATGGTGCGCCAGCTACGTGTGCTTTCTGATATATCTGTGTTCGCCACATCGGAAGCTGTAGGCTGGAATGTGTTTTTCATTGACAGTGAAACATTAGATAAATAAAAGAGGTAAACAGAGGCTGTAAACATGACGCTTGCCCAAAATATAGGTATGGGACTACCAAAACCTAGGCTTAGACGGCCAGTCAAAGTCCTAGATTTAGGGGCTCTGGTACTTCATAGCCACAGCACGGAAAGACATAGAATCTGTTTTTCAACACGTTTTTATTAGAGTTGAAGACGAACCGGAAGACTTTGCGTTGGAAGGCCTCCCACCAGGTGGACCGATGACCTGGTGAAGGTTGCGGGGATCCGCTGGATGCAAGACGCACGTGATCGGTCAATGTGGCGAGGCTTGGGGGAGGCCTATGTCCAGCAGTGGACGTCTTTCAGCTGATATGATGATGATGATGAGCTTTGAACGGAATTTTCAAAACGTCGAAATAATTTTAAACGTTGCACACAAGGACCGATGACACTGCAATAATTTAAATAGTTTATCCCATTATCCTTAGCAGGATTTTAAATAAAAGGTAAAAAATAAATAATAGAAACCCAAAGTAAAAAATTGAAAATAATTTTCAATCAATTTATATTAAGAATAGTGTGATAAAAAAAAATAAAAAAAAAATGTAAAAAAGCGTGGAGTGCTTGATGTCAATTGTTATAATATTTTATTGATATACAGAGAGGAGGCCTGTGTCCCAGCAGTGGGAACATTAATAGGCTGATGATGATGATGATGTGATATTGGTAAAAGTAAAAAAAAAAAAAAAATTTTTTTGTTAATCACACTATTCGTAATTAAAATTTATTGAAAACTATTTTCTACTTTTTAGTTTGGTTTTCTTTTAAAGCGTGTTTTTACTTTTTAATTTTTTCCTAACCATCTCTTTTCAGCTTTTGCTTCCGCGGTCTTTCGGACTGCTATGGTTACCGTATCTCTATGTACGGAACCAATTCGTATACTATACTAGAAGCCCCTAGATAAAATTACATTCTATCAGCTATAGCGATTGTAAAAAAAAAACAAAACGAATTCGGCAACCTTTATTGCTGAACACTTTACTAACTAGGAAATATTTAATGTTAAACATAATATAATCGGGCAGGTCCCTACCGAAAAAAAAAATGACATTCTTTTTTTTTTTAATAAGCTTGTAGTTGTAATAAAATATTTTAGAAATACTTTACATATAAGCTCTATTTATGCAATTGTTTTAGAAATTAAATTACTGCACCTAATGTACACTTTTGTGAACGTACTTACTTTTAAATAAATTATTCTTATTCTTATAATTCACAAACTTACTCAGCTCATTACGAAAACTATTTGACATATGTATTATTAAAAAGAACATAAAATAAAAATCACCGTACAATATTACCTACGTAAGAACATCCCATACATTGTCCAACCACTTTACCAGGCACGCACTTGGGCATTTTATTTTTCAATTACAATTGTTAACGGCATAATCAGGAGATATCGCACAATCGCTGTGGGCTCGGCTAATCCAGATTTATTCGAACAGGGCCGGATTAAGGTGGCGTGAATTACACGTTTATAGGCCATAAAGAGTGATCCGGTGGCGTGCAGTACCTGTCGCTGTTAGATATAGTTATGATGTGCACTCGCCGTGCTGGCAGTACAGGGTGTTGGGTTTTTACTTAGGGTGTTATTTTTTTTTAAATAATTTGAAGTTCTTTATTGGAATTCTGAAAACTTGCTAAACATTATTAAGGTTTTTGGTATGTTCTGTGTTTATTTTTCTGTATTTTAGCTACAGTTCGTTGCAATCAAATTAGTTTTTCGGAGTTAATATTATTTCTTTTTTGTAAATACTGTTTGAAAAATTAATGTAATAAAAAAACACAGAAAACCCGAATGCTTAAGAAGCGAACTAAAACGACTTAAACTTATAACTTTTAGTATTTTTTTTCGAATTGTTGCATTTAAATATATAAGTGTTATATATGTTTGAAATCACCTTTAAAAACCCTTTATTTTGATACCCCACACGATGCCGACAGAATAAAAAAAAAATGGCCCCACAATATGCCGCCATTTTTCATTTTTAATGTAGCCAGTGACACTTGCAAGGTTAAGAGAAATCGATCGACGTAAGAATCATCAAAAACGGCCAACGCGTTTGGTCTCTATAACGCCACATACGAACATACATACTACATACATAGACTGATAAACACATTACCCTCCTTCGGCAGTCGGGTAAAAAGTACAGCTGCTGACTGTGATAAGTGGGAATCTTAGTTAAGTTGATGCATGAATATTAATTAATAAAGGTGTATTTAAATTAATGAAGTCGAGTAGTAGGTAGAAAGGTAATTTCTAAGAACAGTTTCTTTAATTAAGTCCTAAAATAACTCTTTCCTATTGAAAGTTCATGACGAAATTCTATAATAATGTATTTCCACTTAAGCTGTGACGTAGTAAAGGCTTTCTCGTAATATATAAGCGCGGGATACTGTTTCCGAAGTTTTTATTTATAGTCCGCTGTTTCAGTTGAACAATTATTACGATGAATGACGTAGGATGAAATAATAGAAAAGGTTTGGTTAGGGAGGAACACGTAATATTTTTAGTGTGACGTCACACTTTAGTCAACCTTTAAGGTGAATATGGACTAGAGCATTTACTTGTTACAGAACATCGAGCATTCGTTGTTTTCAAATTTCTTCGAACCAAACTTCGAACATGGCGCTCGATGTTTTGTTACAAACTGATTTTAAAACCAACGAGCGTTTTAGTGCAGCATTTTATAGAGTACTAGCTTCTGCCCACGGCTTCGCCCGCGTTTAAAGTTAACAAAAATGCTCCGATCGCCACCAAACTTTACAGAATTGGGTGGGTCAATCTAAAGATTGTTTGAAAATTTCATTAAAATCGGTCCAGCCGTTTCGGAGTCTTTATGGATCATATATACATACTTTCTCTTTTTTATATAAGTATATATATAGATAGATAGGCACGAGCGCGGGTGACGTGGAGGTCAATAATGATCGCAAGGTACAAAGAAATGTTACAGGTAAATGTTACAGGTAAATCTCTGCATTTACCTGTAACATTTACCTGTAACATTTCTTCGAACGCAGCGTCGAACATTCGCAAGAACAATACATTACATGGAAATGCTTTAGGAAACTGAGCTGTAGTTTTTTTTTATTATCTATACTAATATTATAAAGCTGAAGAGTTTGTTTGAACGCGCTAATCTCAGGAACTACTAGTTGGAATTGAAAAAATATTTTTGTGTTGGATAGTCCATTTATCGAGGAAGGTTAAAGGCTATATAACATCACGCTACAACTAATAGGAGGCGAACATAAATGAAAAATATTGCAAAAACGGGCAAAGATATTCCTTTTTGAGAGCTTCCATTGCGTGCGCTGCATAAACGGTTTAAGTTACGCAAATATCATATATGATGGAAATGTTCCTCTTTAAAAGTTCAAAAAAAAATCCGGGAAAGCATATGTCTATCTTTTAAGATTGACTCACAATAGCAACTTTTATGTTCTAAATTTTAATTAGATCGCCGCTGCCGGTAGAAACAAAAGTTGGTTACATTCGTATATAGTAGCATTTTATTTCTTATATTCAAATAAATAGTTCAACAAGTTGGTAGGTAGGTAGGGTAGGGTAGGGTAGGTAGTTGACGGGAGCGAAGCCGCGGGGGTCAGCTAGTATATAAATAAAGCATAAAAAGTATACTGCGCCACCACGGGGAGATAGCGCAGTTATGTAGGACTCGAGCCCTCTAAAACTTCACGGTGTCCACCTGTGCCGGTTATGGTGGGAACACGGGCACGCGTTAGCACTCACCGCGAACCCGCCGCAGCTGTCCGGACTGGACTCTCCTCTAGGGTGTACCCCCCATCACCAGCGCACCAGAACACATTGCACGCCGTGACCACCCCAGATACCAAACCAGCACATGGGCGCCCCTGTGTCCCTTAGTCGCCCTGTGACGGATCAGGTCAGTGGCCCCCTCACCTACTACTTTTCGGCCGCTGGATATAAGGACCTCCCCTGCGGGCCACCACGTCTGCCATTAGGCGGTGGTGACCCCGTAAAGCCCGTAGAAGATAGGAAGGGCGGCGCACCGCAAAACCAGCACTCTTCTCCCGCAGCGGCCTTCAATCCTCAGCCGCCATATCGTATGGGAAGGCCCTGGGAAGCTCCTTATGACATCGCGGCCCGCCACAGTTGCGATGTCGCCTCTGTTACCAAGTGGCATCGCAACCTACTTATTGGCCGCTACGTCGTCGGCTTAGTTGGGTTCCTCTTCACTTCACCGTGGGTGACCAAGGCACGGCTACTGGACCCCGCCGCCTCGACAATGCGGGAACCCACCGGGGGAGTAGTTTGGCTGGCCTGAAATTCGAATCATGGTTTTTCTTTGCAGATTGATCCTAATGACAGATATTTTGGGATTTTTGCTTGTTTTTCTCTTCTAGTCAAATTGGCCTAAAAAAGACGCTATTTCCTCTTAAGTAAGTGTCGCTACTACGTCTGGTATACGTTTTCTTGCCTATTTATGTAGATTGGGAGATCAGTGATAATTATTTCATGACTTTATATTTTTCAGTTTTATTCAATACGTTTTGCAAGTAAAACTAAATATCAAATAGAGCACCCTATACAAAATGGCGACGGTAGTTAGCAGTGGCGTGCGCACGTCTTGTTGCGCGCGAGTTATGTCCTGCGCCCACGCGGCGCGTGCGCCGGGCGCCTCGCTGAGCCCGGCCCGGCCGCTCCCGTGGGTGCAGGCTCCGTTCCAGGGGTACTCAGTCTCAAAACAAAATGACACAACGTTTATCGAAATGTCAAAAATTTATGGAATTGACAAGCGCTTTTGAAATGTCACGTGGTCAATCCCAAACATTTTGGCATTTCGACAATTGCTGTTCGACGAGAGAATGACTTATAATGCCAGATATCTGTCTCAAAACTATTAAGGCATCAAGCCATTGACTGGCAAACTACTAAGTCCCTACTACTATGAAAGAAAAAAATGTGAACTCAAAATCATTATAAATTATGATCTCGGTGTAATTGAATAAAGCTTCTTCTTCTTCTTGAGTCGATGATTTTACTCGGGGCCCTTAAGACGACGACTAACGCCAACGACCTTGAGAGAACAAAATGCGCACTCGTTTCACACCCGCGCATGCCAAAATTTTGTAGTTTTTTGTACTTTCCTTATTATTCTATGACATTAAAAAAAAGCTTCAGATCAAAATGTACATAATTAAATTGTCTTTGAGATGGTGTCGATTTTATTAAAATACGCCCAGCGGTTTTGGTGCGATTGTCGTGTTTTTGTCCGTTTTAGACATAACTTTACAAATTAATTACAGTATGTTTTGGAATTTGAGTTTTATAGTTATAAAACTCAAATTCTGTTTAGATGAAATTATTAAGAAAATGGTATAATAAAACATATTTTTTTACAAAAAATTACGACTAGCCATTTAGACGTGATTCTCATTATAAAATCAGCTACTCAAGGGAATCGGCGCCTGAATATATAAAGAGTTTACTCTTTATTTATTACTAGTTTCTGCCCGCGGCTTCACCCGCGTAAAAAGTTTTTTAACATCCCAAGGGAATACAAACTATCCTATGTCCTTTCCAGAGTCTAAAACTATCTCTATGCTAAATTTCAACTAAATTGGTTCAGTAGATCCAGAGACTACCTTCTACAACCTCACAAACTTTACCTCTTTATAATATTATGTAGTATAGATATACATGGACCCAATAGGGGGCCACGTCGATTGCACCGTCAGTGGCGAGCATAAGGTCTTCCAAAGTGCAGGTATGGGCACTTGGGACACACACAATGACAGGTTTAACATAAATACTCCTGAATATTATTACTTCAGGCATCGTTACATCAGTGGTCGTCCACCCTTTTTTCGATTTGACACTTTTTAGGAATATCGATCAGGAAAGCCGATCACCGATTGTGTACCCCTGCTCCATTCAATATCTACGTGTAAAGTGGCCATTAATTAAGTGTCAAACGATTAGAATCCACTGCATACAGCGCAAGGAATTGAGGATTATTTGTATTTGTAATGCGATATTTTAGGTATTAGATACGATTAGTAGGCAACTAGTCTTGTTTGACAGGTGGACGTGTTTTCTCAGTGTGGGTTGGATTGAGAATGATTGGTAGTCAAAGCAAACGGTCTAGTTTCTTCTGTATTAGACCAAGTCCAAGATAAATATTTGTGATTCCAGAACTGGAAGTACTTTTTATGATCCTGGTCTCTTGGTAGTTTATAGGTCCGATCATGATTCCAGCCCGTCACCGAAATGCGGTCTCACATATTATCAGAAGACATAAATCATTAAGAAGACTCACGAAGAAAACTTTTTATTTATACATCATTTCAGCCGGAAAACGTCCACAGCTGGACATAGGCGTCGCCACATTGACCGATCCCGTGCATCTCGCATCCAGCGCCTTCCCGCAACCTTAACCAGGTCATCGGTCTACCTAGTGGGAGGCCTTCCAACGTATCGTCTTCCGGTTCGCGGTCGCCATTCCAGAACTTTTCGGCCCCATCGGCCATCCGTTCTGCGAGCAATGTGCCCTGCCCACTGCCACTTAAGTTTGGCAATTCTTCGGGGTATGTCGGTAACTTTGGTTCTCCTGCGAATATCCTCATTTCTGACGTGATCACGCAAGGAAACACCGAGCATAGTCCTCTCCAATTTATTAATACGAAAAACACAAAACCCACCATATACTTGGAATGACTTTTCAGGTACTAACATATTAAATATTCCATAGAATAGTCTTTTCTAGACTGTTAATAAAACCCTGCATAACTCAAGTCTCTTCTGATATGGCCAATGTTCGTGAATCAAGGCAACCTCTATATGCCTGTAATCATACTGGCAGGTATGAAGATCGCTAGCAGTAGCGACATCTTTATTGTCTCGTAAATATTTCGAAATTCTCTTTGCAATGGAACATGAACGCTTATTTTAAATTTTGAACAGGCGTAAAGCATTAAGAAAGTAGGCAATAGTAATTTTCCCTTTTAAGACGACGACTAACGCCAACGACCTCGAGGAAACAAAACGCACACTCGTTTCACACCCGCGCGACCCAAAATTTTGTAGTTTTTTTTACTTTCCTTATTATTCTATGACTTTTTAAAAAAAGCTTCAGATCAAAATGTAGATAATGAAATTGTCTTGATGGTGTCGATTTTATTAAAATACGCCCAGCGATTTTTGTGCGATTGTCGTGTTTTTGTCTGTTTTAAACATAACTTTACAAATTAATTACACTATGTTATATGAATAAAACTCAAAATTTTCTAAGATCAAATTATTAAGAAAATGGTCTAATGTAACATATATTTTTTCAAAAAAATTACGACTAGCCGTTTAGACGCGATTCTCATTTTAAAATCAGCTACTCAGGGGTATCTGCGCCTTAAGGAAGAATGTGCATGCAAGGAAGGCTTGGTGAGGATACTATGGAAATCGGAAACCTTAAGAAAATTTGTGAACGTCTCTAAGAACAAAAAATAGATGAGCAGATAAATAATGACAGAAGCAGAATGCATAAAATTCTCGTAAAAAAACTTATAATAAAAATCTCAGAACTAAAAAGAAGCTCTAAATCATTTTACAATTGTGGAAAAATTTAATAACAACCTACCCTCAACTATAAATAATGTTCCGTAGGCAATCTGGCTTGCAAATAAACCACGTTTTAAGTGGGGCTAAAACGCACTCGGATGTTCGAATGTCGACGCCATTTTGGCTTGTAGGTACTCTTGTAGGGATTTGCGGAGTACTTACCGAGGGGTAGGTTAGAACAAAATGTAAATAGGAAGACAGTAATCGTAAAATAATTAGAATTTGCCTGGGAAGTACAGGGCGATTAGTTCGGCTTTGTCTTTGAGAACATCTTGGCAGGCGATAATTATTTTGGTGTTTTGTGGTCTAATGAATAATATCTAACGACCAGACGGAGCTGTGTCTGTGATTTAATCTGGACATAGTAATGTCTTTCTCTTACAAGCATTTTTTTTTTCAAAATATCGTATTACTTAAATAATATTCCTGAAGAGGATTTTATTTCCATATCTCCGTGCAACATCCGTGGGAGGGTGGCCAAGTAGCACAATTCTCCGAGCATTGGGGAAAAATAAAGAAGCAAAAATGACAAGACGTTATTTGCATCCCGCTAATGGCCGCTGCTGTCGTAATGCGGGGGTAGATGAACAAATATTGCTTTATCCAGACAAGCCACAATTTATTCCAAACTCGCTTTATTCGCCATTCCAACGCCAGAAGTCAGGAGGGAAGTCGAAAAATGGTGGCATTTGGATTTTTAAGTGATTCGCAAATCATTGCGCTTAATCAAATGACCTTATTTGTTTGTTGGTTTTCCTTGTTTTTATCTTATTTAATCTTTGCTTAGGTGTTTTGGCCATTCTGATTTATAAAGGGATGTTTTGGAAGGCAGCACTGCAACAAAATGTCGTAACGTACACATCGCGCTCTTATCGCGAGGCCGAGGGGAGAGAGGTCACGAGAATGGCCTTATCTAAATAGCGTGACCGCGCGATACCCGCTCCTCACCTGCTGACTTTATGCCTTTCCCGGGGAAGTATGGCGCCGCATACAAACGAGCTCAACCCTCGCCTTCGACCATCTAAATGTCGTAAACTTTTGACGTGTAAACACGTTACGATTTCACATGAAAAAAGCCTTGGAAGCGTTGCACTCTAGTCTGAATTATATACGAAAAATGCAAATTAAAATAACTCTCAAATCCCAACTCAACCGTGTCGGAGCTTAATCCGCGAAGTGACAACGGCATTCTGACGAGGCGCCGGAGCTGGGAATTATTAAAACGAACGCCAACTTTTTCACTAAGCCCGTCGCAAAGCCGTTTCAATTGCGCTGCGCTGAAGATAATTCCAACTGACGTCATCTTTTTTTCAAATTCCCGACTCTGCTACGTTCTCTGTGCAGCAATTATAACATTTCCACCGACTGGGAAAACAGAAACACGTGGGAGAGAGCGCGTCGAATCGCACCGTTCGTAATTTAAATTTAGATGGAAATTTAATGATGCATTCACAAAGGGCGCTCGTAAAGTCGGTTGCGAGATATTTTTTACGAGGATCTCGCGAACTATTGCGCGCTTAACGACTCCGAAGCAAGATCGCCCTCCGCTTTAATGAGCGCCCGATAAACGTGTTAACTGCCGCGACCTTATTTTTATGCCGATGTAAATTTGCTGAAAAACGTATTCATTACAGCGATTGCGGGCTAACGGCAACATAATGCCGTATTAATTTTGTAGCAGAGCGTTGTCCTAGCTCGAAGCCGGTCTAGGTATGTGGAATAATAGTTACGGCGAACGTCAGAGGCTGGCTAAGGTAGCGCTGGCTATGTTTAATATATGAGGGCAGGCGACGTAGCGTTTGTAAACACGGCCCAACCTTCGCTCATGTTGCCCACTGTTTGCTCACCGTTCTAGTCTCAAGAGAAAATATGTTTGCTTTGCATACCTAACCATAGCTTGCACAGCGGCAGAGCGTGCCTGTTTTCCTTGACATGTTTTCTCCGAGGCTCTACAAATAGCCGGATAAAAAGTTTCTACAATGTGAGCAGCTTGTAATGGCTGGCTTATATTTTTTACAGGCAATTGTTTTGGTTTTTGTGCCCTCATTTTAATCGTTTGTCGCCCGTGTTACTACCAATCTTACTACCAGTAGTAATAATGGTAATTTTATTCCCTTTCTTACTACTGCAGTAGTAAGTTGTTACAAGGGTAATTACAATTTCCCCTTGTTACTACCAATGATAATATTATAGAATATGACGACATGATGCAAGAAGGCCTATATGATTCGATGCCACATACATAACTTATGAGGGTGCTGGAGTTGTATAAAATTGTTGAGATTCTGCGCATCTGCCTGACGTCACTTAAGGGGCAGTGACGGACGGTCCTTCTCTATCCAGGATGTCGACAGATTCAGGAAAACAGCGAACTTATAAGAATCGAGCGTGGAATATTTCAGGGCGACAGTCTGAGTCCTCTGTGGTTTCGCTTAGCCCTGAACCCTCTTGAGTACACTGCTGGAGGGTTCGGGCTATCGGTTGAGAAGAGGGTCAGGTCATATCACACCTTTACATGGATGACCTAAAGCTCTTTGCCCCCAACAACTTGCAAATGATGAAGCTTCTAAAGGTAACAGAAAACTTCAGTGACGCCATCAGGACGGAATTTGGCGTGGAAAAATGTGCAGTCATGCATGTAAAGCGAGGGGAGATTATGGTATCCGTGGGAATACAGAAGCACTAGGCATCAATGCTACTGACGTCAAAAAGTCCAAGCTACTTTGGTCGCTTGAAAAAACTAAATTTTATTTTATCGAGCGGGAACAAGGTGCGCGTCTTCAACGGCTGGGTCAGGGCTAAGCGAAACCACAGAGGACTCACACTGTCGCCCTGAAATATTCCACGCTCGATTCTTATATGTTCGCTGTTTTCCTGAATCTGTCGACATCCTGGATAGAGAAGGACCGTCCGTCTCTGCCCCTTAAGTGACGTCAGGCAGATGCGCAGAATCTCAACAATTTTATACAACTCCAGCACCCTCATAAGTTATGTATGTGGCATCGAATCATATAGGCCTTCTTGCATCATGTCGCCATATTCTATAATATTATCATTGGTAGTAACAAGGGGAAATTGTAATTACCCTTGTAACAACTTACTACTGCAGTAGTAAGAAAGGGAATAAAATTACCATTATTACTACTGGTAGTAAGATTGGTAGTAACACGGGCGACAAAGGATTTTAATTATGTCATGGTTTTAGCATTAACATTTGTTTAAGCACCTTCTTACTACTCCTTATCCATCATAAAATGTTCGATTCATAATAAGAATCAGAACCGTTGTTTGTTGAAGTGCTGAGCTCCTGAGGCTACTTCTCCAGCCGCACAACTCCACTTAACAAACGTATAAATAATATTCAAGGCGAGGGAACATATTTGAGGGTACGGAATAGAGGGTAGTTTGACGGCGTAACGAATCGAAAAACCAAATCATCGAGTGGCACCCCTACTGTACACCGCTACATGATAGTTTATAACTGAAGCTGTGGAGTCGATGTTGTTTGTAGAAAATTTTGTTTGTTTGATGGTTTACTATTCGTTTCGTTGATTTTTGTGTCGCTTTTTGTTACATTTTTTAATAAACAGATATAGGTTGTAATTTTATATATATTTTTCTATTTCTCACAGTTGCAGAATTTACGGCGTTTTGGTTAGAAATAAAACAAAAAATAATAATAAGTATATTTTAATATCTATCAATGAATAGTTGAGCATTGATAAAGACTAAATTAATATCATTACTATGGCTTACAATTAAAAAAATACTATGGGTTAAGCTCGCCTTTGTACATAAGTTGTCCTTCTGTATTTGTAGGTATATGTTTGTTTTGTGTACAATAAAGAATATGAATATGATATGATGCAATATGCTACTCCACTCTTTTCATTAGTATCAAATCTTTAGGGCTGCCCCTTAGCGGTCTGTCGAGAGTGCTCGTCGTACTTTTTTATATATTTTAATTTTAATTTCATATCGGGTGCTAATGGCGGGGCCGCAGCCCTGCGTAGCGAATCGCACTGAGCCGAATGTATTCATAGCGTAATAAAACTTAATGTACCGAGTGAACTAATATTGTCTTATTCAATATTTAATTTTCAAATATGAATTTGACCAATTTTTGCGATTCATAAATTTTATTAAAGTGTTTGATGTTGAGGAGGGAAAAGATATATTGATTCTTTCACTAAAGGGGTTTTAATATTTTGAATATTTAGATTTATAGCGTTGAAAGCCTTGTGTGACTTCTACGGCATAGGAACAATTTTTTTGAGTACCTACTGTTTTAGTCTTTAAGGGTTGTGATTGCGGTTGATAGTGAAATTGCCGATAGCCAATATGGGTGATATTATTGAGCAGACTGAAATGGTTTACTTTAAAAGCTGGACTTTTAATTTCACTTAGCTGACTTAAACAAGTATCAACTTGATTTTCATAAAGTTAAATGAGTGATCACCATTCGCCGCGTCCATAATCTTTATCACTTTATTCGATAATGTAAGCTTGCAGTCAATCCGCTTGCACTTAGTTGTTCCAGTCAGCTAAACGATGTTAGTCCGATACTGTTTCAAATAACCTTTAAGCCGTCACCCCTCATGTACTGTACAAACAGCGGCGAAGTCAAATCAGCGCCAAGTTAATCCGTTTAGGTGCGCGAACCCACTTGATTAAGTTTAATTTATTTTAAAAATCAGCGCGAGCGAGCCGCCTCCGGCGCTGCGTCCCTCCGAAATACATTATTCAGTGTTTTAGAATAATTTTCAAATTCGATTACATAGGGCCGACCCTCGGTAAGTGGGTGGGCCGGGCGGTGTGCGCGGCGGGTGTATTTAGCCAACACGGGGGTCTCGCCGCGTGCGATTCTGATTTGAATATGCGACGCACGTGGCCCCGCGCCCGGCTCCCTGGGCCCCCGGGACCGCGCCGATCATATTTCAAACGTCACCGGCGATGTCTCACTCAGATACTATCGCCGATAAACGACGAGATACCACCGGCAAGGGTGGAAATAGTTCACCGCCGCCCGCCAACCTCCAGCTATTTTTTACCCCGCGATTATCGCCTGCAGTTGACACCTAAATATTACTTTTCGCTCAGCGCACTCGTATAACCCTATGTTCGCTATTCAGGCATTTTGCGGTTAGGTGCCGCAGCCAGCGAAAGCACTTCAAGTTTATTGGCATGACATATTTCGTAGAGAATTTTCCGCCTATTATAATAATCACAGTGTGAGCCGTGATGGAAAACATTTTGTGAAGGGAAATTTGCACATAATATTTTCATACGACGATCACAACGGATGCCAGTTTAGTGGTTACGAAAAAACTCGATAGGCTGATAAATAAATAAAATAGGTATTCCAATTTAAATTCTATAAATAAATTGAAAAATGCTTTTAGTTCTCAGGCTGCGATAGTGGCACATAATCGGTGGGAGTGTTCGCACGCGCGGGCGCACGGCTCGGCGCGCGGCGCGGCGCGGGCGGCGGTCGGCACGCGCCACTCCATTACCGCGACACCGCTGACGCTGATGATGTGCTTCACTGGCAAAATTATAGATAGGACAGTATTCATTTTAAGAGAATTCTACCTACACCAATAGGTTGGTCGATATAGAAAAAACTAAAAACCCTACAACAATGGTAAAATAGCCTTTGGAACTTTGACATTTCAATAGAAAAAATATCTAAAATACCGAAAATTACAAAAATTATATAGAATACCAGTGTACCGAGCAAAAACTGGCTTTACTAGATAATTTTATTATAATTTCTCAACTCCACTCCAACCTTTTTAGGCTTCCGTACCTAAAGGCACAGAATAAATAATAGTACAAGTACTAAAGGGTAAAAACGGAACCCTATTATTAAGACTCCACTGTCCGTCTGTCTGTCTGTCACCAGGCTGTATCTCATGAACCGTGATAGCTAGACAGAAGTGTGTGAAGTGAAATTTTCAAAGATGATGTATTTCTGTTGCCGATATAAGAACAAATACTAAAAACAGAATAAAATAAATATTAAAGTGGGGCTCCCATACAACAAACGTGATATTTTTGCCGTTTTTTTTGTGTTAATGGTACGGAAAAATTCGTGCGCGAGTCTGACTCGAATTTGGCGGGTTTTATTCAACTAAACCGAATGTAGTTATTAAAAAACTTCATTATATAAAGCAGTAGTTACGAGTGGCATATCTAGCCAATTTTATAATCTTTGCCCACCATCACAGGAGCATTTATCCGATTGCAATGTAAGAGTACAAGCAAATGGCCGCGTAATCCGCTACTTGTATCGCAAAATCGAGATATGGCCGAATTAATTTCGTCGCATGCCATCATAATTGAAAACGAAGACTTAGCGTGACAGATGAAAACTCTAGATTAGAGCAATCTGGCTTGTTCAGCTTTAGATCTGTGATAAGAGTTAGGGTTGAATACTAGAAAGAATTAGATTACCTGCGAAGGAAATTGAATTTTATGAGTTATGACGTGTTTGAAAAATGATGGAAGAGTGATCATTTTTCTTTCCTTTTCTTTCAAAAGTGTAAAAATATTTTGCATAACTTCTTTGACTGATACTAGCAAAATTTGATGGTGATAAAAAATTTGGCGAAGATCAAATTATCAAACCAAATCAAATAATATTACAAGGTTTTATTTAACTTGCAATGTGTTCGGGTCAAATCTTGTAACTGAATTTTAAAGCAGTTATCCTCCACCGATTAAGATAAAATTTTTGCTTTCTCGCTTAGTTTGGATGACAATGCATGGTTAGCTAAGTGACGTCATTCTGAAACCAATATGGCGGACGGCCGAAGATGGCGGTCTAGTAATTTTTTGGGCACTGCCATGATATGGGTATCAAATGAAAGGGTTTGCTGAGAAGAATACGAAAAAAGCTTGTTTTAAAAAGGTTTTTAATTAATAATTTTATGTATTCATCAAGATATATTAAAGAAAAGAATTTAATAAAAGTTCCAATGTTATTAAGCAATCCTTTTCTGATTTGATTTCTGAAGGTTTTTTCATGACTCATGAATTATCCAGAAAAACTCCAAATCAAGTCAAATCATTATATCACTCGTGAACTTAAGTTAGAAAAATGTCAAAGGGGAAATTATTTCTCTTATTCGGAATATTTCACAGAGACAAAATGTAGTTTTGGTCGAATGAACTTTGACATTCCCCCTCGGCCCCATAGGATGTGCGATTGAACGATCGCCCCACAACTGAATATGAGTGGCTTCATGGGTTTTAACTATGATTACCATGTCGAGATTTGACGTTCATAGTTTTATATTGTCTCTCTGACATATTTATTTTGTGATTCTTTTGTTTAATCTGTCGATTAAAAAAAAATACTTTTTTTTTTGAATACTACCCACTTCCAAATAATTTCTTATTTGGAAGTCGGTAGTAGTTTTTTTGACAAAGAGTAAAAAGTTTTTTATTTTTCACTTTTTAGTTGTACCTACCTAATAGGCAAGAAGTTTAGTAAGATACCTATAATGCCAGAATAGATTACCCGAGTATCATGAAACTGAACATACCCGGTGAAATAAGAGTGTACCAAGGTGAACTGTACACATCTGCGTACCCTTTTAGAGCGTACTGGCGTGATGTTATGTTATGAAATGGTATAAACAATAAACAGACATGCGACTGCAGCAATTCCGAGAGATTTGCCTTTGTTTATTGTAGAGTTCTGTTGTATATCGCCGAAGTTCTTCATCAGATCTTCACCAAATTAAAATGGGACCAATTTCGGACCATACTCATTAAAAAAAGAATTTTCAAAATCAGTCCATAATTTACGGAGACATCGGTGAACATACTTAAATAACTTTAACTTGCCAAAAGCCTTTTTGGTAAGTCGGTTAAAAAGATGAGCATTTTGTTTGCGAGTACTTTTTCCACCTTGATGTCTATGAGATGACCAGAAAGAAACGGATGAATCTGTATTCATTCAATTAAATTGTTATCAATCAACAAACCAAATGAAGAGACAAATCAAAAATGCAAAGAAATTCAATAACCGTCTACGATTCTTTGTATTGTCACCCCAATACAGGCAAACAAACTTACCTTGACCTCCCAAAAAGTTGCTGTCACCTTTTATTTTTTGAGTGAAAGGGGTTATTTTTGATTGGCAAATCGTTTCGCGACAGTAAGGATGCCCCAGGGTGCTTACAAATCCCCGAGATTGAGTGCGGGACACCGCGGCGAGGGTTCGATTATGAGTAGAGTTTCGATCTCGAAAGTCGATACTCCACTCGATGCATTGCAGGGCGCTGCATTACACCGAGCATCGATTGTGGCGTTCAGTGGCTTTCGAATCGATTCGGTAACGGATCAATCGAGTTACTAATAGTGTTTGGGACTTGTTAACACTGTTTGCTATTTGTAAGGTTCTAAACTTGTGAAGTTTTCTATTATGATTCAGATAGGTCTTGATTTCATCTGTGTTGAAAGTACCAACTCAAAAAAATCATAAAACCCGATTGCTTAAAAAGCGAACAGAAAAGACGTAAACAAGAAGAAAATCATGTTGTGCAGTCGGAAGATACATATTCGCGAGCTGGCTGACCAAAGCAAGATGTATCCTCCGACTGCACAGCATGATTTTCTGGCGATTTCAAAAAATAAATAAAAAAAACGGCCGACCGTTTTGTTTTTTTTTAATCGCCTCTTAAAACCCTTTGTTTTGATACCCCACACAATAGGTTTAGAAGAAAAAGATCCGCCACAAAATGGCGCCCAAGAGCCGCCATTTTTTTATTTTCCAATTTTAATGTAGCCAGTGACAGTCGCAAGATTAAGACGATTCAATTGACGTAAGAATCAACAAAATCGGCCAACTTGTTTGGCCTCTGGAACGCCACATAGGTACAAACATACATAGACTGATAAACACATTACCCTCCTTCGGCAGTCGGGTAAAAAGAAGACCTTTTTTCGTTATGATACTACATTTGAATTTTATTTTGATATCTAAAGTTCTTGATTTCACTGTATCAAGCACATATTGTTCATCCGGAGACCTCCTCGTTATAAACAAGTTTTCCCCTAATACTCTTCATAACCCAATTGCTGTCTTATTCCATATGTTGCGTGGAATGTATTATTTTATTATGTTTTTATTTACTTTACGTCCGTGGAGACGAGTGTTTAAGCCGACGTTTATGATATTCTCCTGTGGCTTGCAACTGAGGGGAGAACGATGATGTTCTATTGTTTCATTCTCACCCTCGTTTTGTCAAGTTGATACACTGAGCTATATATATACGTATAAGTAATATGAAATGTCAATGGTGTTTCGGGGTTTGGGGCACGGCAATTGTACAAACAATTTTGGGTGTTTTAGAAAGTTTCGGTTATGAATAAAACCTCAGAATGACGCGGTAACATTTCGTGTTATATTGACCTCAGTGTTACCTAGCTATCTGTATCAAACTGTCCACCTAGGCACAGATAATATAGTATCTACTAGCATACATATAATCATCAGCCTATTAATTGTTCCCACTGCTGGGACACAGGCCTCCTCTCTGTTTCCTCACCATGTTTTCCTTCACCGTTTTTGAGAGCAGTGGTGATGAAATAATTTACACAAAGTAAAGCGCCTGCCTGGGTTCGAACCCACAACTTGTAAGTCGCGGCCGATACCACTGGGCCAACACTGTTGTTGCCTAGCATACATATGCCTCACTCCATATAAAGAAACCGTGCCGACGTAACTAGCGTTTTTCGTCTGATTAAACTGATGATTTTTCTAAGAAAATCGATCGTGTTTGGTTCTGTTTCACGGATATAGATGGTGTTAGCAGCGACTTGCAAGTAAAAGGGTTTACTCGGTTCGTGAATACTTTTTTTATAAATACAGCGACGATATGTTTTATAATTTTTTTTGCACCTTTTTACAGTTTTATTGTATCAAAATGTGTTAAAAAAAAGGAAAAAAATCGAGTCGATGCCTCATAAATTTAAAACCGCGCTATCTATTGGAATCAATTTTAAGAAATCCATTCAAATAATCTTTGAAATGTGAATTAATTAATAATATTCCTTAATTTTGTGCTTAGGAGAGTTAATTAAACAAGAACATATTTTTATGATCGTCTCTAGCAAATCTTAATATTTCACAAAACTCAAAAACAAAGCGAAGCTTATCACGCCATCTAGTGCGATTTATTTGAACCAAATTTTCCTTCTTCGCGTTGGATGCCCGTGATCTAGGTAAGCATAATTTTATCGAAAATTCCATGCAATATTTTTAAATCGTTCCCTATTGTTGTGTGCAGCAGACGAAATAGATGAAAACAGTCTGGAGTGTAGGCAAGCTCCAATGATCCGTGACTCGCGCGATATTATTTTTGCCGGGCACAAAGCGAGTCCCGCGACCCATCAAATCATGCCGAGTCAGGCCTACACTAGAAAAATATTAAAATTGAAATTAAAATACTCGATACATCGATGTGCGTACGTTTTAATTGACTGCCGCGTTGAAAATTTATAAGTTTTTTAATTGTAGTGTGCATTGTAGTATCAATTTGCAAGCGTCAGTAAACACTGGGAATTTATTTGCAAATTGATATCATATTTTCACTTTAAATTATAATGAAACACGAGTGCCTTTTTGACAATCGCTATCGCCACGCTTTTGATGAAGAATATCACTTGTCTATGGCCTAGGTCCTTCTTAGCCCAGACTAACAATTTTCATGAATCTCTAATCAATACAGAAAGTGGGTAGCAATTCTGAAAACACTGACAAACAAATTTGAAGGATTTTCTTGTGTCATGACATCCTAATGATCTTTATCTACACTCACAACGTAATGTTCTAAATATGAATTCAAAAAATATTGTATAAACACGTACTTTATATTCGTGGATAGGTTAAATTTAAAAATAAAAACCATTGCAGTGCAAGATTTTCCTTCGATTTTCAAACAACTGCATCATAAAATAACTTTTTAATTTTTATAGCACACTTTTACTTTTTAATTTATTGGCGCTTACATTGACATTGACAGTCATGGTGCAATACGAATCTAAATTGCCCGCCATACTGCATTTTTTTTCCGTTTCCACTTATATTTTATTTCAACTGTATGAGTGAAGATAAAATAGTGTATGCAACGGCATATAATTAGGTATTAAAACACTCGCGTGTTAATATTATCACATTCGGCATGGCCTAATGTGATAAACCCACGCTCGTGTTTAAATAACCCCTATTATATGACCATTGCATAAACTACTATTTCTTTACATGTAGAGTAAGCACTAAGCGCATAGACTAGGGTAGGTATGACCGTTATTGTGACACAGTATTTATGGTTACTAAATACTAAGGTAATCACCTATGTAAATGCAATTATTAAAACCAAACAAACTTTTAAACATGAAACCAAAACAATTACCTCCAAACAATACCTGTACCTAAATATTCGAATTGAAATAAAGATTTTAACATCTGTCAGTGACAAAACACGGCAGGAATAATATTCATTTCGTCCGTGTGATTGACACGGCCATGTATTTGAGAAGCTCTGCGGGGTTTCTCAAGGGGTTATTGAAAAACTAGTGCCGCCGCCCGTCGCCGCCCGCCTTGTTTCACCGCAAGGGGCGAGGGTGTCATTACGATGTTGTGCTCACACGAATATATTGGTTTCAAGTTATTGGGAAAGTTTTTAAGAGGAGGTTTGGTTGAATGGCTTTTGGATCTAGTGATTTTATTGGGAATTTTTTTTAAATTTGTTTATATGTGTATGTGTGTCTAAGGTACCATCTATGTGAGACGTTCCATTTTTTTATTATTTATAGGCTCGCGCTTGACCACTATCTCACCTGATGGTAAGCGATGATGTGGTCGACGGTGTAACACGCTTGTCTAGAAGAAACCTATTCACTCTTGACTTAAAAACCTCGAGGTTGCAGCTATCGGGAAACACAGACTTCGGCAAGGAAGAAAGACTTTTTAAAGCCCTGAAACATACACACACTTACATACCTACATACACTCTCGCCTTTATAAAACTCGAAAAAAATGTAAAATAGCACAAGAATATAACTTAACGTATTATATACAATACTAGCTTCTGTTAGCAGCTTCGCCCACGTGAAAAGTGTTTTTTTATCCCAAGGGAACAATATACCGGGATGAAAAGTAACCTATGTGCTATTCCAAACTATAATCTATCTCTGTGACAAATTTCATCCAGATCCTGTGTTGATGTTGATCTTGTCCTGATCCTCTGTCTGTGTTTCCCGACAGCTACCATCTAGGGAGTATTTAAGTCAAGAGTGAATAGGTTATTTCTAGCCAAGCGTGTCTCACCGTCGACCACATCATCGCTTACCAACAGGTGAGATAGTGGTCAAGCGCGAGCCTATAAAATTTTAAAAATCCGCTCAGCCGTTCTGGCGTGGTTGAGTAATAAACATACATCCACACTAGCACATACACATCCATTCAAACTTTCACATTTATTTTCAGCACCAATTGGTTTCCGTACGTCACGTCCTAGGCGACCACTGAAAATCAGCGCTGTGCTGTTGGTCCCCCATGGCACAGCATAATGCTGAGTGGAAGCCTTCTTGCCACAATCACGACATGCATCTGCCTGACATCTATTTCACCCTATTTATTTTTTGTTAAAAACAAAATGTAGCTAGTATATGTAATTATTGTTTGATTTATTTCTCGTCTTTACTAACTTAATTTAAGTACTACTAATACTATTGTTTAAGGATATTTATTATTGTATGTATGTCGTTTTGTGACAAATAAACACTTTTTCTTTCTTTCTTTCTTTAAATTTTTCTCTACAAACAAACTACCTACAAGTAAATTAATATCCCCATACAAGCTTCTATTAGATTACCTCCACACTCTCGCTAAAAAGTCTTAGAATAAAACCCTATAGGGGTGCAGATGGCATTTGCTGATAATAGGACACACGCAACGGGACGTAAATAGATGAAGCCTTATTTGAATATGGTGCCCGATCGGGGTTGCAAATTAAATCGCGTACTGCAGCGATGTGTTTGTACTTTGTGATATTATTTTAATTGATTTTGCTTTCGTTGGGATTTTTATTGATGTGTTTTTGTTAGTTCAAGGGATAATTGTAAGGATGTAGAGTTACGGTAAGTGTTGTTTTATACTGGCTGTTAAAATTGAATGATCTGCAAAGATTTGAAGCTCTAGGCAAAATATCAAAATCATAAAAGTTAAATAAAAGTATCAAAAAACCCGACTGCTTCAAAAGCGAACTAAAAAAACGTAAACAAGGAGAAAATCATGCTGTGCAGTCGGAGGATACATATTCGCGGGCTGGCTGACCAAAATCTGGTGCCAGTGACACGCGCAGGGTTAGGCCGAATCGATTGACGTACGAATCATCAAAAACGGCCAACGCGTTTGGTCTCTGGAACGCCATATAGGAACAAAGATAAATACATACATACATATACATACATAGTACATAGACTGAAAAACACATTACCCTCCTTCGGCAGTCGGGTAATAAAAACTTGTGATAAAGATAAAGATAATTTATTTGCCATAACATGGGTGTACATACCTTATGCATGCAAGATGTTTACTTATTATTTGTGGCACATACATGTTTTGCCTAACGAGGCGTGCAAATATAAATTTTACAAAATTGTTTATATTAATTAAAATGACCTAAACATTTAAATATAAATTTTAAAGAAAACACAATAAATTGATAGTGAGTTAATGAATCATACAAATATCATAAAAAATCAAGTTAAATTAAAATAATTAAAAAAAAATGTCAGAGGTATATTAAAAAATCATAATATGTCATAGAAAATTGTGGTTAGTAAAATAAAATAATGTCAAAAAAATACTGTAAAATCATAAAATGTCTCTTGCAAGATTAATAAAATAAAATAATGTCAAAAAAGAAGAGTAAAATAATAAAATGTTATAAAACTCAGGATTGATAAAAAAATTAACCCAAGATAATAAAAAGTCAAAAAATTACAATCAAATCATACAAAAATCCCCAACCGTTTATGACATTTTGATCACGTTTATTGCAGTCGTTTTACGAGTACGTAGGTATGCCTAATAAATGCCTAATAATCACAACAAAATTAAACTGAGTAGGTATCTATTATTTATTTATTGATTCATTAAATCAGACTTTGTATTTTCTTTATATTGTCAACCTAGGGTAAAGTAGCTCATATTTATATTTAATTGTAAGACAAAATAAGTTTAGTTTATTTTAAATCACTTTGTATTTGTTCTCATAATTTGTATGTATTTTTTATTTATGTTTAAGCAGTGTACCTACTTCTTTAAGTGACAGATAGATAAATAAGTTCTTTTATGTAATATGTATTAGTAAATAAGTCGTTGGAGTACCATACATATAAAATAAAAGTTAAATAAAAAAGTGGTCATTTTGTCAGGTTTTTACTGACTAAAACCCACCCTTGTTCCTTCAGTTGCTTGTGCCAGGGCCGCGGTACTCTCTTTCAAAAAGTGGTCTTTTTGTCAGTTTTTAACTGATTAAAACCTACTCCTGTTCCATCAGTTGCTTGTGCAGGGCCGCGGTACTCTCTTTCAAAAAGTGTTTTTTTTTTTGTTTTTACTGACTAAAACCTACTCCTGTTCCATCAGTTGCTTGTGCCAGGGCCGCGATAACTCTCTTTCAAAAAGTTTTTTACTGACTAAAACCTACTCCTGTTCCATCAGTTGCTTGTGCCAGGGCCGCGATAACTCTCTTTTAAAAAGTGGTCTTTTTGTCAGTTTTTTACTGACTTAAACCTATTCCTGTTCCATCAGTTGCTTGTGCCAGGGCCGCGATAACTCTCTTTCAAAAAGTGGTCTTTGTTGTCAGGTTTTTACTGACTAAAACCCACTCCTGTTCCTTCAGTTGCTTGTGCCAGGGCCGCGGTACTCTCTTTCAAAAAGTGGTATTTTTTTGTTTTTACTGACTAAAACCTACTCCTGTTCCATCAGTTGCTTGTGCCAGGGCCGCGGTACTCTCTTTCAAAAAGTGGTCTTTTTGACAGTTTTTTACTGACTAAAACCTACTCCTGTTCCATCAGTTGCTTGTGCCAGGGCCGCGATAACTTTCTTTCAAAAAGTTTTTTACTGACTAAAACCTACTCCTGTTCCATCAGTTGCTTGTGCCAGGGCCGCGATAACTTTCTTTCAAAAAGTTTTTTACTGACTAAAACCTACTCCTGTTCCATCAGTTGCTTATGCCAGAGCCGCGGTAACTCTCTTACAAATTTATCCGCGACCCAGACAGTCAAAAGGGTTTGATCACGTGGCATTCAGTTAGTGCTTATCAATCTCATTTTTTTTTGTGTTTTAATCAATCGCTATCGTCATGCAATCTCTGATAGAAAGTCACTTGAGTAGAGTCTCAAATGGGTTTATCACATAGTCTGTGGGTTGGAGGTTTTTACATTACCAGCAAATTGACTACGAGCAATCAGAATTCTGGTTGACATCCCAGAAATCCTACCTTGCGACCTCTACATCAATTAGGCACTTCTGACAATGCAAAAAAAAGAAAACAAATTTAAAAAAAGAACAACTTCAATTTTGACTATATATTTATTCTAACGTGTACTAATCTGTGTGCACCGCAAAGTAAAGCGGTGTGCACACGGGGTCACGCTATCGTCGTTCTAGTTCATTAAGCGCTGGCGGCGCGGTTGCTATCGCCGCGAGCCGCTCATTTTTCACGCAACCTGCGCTCGTGTGAGCTGCCTTTAGTGTTGTTTAATGCGTAAATATTTGAAATAGTTTTAGGGTTACCTTTGTGGTTTTGGATAATTCGAAGTTAATTGTAATTTATGAAAGAGACTTTAGTTGGGCATGCAAAGTAAAGAAGCAACAAAAAAATGTTAATTCAAAAAATCTAAAAACCCAACTGCTTAGGAAGCGAACTACAAAGACGTAAACAAGAAGAAAATCATGCTGTGCAGTTGGAGGAAACATATTATTCACGAGCTGGCTGACCAAAACTGGATGTATCCTCCGACTGCACAGCATGATTTTCTTCTTGTTTACGTCTTTTTAGTTCCCTTCATAAGCAGTCGGGTTTTTAGAGTTTTAAAATTAACCGTTTTTAGGGTTCCGTAGCCAAATGGCAAAAAACGGAACCCTTATAGATTCGTCATGTCTGTCTGTCTGTCTGTCTGTCTGTCTGTCCGTCCGTATGTCACAGCCACTTTTTTCCGAAACTATAAGAACTATGCTGTTGAAACTTGGTAAGTAGATGTATTCTGTGAACCGCATTAAGATTTTTACACAAAAATAAAAATAAAACAATAAATTTTGGGGGTTCCCATACTTGAAACTAAAACTAAAAATATTTTTTTTCATCAAACCCATACGTGTGGGGTATCTATGGATAGGTCTTCAAAAATGATATAGAGGTTTCTAATATCATTTTTTTCTAAACTGAATAGTTTGCGCGAGAGACTCTTCCAAAGTGGTAAAATGTGTGTCCCCCCCCCTGTAACTTCTAAAATAAGAGAATTATAAAACTGAAAAAAATATATGATGTACATTACTATGTAAACTGCCAGCGAAAATTGGTTTGAATGAGATCTATTCAGTATTTTTTTTTTAATACGTCATAAATCGTAAACCGCAATTTACCAAGTACGGAACCCTTCGTGCGCGAGTCCGACTCGCACTTGGCCGGTTTTTTATTTATAACTTTTTAGTTAACATTTTTTTTTAACTTAAAAGTGTTATATATTTTTGAAATCACCTCTTAAAATCCTTTATTTTGATACCCCACACGATGGGTTTGTAAGAAAATAATAATTGGGGCCCCACAATATGGCGCCCAAAGCCGCCATTATTCTTTTTTACAATTTTAATGTAGCCAGTGACGTTACACTCACAAGGTTAACACGAGTCGTTTGACGTAAGAATCATCAAAATCGACCATCGCGTTTGCTCTCTAGAACGCCAAATAAGAACAAACATACATACATACATAGACTGATAAACACATTAACCTCCTTCAGCAGTCGGGAAAAAAAAAAAAGATGATCGTTCTATATATTGTTTGTTAAACGATTTTTTGGTCGACTATTCGAATCACAAACAATTTGTTTCAATTTAATTCTCACAAACAGCACTTATAACTGACTAAAATCTTTAGATTTATACATACGTGCCATACATACATGTTTAAAAGAATTAAACTCCAACGTAAATAAAAATAAAGCTGAAAACAAACATTTTTCTCCCATAACATTGAAAATTGGAATAATTTCCCTCATCTTAAAAATATTAGCTATCCAATCACAAAAAGCGGTGCCTACGAGCAATTCGTTGGTAAGTAATAGCTGATTGATGAAATGGAAATAAATGAGTGGCGGACAGGGAAAAAGATGTCAAAATCCAAGCGCACATGAGCCAATAAGCCAAATTGAAATGCCTCCATGTTGATTTTACACGAGTCTTTCAGAGTAATTGGTTGACGGGGCTTTCCTAGCGATTAGGGATGTTACTTATCGCAATTTTTCGTCTTGGACTCAGCGATTGATTTTTAAAAAGATTGTTCCATGTTTCTGGCCCAAACCGATTTTAAAATGTTTTTGACCCATCGTTATTCTGGCTCTTTCTACTATTCTAAACTCCATTTGCGATAACATTAGACGTTTAAATTAGCCCATTTTACAGCCCGTTCAATCGATTTTGACTTCTATTGCGTTGGTGATACGACAAATGGTAGCTGTAGTAAACAGTTGGTTTTGGTAACAGGTTTATGCTTTTTATGTCATCCTTATGTTTACGGGATAGAACTCAAAATCGGTCGAATAAACTGTAAAAAGATTTGGATACATGTCTAATGTTATTTCAAATGGAGTATAGCTATCGATAACTTAAAGCAAAATGTGAAGGAAAAAATCTGAAAACTTTCTGTATGGCATGTACTATGTGCTATGAACTTTTCAGGCAATGAAATGAATGAGTTGAGAAGAATCATTCCTGTTATTGACTTGGGCCCGCGTGGTGGTGGATTATGGCCCATTCCCTCTCACAGACAGGAGGCCTATGTCCCAGCAGTGGAAAAATTAAAAAAAATATTTAAAAATAACAAAAAGCCCGACTGCTTAAAAAGCCAACTAAAAAGACGTAAACAAGAAGAAAATCATGCTGTGCAGTCGGAGGATACATATGCGCGAGCTGACTGACCAAAACCAGATTTATGCTCCGACTGCACAGCATGCTTTTCTTCTTGTTTACATCTTTTTAGTTGGCTTTTTAAGCAGTCGGGTTTTTTGTTATTTTTATTTACAACTTTTTAATTATTTTGTTTTAGAATTAGGTACATTTAAACATATAAGTATGATTTTTTTTTTAATCACCTCTTAAAACCCTTCATTTTGATACCCCATACGAAGGATAACGAAAAAAAAAATTGGGCCCCCACAATATGGCGCCCAAAAGCCGCCATTTTTCTATTTTGCAATTTTAATGTAGCCAGTGACACTCGCAGGGTTAAGACAAATCGATTGACGTAAGAATCATCAAAATCGGCCAACGCGTTTGGTCTCTAGAACGCCATAAAGGAACAAACATACAAACATACATAGACTGATAAACACATTACCCTCCTTCGGCAGTCGGGTAAAAGAGGCTGATGATGATGATGATTTCTTTAACTGTCCAGGCTTTTTCTTACACTCCTGAACGTTCTGTTCCTGTAATTACAGTATACTTCAATGCGGAATGCCTATCATCAAACCCTTCTCTTACTCGTACTTTTCCACTATCATTTATAAATTTCTTCTATCATTGTTTAAACCTTCTTTGAAATTTTGTAACATGTAATATTATGTGTATGTAGGTTTATTTGTAAGTCTGTGTACAGTATTTTATATAGATATATAATTTTTATGTATTAATATATTTTAATGTAGCAGTACACCGTAGGCTGCCCCCTGTTTTATCTTAAGTTCTTTAGTCCATCCAAAGGTTGTTGTTGGTAGTGATCGCTGTCAGAGAGAAGACCGCCTTTGTAACCATAGTATTAAGTTGCTGTAAAATATATGTGTGAGTAATTTCTTTTTTTGGTGTACAATAAAGTATATTCCATTCTACTTTTTCTACTCGATTCCTGAAATACAACCAAAACATCGACAAGCATACATCGACGCGTTACCAACTCTCAGCATTTTGGACGTCTCCTTCCATCGGTTCGTCGATTTGAATAGAAATACCTAACATTAAAAATATAGGGTGTGTAGTGAATGCACGGGGACAGTCCGCAAGTCCGGACAACCCGGTAGTATTCATTCGCTAAGTGAACTTCTAAAACGATCGACTTACGTTCCACGCTAACTGTGCGATTCACAACTTGAAAAGGTGTGCTTTTAAAGGCACACGTGTTTTTGGCTTTGTATGTAACTCGATATGGGTCGCAGTTGTGCCTAGCTTCGCTTTGACATGTAGGATGGCATGGTTTTTAGATTTTTTAGGGTTAAGCTTGAAATTGGCGATACGTCCCATATGTGTGAAATTTATGTATGGCCAAGCAATTAATAAAACAAGTAAAATTTCAAAATTTCAAAAATCACCGACTCCTTTTTATTGCGAAAACACCCCGATTCAAACAGTAAAACGCCCTTAACTTATGAACGGCTAAACCGATTTTATTCAAGCATAGCTAAGAACACTCTCGACAAAATCAGCTTTCAAACAAAAACACTAAATAAAAATCGGTTCATCTGTTTAGGCGCTATGATGCCACAGATAGACACACAGATACACAGCAACACACGTGAAACTTATAACACCCCTCTTTTTCCGGCGGGGGTTAAAAAAAACTTATAACACCCCTCTTTTTCCGGCGGGGGTTAATAAGCATTCATCATAAATGTCTTGTCCTCAGTCTAAGTTTATGCAAAAAAAAAATCCTCTGTTATATAAGTCGTCAGAAAGGATGATTTAAAATATCTACTAGTTATGATGTAGCTAAAATTTAAAAAAAATATCACGTCATCATCATCATCAGCCTATTAATGTTCCCACTGCTGGGACACAGGCCTCCTCTCTGTGGGAGGGGATGGGCCGTAATCCACCACGCGGGCCCAGTGCGGGTTGGTGGATGTCGCATGTCTTCGAATTTTTGATTCTAGGACATGCCAGTTTACTCACGATGTTTTCCTTCACCGTTTTGAGAGCAGTGGTGATGAAATAATTTACACAAAGTAAAGCGCCTGCCTGGGCTCGAACCCACGACCTACAACTTTTAAGTCGCGGCCGATACCACTGGTATCACCACAAAAAAAAATACTTACTTAAAAATAAAAATATAGTTTTTTATTAACTTCAATTGTACAACAAAACACTTATCTAAAAACGTTGCATTACAACTAGGGAAAGAGTTTTTACGATTAACTCTGGCACCCAATGTAAGATTTAACTTGTTTTTAGGGTACCAGACATAGAATATTTACAGAAATAAATATATAAAGGTTGATAAAGAGATATAAAGAAAGAATGAAAGAAATAATTACATAAAGAAAGAATGAAACAAAGAAATAAATAAATCTATTTTATTTGGCACACACAGATACACACAATGTAGGTACAAATGAAAGGGAACTTAATTTTAAAAACAATTACATACATAGTATGCCCCGCGGCTGCGCCAAAAAGGTCTAGTTCAGCAAAATGCCAGACAACTGGGAGTTAGAGCTAATATACACATTTACCATAGAAACCTCCATGTAGATAGAATATATTTACCTGATCATACATAATCAAACCTACCTGGCTGGAATAAAAATCTTTGATGTTATTCAATACGAAAATGAATTCTTGCTATAGATATAAGGCCAGTCTACATGTTGGGGTGTGCAATGGTGCATCGGCGCGGTCATAGAGCTCACTGATGTGATGTGTGACGCTTCATCACGTCCCGGTGAACATTAGCCTTTAGGCTTCAATTATATATCTACTTCGTTTATGAATGAGTTCCGATCTTTCCGATTGGATTTACAAGGGGGATCTGTGGATTAAATAAAATAAAAAAATGGTCATATGATTTTATTTGAATAAATTACTAGGTATTAAAGTTTATAAATGTGAAAACAACTACAAAATTAAAAACAACTTATAAGACCGTGTGACCCCTTTACTTATGAAAAAACTTTTTACGAAAAATACAACTGACTTCCAAATAAAAACTCTATAAAGTGAAAAATAACTTCAATTTCGGAAGTCGGTGTTCTTATTTTCGTTTCTTCGTTTTCTGACACCGACTTCCGAAATTGAAGTTATTTTTCATTTTGTAGTGTTTTTATTTGGAACTCAGTTGTATTTTTCGTAAAAAGTTTTTTTTTTACTTTTTACCTTTGTAATGCCCAAAGTGAGGCCAGAATAGATTAACCCAATAACATGAAACTTAAACAAAACCGGTGGAATAAGAGTACCTATACCAAGGTGTACTGTTTACACGTGCGTACCCCTTTAGAGCGTACTAGTGTGATGTTATGTTATGAAATGGTGTAAACAATAAATAGAAATACGATTGCAGCTATCCCGAGTGATTTGCCGTCATTTATTGAAGAGTTCTGATGTAGATGCATCTCCGAAGTTCTTCACCAGATCTTGATGGAATTGGGATCACATGACAAGCACCAGCTTTCAAATAAAAAAAGAATCATCAAAATCGGTTCACCCAGTAACAACTTCAGCCTAGCGAGCATGGGCGTACCCAAGACATTTGTGACATGACATGATAAATTATGTCATATCTTACAATTTGTCTTAAATGCTAGCACGGGTCAAACATGTGACATATTTTAAAGGCGCAACATGCCTTTCTTGTTGCTGCCCGGCGAGCACGGCCTACTGTGACATGGCTTGAGTCACACATTTCATCGCAGTTTGGGCGATAACGCCATTAATTTTGTCCTAAATAATAGCACCGGCGGCGTGAGAAAATTTCCTGACGTTTGTTTGGGACTCATCGGGTCTTAATTGCTAATACGGGCGCACCCATTTTGTCACAAATGTCACATTTTGACAGATGATTTAGAAAAATGTATCACTTTCGTTCGGAGGTGGTGATAAAATTTTATAGTTGAAAAAAAAATATTTGCCTTCTAATTACGGCACCAAATGGCAATAAATTCATTTTGTGTGTATGGTAAATTGGTGATCAATGCTTATTAATTAATTGAAATGTTACAGGATTATTAAATAATTTTATATTATTACTTTTTCATATTTTTTTTTTTAATTGTTGTTCTTATTTTAATTATGATTATTTTTTTTATAATTATTTTCTTTTATACCATATTCTTCTTGCTTTCTACATTTTTAAATGTTTCTTAAATAAAATCCCCAAAAAACATTTAAAATATAAAAAATAGGGGCCCACCGGTATTGGTCCAAGCTATTATATTTTTTAGTAATTATTAAAATTTTCACAATAAATATATCTTTCTAACAAACACTTATTATGTTATCAAACAAACAAAGAAAAATAAAGTGTGCATATGTCTATGGTCGTGGGTCAAATATTAATTTATTCCCAACAAAATTAAAAAGTTGTTTAGCTGTATGAACGGCATACTTTTTTACGTATTATTTTATTTGGTCGTCTATTCAAATTATGTCGCACTATGAAGTCAACAACAAGAAAAGCAAGTCGCGCCTGTAAATTATGTCACATGTTTGTCCCGTGCTAGCATTTAAGACAAATTGTAAGACATGACATATTTTATCATAACTTGTCATGACCGAGTCGAAAACCAAGCAACGTAAAAAAAAAAAAACTTGTAATTCATGTTGGGATGCTGCTAACATGGGGGTAGCAAAGGGGGGGTCTAAATTTTGGTTATTTTTGGCCTAGGACATACCGTTTTCGAGATATCATTTTGGAAATATGCAAAATAAAATAAGATACGGAGGCCCATAATTCGGCAACAGTGCGTCGTAGGGCTATGCTTCTCAGAACATAAATGGTTTTTATGGCCAAGGTTAAACCGAAACTACAATAAAATTGGAAAATTTCCGAAAAAGAAAAAAATTAACGTCAAGAAGTTATGCCACAAGTCAAGAAATATCTCACGCCGCCGTGCTAGCATTTAAGACAAAATGAGTTTATCGCCCAAACTGTGATTAAAAGTGTGACTTAAGCGATGTCACAATAGGCCATGCTCGCCGGGCTGGGGTAAGAAACATAAAAAAAATACAGTCGAATTGATAACCTTTTTGGGCAGTCGGTTAAAAATACTGAAAATCTTACGCAAGCCAGAAGACATATTTGTATCTACAAACTCTAACTGCTCATCAACGTGATTGCCCCTAAAGCTTCACCCACAAGAGCTGTAACAAAGAAAAACCGTCTATTTCCAAATCCAAATACCCAAAATAACCGTAAACCGAATGTCATTCTAAGGCTAAGGATACATTACAAGAGTTTTTCCTTAATACTCAGCACTTGATTAGCCCGGCTCGTCGTAATTATTTTCCCCGGGTTTGCCCGCGGGGATTTGTATAATCCTGATTGGGTACGTATTGCTATTCGATGGAGTGTGTCCGCGCACGTGGCGTCCCAGCATTATCTCACTTTTAGACACGAATGATGGTGACACCCTCATGCCGAATTTCGTATAGGAAATTGAAAAGATTGATTGAATTTCTGATGACGTTAGAGATTATAGTTTTTGGATGTGTTTCATCTTTTTCTGTAGATTTTGGGTGTGTTTGATTGAGATGGGAAAGATATAAGTATTTAGAAATTCGTCTTAAATCATTTTTAACCCCCGCCGGAAAAAGAGTCTTATAGCACCCTTATAAGTTTCACGTGTGTTGCTGTGTATCTGTGTATCGGTGTGTCTGTCTGTGACATCATAGCGCCTAAACGGATGTTTAGTTTTTGTTTTGTTTGAAAGGAGATTTTGTCGAGAGTGTTCTTAGCTATGTTTGAATTAAATCGGTTCAGCCGTTCAAAAGTTATGGGCGTTTTACTGTTTGAATCGGGGTGTTTTCGCAAGATAAATGTATCGGGGGTTTTTGAAATTTTGAAATTTTACTTGTAATTATTTGTAACGAGAGAAAAGAAGAGAATAAACTAGTAAAATTACAAAATTTATAAAACCCTACCACACATTTTTATTTCATGCTACATAATGTATCTAGTACATAGTAGACACGCTTCGATCGGCAATCTATTGAACACGTAATTATGACACGATATCTTGCGAAAACACCCCGATTTAAGCAGTAAAACGTCCATAACTTTTGAACGGCTTAACCGATTTTTTAAAACATAGTTACGAACACTCTCGACAAAATCACCATTCAAACAAAAAAAATTAAATCAAAATCGGTTCATCCGTTTGGACGCTATGACGCACAGCAACACACGTCAAACTTATAACACCCCTCTTTTTCCGTCGGGGGTTAAACATGCAGTTTTCGTAGTTTCGTTTTAGTCGGAAAAATAACTTTTCTTAAGTGATAGTGTGCCTAAAATACTTAGATTACCGAAACAAACAGCTCAGAAATGTTAAACAAAATTTGGAAAAAGCAGACACAAATAATAAAACTGAATTAAAAATTTGCCTAGTAAAAGCGAATTAAAGTTGGCTGATGGCAGTCCTCCCGGTTGCGACTGGGGGCCGACGATAACGCCACAATAGGAATTTGCCGTTCGCACCGACTGCCCGTACCCTGTTTAACCTAATTACCACTTAGTTTCTTACGAGATAAGGACTATTATTAGGTAATTTTTATAAACAACGCATTTTGCTTGGAGGTAAATGTTGTATAAATACGTATTGGTCATTGAAACGACTGGTGGGTTGTTAAGGGTACTTGATTACAAATATTTCGTATCGCCCGCGCCTTTAATTATCATTGAGCATCGCGTTTATATATTTGTATTATACTTACACTTACTTTGACCCACCTTCAGTGTTTTATTCTATTTTGTTTGTTATTTATATAATCTTCTATTTTATTTTATTTTATAAGTACTGTTTCCGTAAGTGTGTCCGTGGCATCAACAGTAGGCCCTATCAGAATATCAGCGCAGCGTTATTACCTTTTTGGTCTCGCACAGGGTTTTTTATTTTATTATTGTTTAAGTGTATGCTTATTTTCTCGTGTCCTCCTGTGCGGGTCACAAATAAATATTTTTCTTTCTTTCTTTCTTTACGTATAGGTACGTAGTGCGATACGAGGGCTTAGTTTAGGTTGATATTACGGGTACCTATATTTCCTAATTCGAACAAAAGTTTGATGTTTTAGTTAAAGAACAAAATGAAAAAGACAAGTGACTACCTAAATATTAATGATAGTGATTTAGTCCATCAGTATATGAATATGATTTGCAAGGTCAAATATAAGCCTGAACCCAAACCGTTTAAAACTGTGCCCCATTTAAGGCGTAAGTATATATTCCGGGAGGGGACGCCCTAGAAAGACATACATAGATCTTATTGGTGATGTTCTTCAGAAAGGCCAGGTGCGCAGTACTCATAACCGGCGTGTGTGTATGACTAGATGTATGAATGTGAGTGCAGCAAAAGAAGTATATAAGGATCGCAGCAGGTGGCGTTCTGTAGTTTCTGCCTACCCCCATGGGAAAAAGGCATGGGTTTATGTATGTAGGTATGTATATGCCCCAATGTTAACGCAGTACTGGCCGTGTGCCCGCTCGGAGCCAGAATATAAATATTGAACCTCCGTTTGGACAGTTTTGTTTGCACAATATTCTTGGATTTACATATGCTATTTCAATTATGACTAAATTCTAGCCATACATTTTTCTGTGTAAAAATATTTTTATACCATTCCCCCTCTAAAAAGCTTATTTTATTCACTGAAAACAGTGAATAAAAAGCACTTTTAATCACTGTTTTGGTGTTTGAATTTGGAACACACCAATGTATTAGACCTCCATCTCAATGCTATATAACCTCCTTGCGCCTCCTTGCGCAAAAAATACTCTATACAAACTTCTTGTGCAGAGAATTCTCGACTTTCAAACTCAATCTTCGATTTTAATTTTGAGTTTGTTTATGCTTAGGATTTAACTAATGATTTTGATTTTAGTCCAGGATATTTATTGAATACTTATTTAGATTGTAATTCTAATATTAATTACAATGGTGTTTAATTAATTATAATTATGTAACGTAACGGAGGTGGTCACCGGCCCCTGAAACACAGGTGCTGTTACCTAGCTCAGGGGTCAGGGTTTCAAATTTTTTTGTAAATTTTGAATGAAATAAACCATTTATTTTGTATTTATTAATATTCCTTGTGTTTAAATATTTCTTTTTCTCGTAGTCATGGTATAAAATATAGTATGCAACTCTTGAATAAAACGGGTTTATATCGAGGGCCATGAATCACTCGCATCGCTCATGATTCTAACACTTGAATCACTCGCTATGCTCGTGATTCAATCATCATGAATCACTCCCTACGGTCGTGATTCAGTCGTTAGAATCCTTCACTTGCTCGGGATTCATCTATGGCCCTCGCTTTAAATCCGTCCTTTATTCACTAGTTGTATAATATACTATTAAACATCTAAGTCGTTTTGGAGGAGTATCCAAAAGTAGCTAAAAAATATCGTGTTGTTAATTAATTATTATTTTATAGCAAAACTATTAGTTACACGAAAAAACTATGTTTCAAAAATAATGTACATGAATCAATAATAAATCTATTTTTTTTTCTAACCTTTTAACTAAGCCGTTACTAAGGAGTATGCTTTAGAAAGTGACCGTTTTACGGCACTAAAGCGGTGGAAGGCCCTTAACAAAAAAGTAATTAATCCTCACTTTTCAATTTCTTTAAACAAGTTTAGTGAAGGAGCTCCTTGAAATTAAACAGAACAGAAATAAGGAGTTTTCTTTTTGAATTCTTTCGAGAAGTTTCTTGTAAAGAGTACCCGACATAGATCGTGCCCTTTACTTCGCATAAGTGACATTGTCCGAGCAATAACCTGGATGAAGGTTTTCATTCACACAGGTTACCAATGTTAGCCCATTGATGATGTGATAAATTGTTCAAACCTGATATTACAATGGGCGAATTAATTTCGAGTTTCTTGATGTTAAATTAATTTCCCGACAGATTTTTAGGACATGCGTTTGAAAAGCGATTGTAATAACGGAGTTTTGAAGTTTTAAGGTTTTTACGCTGTACTTTTAACGTATCTAAAGGGTTTTAGGAGAAAAAAACAATATTTTTCTTGTGTTTTCTGAGGTCCTAAGTTATAGAAGGTATACGTCAGACACAAATAAAGACTACGTGTTCCTACTAAGAAATATAACATGGAAAAACGCTATACCAATGTCCCAATTTCAAATGATAATATATCCCATATCATTGCAGTGCACAAAAATTAACTAGTCCGCCATCTTGGGCCGTCCGCCATATTGGATTTAGAATTACGTCACTTAACTAGCCATACATTGTCATCCAAACTAAACTTGTTTACAAAACTTCATCTTAATCGGTCGAGGACAACTGCTTTAAAATTCAGTTGCAAGATTTGACATAGCAAGTCAAATAAAAATGAAAGCTTATAATAAAAGCGAAAGTATGTGATGATGGACGGATGCTTGTTACTCTTTCACGCAAAAACTACCGAACGGAATTTGATTAAACTTATCAGTAGCATAGCTGTTCGGGTTATTCACCGAACAATAATAAACATGTCAGCATAATTGCGACATCGCGCGCTATGCCCTGAATATTTTATGTATTACCTAAGTAAAATAGTCAGTACGCTTTCGGATAGCATATCGGGCGCGACTCAACCTCATCTCATTCACCTCATTAGTTTTAATAGTTATCCCAGTTAAGTTACTGAAATATACCTATCTTTATAATCTTTAATCCTAGTTTATATTTATCTCACCCCAACCCCGAACATTGGTCCTTCGAGCCATCGGAGCGGGATCATTACGCGCGCATCTACTAACTGTGCTGTGTGAGTGTCTCGCTTGGAATTTGTTACCAGACCCTGGTAAACAGAACTGATCGGATTTACTTTCCGAAAAGTTCATCATCCTGCTGATCCTGATTGAACCTGGTTTATACGAAAGCATCGCGTCATCTCATTGCGCTGCTACTCCAGGTTTGTTCTTGCAGCCATCGCAAGGACATTTGATCTCCAAAGAAGCCTTCAGCACAAGTAAGGTCTCTTTTATATCTTAAAAATGTCGGAAATGGATGACATTTTAGCAACCCAACAGCAACTAATCGAAGCCGTAGATAAGCTCTTCACCAACTTCAAGAAGGATGGTGCAGAGCGCAAGACCGCAGAATACTTACGTCGTCGATTAGCTGTATTGGAACAATACTTTACAGAGTTCCATAATAATCACATGACTTTGATATCTTTTGGTGATCAATCTCATACATATTTCAGTACTGACCAATACGATCAAATGAAGGAGAAATATAACAACATTAAGACTATTATACAAAGCTATAACCCTCTCGCAAACAGACCGCAAACCCCGGAATTGAAACCTCCTTCGTTCCAACCTACTGCGGAATCTCAAACCTCGAACCTCGCATCCCACGCTGCTTCTAAAACCCCTGCTCTTGAAGAGAGTAAAGCTGAAACTCTCTTCAAAAAGCAAGCTACCAATTTTAAGGCTTTCTTGAGAACTTCTTCCAATATCAACCTTGATCTCGTCACGGAAAAATGGGAATTTGAAGATATCCTGAAGACTATACAATCCCGTTGGGCGGCTATTGACTCGCTTCATTGGGAGCTGGACAACGAGTATGGCGGATCAAACCCCAAATACGAAGAGCAATTCACCCATTACGAGGAGTATTATAACAAAATAAAGAAAGACATCAATAAGAAAATGTGGTCCGTTGCGCATATTGAAAAATCTACTCCCAAAATGGAGATAGTCACCTTTGATGGAAACTACAATAAGTGGATTTCGTTCAAAGACCTTTTTACCGAAGCAGTGCACAACAACCCCTCTTTGTCAAATGCACAAAAGATGCAGTTTCTAAAGAGTAAGATCAAAGGTGAGCCCGAAAAATTGATCCAACATCTCCAAATAAGCTCCAACAATTATCCCGTATGCTGGAATATCCTCAATCATCGTTATAATAATAAACGACTGATCTTTACATCTTATCTTAACAATCTCATGAATATCCCCGCAAACCAGCATCAATCATCAAATCATATAAAACGCATTCACGACACTACATATGAGAGCGTGAATGCTATCAGGAATCTGGGAGTCGATGTGTCTTCCTGGGACCCATTCCTGGTATGTTTATTGTCTCAAAAATTGGATGCAGATACATACGAGGATTACCTACAAGCCTTAAAAGCCCCGCGAGAGTTGCCCGTCTTGGAAGATTTCCTTAATTTTTTGGAAACTAAATTTATGATGCTGGAAACTTCACGTAAGAAGATTGAGAATTCCACGCAGAAAACACCCCCATCGCAATACAACAACAATAATAAACCATCATTTTCAAAGGGTTCCAATTACAAACGAAATTATAATAATCCTATAAAGAATTACTCAACAAACCAAGTTTCGCAATCGTCAAAGTCCAAACGCAAAATTAACTATCGCAAGCAATGCCCTATTTGCGACTCCAATGATCATCGAATTCATGCATGTCTAAAGTTATTGGAATTGCAACCTAATGAACGAAAAAATGCTATTGATAACTTGAAACTTTGCATCAATTGTTTACATTATCACGAAGGCAAAAAATGCCTTTCCGAAATAAGGTGCAAAGAATGCAATAAGGAACACAATACCATTTTGCATGAATCTTTTACGTCACATCGATCAGGGTCAAATGCAGCCACGATTACGAAATCGCCTTCTCAGCAGCAAGAAACTAACACAGTTGCATCGCTTCGTAGAGAACCCTCAGAAATATTGCTTGCCACAGCAATAATTAACGTACAAGCAGTGGACGGATCTTACCATAAAATGAGAGTTCTTTTAGATCAAGGGTCACAGACATCCATTATTAGGGAAAGCGCAGCTCAGTTGTTAAGACTACCGCGACGGAAATGTAACGGCTATATCTCTGGAATAGGCAATAAGGAAAACAACTGCAAGGGCATGATTACCATCAAATGTTCGTCGCTGGTTAGCGATTTCACCTTTGAAACGGACGTTTATATAATGAATAGACTCATAAATAACTTACCCAGCTGTACCTTGCCTAAGCCAGACTGGCCTACTCTGAACCAAATAACTCTTGCAGATCCCGAATTTTACAAAAGTAGGCCTATTGATATCTTATTTGGGGCAGATATCTATTCCACTATCCTTATGGACGGTATCTGTCGATCAGAAGGTGTGTTGCCCATTGCCCAACAAACCCAGTTGGGATGGATCTTAAGCGGCAACTACAAAACGTACCATTGCAATGTGACCCTAAATAATATCGAAGATATGCAGCAATTTTGGGAAGTGGAGGACATACATGAACCTCTAGCAATATCAGAAGAAGATCAAAATTGCATCGAATTTTACCAAACTTCGACCTCCAGACGGGCAGATGGAAGCTACGTCGTTAAAATACCCTTCAAAGAAGATTTTGAGAACAATTTAGGCGAGTCGAAAACAAAATCGATTGCTCAATTTTTCCAAATAGAGCGGAAATTAAGTAAGCAACCAGCTCTGGCATGTGACTATAAAATGTTTATTTCTGAATACTTAGAGCTCGGACATATGACACCCGTTGCGCCACACGTACAGCCGGACTGCTACTTGTCGCACCATTGCGTCCAACGATCTGAGTCATCAACTACCAAATTGCGTGTCGTCTTTAATGCCTCGGCAAAAACCTCGAGCGGATACAGCCTCAATGATCTCATGTGCCGAGGACCCAATTTACAACAAGACCTTCAGAGCCTTATCTTAAAATGGAGACAATTTAGATACGCTTTTACAGCAGATATAGAAAAAATGTTTCGCAAAATCTGGCTACATCCCGATGACCAGAAATATCAGAAAATTATCTGGCGAAACCATCAATCTCAACCTTTAAAAGAATACCAGTTAGCGACAGTTACCTATGGCACTAAAGCCGCACCATTTTTGGCCATGATGACACTGAAGCAACTGGCCATCGATGAAACGCCAAACTATCCACAAAGTTGCGCTCCTGACATCTTAGAACACTCGTTTTACATGGATGATCTCATGCATGGTGAACACTCAGCGACAGCAGCTAAACAGCTCAAAGCAGAGATGATCAGCCTCCTCAAATCAGGCGGATTTAATCTCAGAAAATGGCGATCAAACTTGCCGGAATTAATAGATAGTTCAGATGCACTTCAAAAGGAAGACTTTGACTTTAAGCAACCGGAATCAACCAAAACATTAGGTCTTCGGTGGGAACCCAAAAATGATCAATTCATTTTTCATCCTATAGAATTTATCTCCAGAAACATCCTTACAAAAAGACAATTCCTATCTCAAATATCTAAAATTTTTGACCCCTTGGGCTGGTTAGCACCAGTCACAATAAAACTTAAGATCTTGTTCCAAGAATTATGGAAATCTGACCTGGGTTGGGACAACCCTGTCCCTCAAGAAATCGCGTCAGAGTGGAATACTATTAAAGCCGATCTATCTCATATATCTCGATTTAAAATACCACGTTGGATTCAAACCCAGGCAAAGGATATCATCGAACTCCATGGCTTTTGCGACGCTAGCACAAAAGCATACGCATGCGTCGTGTATTGCAAAATACAGAGAGAAAATGAAACTCATGTGACCCTTATTGCAGGGAAATCAAAAGTAATACCGCTGAAAAAACCACAATCGATACCGCGTCTGGAACTCAGCGGCGCTCTCTTGTTGTCAAAACTTATGAGAAAAATCATCTCATCCCTATCGAGCTACAAGGTGCATGTTTATGGTTGGATTGATTCAACGGCTGTTCTAGGTTGGTTAAGTGGTGAACCGGAGAAATGGAAACCCTTTGTTGCGAATCGAGTGAGGCTAATTACTGAAATAATCCCTAAAGATAACTGGAGTTACGTAAAATCCAAAGAAAACCCCGCAGATTGCGCAAGCCGCGGTTTACCTGCTGCTCAATTAGCCTATTATTCACTGTGGTGGCAAGGGCCCGACTGGTTACCACAATATAAGCCTACAGAATCTCATAATATGCCGATTTATACGAGCATTACAAACGCAGAACTCAGAAAGAAAGAGGCAGTAAATACGGTCATTTTTAACCCCGAAAATTCAATAATCAATCAACTATTACCAAAATATAGCACTTTAAGGAAAGTTACCCGAGTATTAGCTTACATCAACAAGTTCATCGACATTGTTGCTTACAAGAAAAAACGCACAAGTTTTCTTACTCTGCAAAATATAAAGACAGCAAGAGAAATGGTAATTAAGCACGTCCAAAACGAATATTTCTACGAAGAAATATCACGGCTGAAAAGGAATGAACCACTAAATAAGAAAAGCCAGATTCTTAATCTCAATCCCATACTAGACAATAATCAAATGCTCCGTGTCGGTGGCAGACTTAAACATTCGAATCTTGATCCAGAAATGAAGCATCCTATCATAATCCCGAATCAATCGAAACTGGCAGATCTAATCATAGATGAATCCCACGAACTTGTATTTCATGGTGGAGTAAAAATGACTACTGGATTTATAAGACACAAATACTGGATTCTTGGTGGAAATAGAGCCACAAAGAAACGAATAAGAATGTGTGTCAAATGTAAAAGAAACAATCCAATACTACAACATCAAATCATGGGTGACCTACCTCCAGCACGATTGATTCCTAACAGACCTTTTTACCACACAGGAATAGATTACACCGGACACATCCTTATTAAGGCCAACAAAGGCCGTGGCATTAAAACCAGTAAAGGATATGTCGCAGTTTTTGTTTGTATGGTGACCAAAGCCATACATTTAGAAATTGTCTCAGATCTCACAGCGTCAGCATTTATTGCCGCGCTTCGTCGAATGTCGGCTAGAAGGGGAGTTCCAGGGCACATCTATAGTGATCAAGGAACCAACTTCATAGGAGCCAACAAAATTTTAAAACAAGAGCTTGCCGAAATCTCCTATATCTTGTCGGACCAAGAAGTAACCTCGACAATCGCTGAAATGAATATTGAGTGGCACTTTAACGCTCCATCATGGCCATCTGCTGGCGGACTCTGGGAAGCTGCAGTGAAGAGCCTAAAACATCATCTCAAGCGGGTCGTGGGTGAGCAAAAATTAACCTACGAGGAATATATTACCCTACTAACCCAACTCGAGGCTTGTTTGAACTCCAGACCACTGTGCCCTCTGACAGAAGACCCTGAGGATTTGGATTTTTTGACCCCGGCTCACTTCTTAGCAAGTGGCCCCAGCTTAACGATTTTCGAAACAGAGCATGACCTCAGAACACGGTGGCACTTGACGCAAAAAATCTATCAAGATATATGGGATAAGTGGAAGACTGACTACCTCTCGCAGCTTTCTACGAGAGTCAAATGGCGACAGCAACAAAGGAATCTCAATCTTAATGACATCGTTATTATAAAGGACGACAACCTTCCACCAGGAAAATGGAGTCTAGGTCGCGTAATAGCGCTGCATCCTGGAAGTGACGGACACATAAGGGTCGTCACACTTAAAACCAAAAATGGGGTCTTAAAACGCCCAGTTGTAAAACTGTCCTTACTGCCAACAAATAAAAATGATCAAGATCCAAATGGCCCAAAGGTTGATAATAAACTGCCAGCGGCGAAGAAAAAACGTCCTATCTCATTTTCAGCAATGGTTTTATCTTTGACATTATTTATGCTGACACTAATAAACACCACTCAAGCATCCTATAACTTCACCCCGCTGACAAACAATAGTGTATACTTTGACAAAGTATCTAATATGCACTTAATTAGAGATGATTGGCATTTAATAGTCTATTATGACACAAACCCATATCAAGAAGGAATGGCGGCACTAACAAAGTATATCAAGTACCTTGAAACCTTATGCTCAACGATTAGAACACAAACACCTTGCGACGGCGTCATGTTACAACTCGAGCACGAGTTCGAAGAAATCAAACATTACGATAATATTGTCATGATAAATGACTCGTTTATGACTAATAAGAAACGCCGGCGACGCGGCTTGCTAGACGGGGTAGGCTACGTTGCAAATAGTTTATTCGGAGTATTGGACCAACGATTTGCAGAAAAATATGAGAAGGATATTGACCTTTTAAAGCATAATGAAAACCACTTATACAACCTCTGGAAAAACCAAACGTCGGTCGTAGAAGCTGAATTTAATTTAATGAAAAGGATTGAGAATACTATAAACAAACATCACAAAATAATAAATCAAAGGCTTAATTCTCTCCAAGATTCTTATAAAAATCTCGCTCAGCAAGTGCAAAACATAACCATCGTCACTGACTTCATAACCTCGACTTTCACTGCCAACAACTTGTTGTATACCCTTCGACGAATCCAGGACTCAATTTTAGATACAGTAACTGATATTTATAGTGGAAAATTAGATTTTCACTTGATATCGCCGAAACAACTCAGATCTGAGCTAAACATAATATCAGCACAAATATCTGGAGACTTGGTAGTTCCTGTCGACAACTTTAATCTTAAAGATCTGTACAGCTTGCTCAAAGTAAGAGCCAAATACTCTGGCAAATACCTAATAATAGAAATAAAAATACCCCTGATTGAAAGAGATATTTACGAGGTATTTAATCTTATCCCGGTTCCACGCATTGTGAAAGATAACAGGATGATGAAGGTCGAAACTATCTCTGAATTAGCAGCCATCAACATGAGAAAGGATTCTTATTTAACTATCACAGACACGGATCTGCAGTCATGCGTATTACAAAACCCTGTGACTATTCTGTGTCATATCAGAAAGCCTATTCACCACATGAAAGATGATCATAGTCTATGCGAGACGATCCCAGGCACAAGAACTTGTAAAACTAAAACTACCCCGTGCAAGGATGACTGGAGAGAGTTAACATCAGAAAACAAGTATTATTATTTATGCTGCAATGAATGTAACGTCAAACTTCTATGTGAAAATCAAGTTGAGGCAGTTAGGTTATCAGATGCTGGTCTGTTGCGTGTTGGGGAAGGCTGTCTAGCAAAAACAGAAAATTTTATGGTGTACTCAAACAAAAGATTGTCTAGTAAAATTAGTACGACGAGAAATATTATCTCACCTGAAATATCACCAATTAATCACATAATAAATATCACTATGCCAGAAATCTCATATGAGCATAATCCCAATAACTCAGATGACCTCAGGCAATTTGAAGCCATTAAGAGAAGTCTTGAGATCATGAAGCAGAGTGAACCTTTGAGCACTAATATCTCCTACCACGACGTCCACCAGTATACCGCTATATATCTCATCATATTGGGCATCTTGTTATTGGTGGCAGCTTACTGTTTTAAACGTTGGCGTCAAAGGCAACGTAAAGGAAATCGCTCCACTTCTGCAGCAGAGCGGTCTACAGCCCCTGCGGCAACTGCGGTGCCATCTCCACACACCGTTGCTGATAGTGTTGTGATTGAGTGTAGTGAAATTAGGGAAAATGGGCAATCTAGTAGTAAACCAGTGAAAAGTGATCCTAAGCGACTAGCGCTATCTAGTGAGTGCTTACAAAAAAAGGAAGATAGAGGTTCTTCACCGATCTTTCGCGTGTTCTCTCTTCCTGATTTACACTGTAGCGACTCTGTTTAATTTGTAAGGTTACCTTAATCTCACCTACTAACATAACTCACCCTACATAACTATTTTAGTATTAGTTGAACATTGTTTTCACCTTGTTAGTATTAATTTCATTACCCATGTAACTATACCTACCTACTAACCTCATCCTTTTCTCCCTCGGGAGCATGTTCGGGTTATTCACCGAACAATAATAAACATGTCAGCATAATTGCGACATCGCGCGCTATGCCCTGAATATTTTATGTATTACCTAAGTAAAATAGTCAGTACGCTTTCGGATAGCATATCGGGCGCGACTCAACCTCATCTCATTCACCTCATTAGTTTTAATAGTTATCCCAGTTAAGTTACTGAAATATACCTATCTTTATAATCTTTAATCCTAGTTTATATTTATCTCACCCCAACCCCGAACAATAGCTTATGTATCAGAATTACACATAGGCTATAATTTATAAAGATATATATACGCACACACATACAACAACAACAACTTACAAAAATATTGCGTATTTTTGTTTTAAGTCCATACTAGCGTAGCCGCGCGTGGTAGCTATTGGGTTCATACAACACATACCACGCAAAAATCAACAACGACACATTCTGAACTCAACACTCGAAAGTACCTAATAGTAGCAATAGTTTCATGCCCTAGGCTTTCGATAAACAATAATTGTTTACCTTTTGTTTAACTTCTCAAAAAGGTTAATTACAATACTCTCATTTTGTTGGTTACTATATTGTTACCGAACTTTTGGTAGTGGAGTTGGCTTCGACTGACGAGCAACTCCGAGTTGTTTCAAAAACAATTTTCTGTTGGTATGTTGTTTAGAAAAACCGAGTGTATCTTTGTTTAGTGTTTAGCAGGTTTCTGTAGTGCACTTTTGTTTTATTTGTTTTTGTTTCAATTGTTTTCTGATTTATGGTTTTAGTTTTGGAATTAGGCTGAGTATTAGTTTGCGTTATACGTAACCAGTGTTTTGGTCCTAAATGTAGCCTTGAATAAATGCCCAAGTTTTGGGCTAAATTAATTTGATATCGATTCACAAATAGATCTGATACCTAGTCTAAAAAAACTATCGGTATTTAATTGAAATTCTTGCTCTTTTAAAGTCTTTGAACGGTCTTCTTCATTTAAATTTCTCTCTACTTCTGAAATAATCAAGTGTAGTTTGCGTGTGCTCTATGTGCTAATTGGAAACAAGTGCGAGCCGGAATCGCGCACGAAGGGTTCCGTACCATTATCGCAAAAAAACGGTAAATATATTACGTTTATTATATTTTATATATATTTATTATATTATACACCTAATTATTGAATTTCTTAATATGATCATCAAACACATAAGTAAAACGAAAACGGTGAAACGATAAAGCACTGTACTGTAAATGGAAAAGTTCTGTCAAAAAAATATAACACCTTATAAACTTTATCTTTTATATATCTAATATATAAAGATAAAGAAAAAGTAAAGAAAAAGATAAAGTATGTATGTATTATTCCTTATAGACTCCGAAACGGCCGGACTGATTTTAAAAATTATTTCACTTTAGGGAAGCTACACTATCCCCGGTTGACATAGGCTACTTTTGATCCCTGTATTCCCACGGGAACGGGAACAACGCGGGTGAAACCGCGAGGCCTCCGCTAGTATCTCATAAAAGCTAAATTGTCCAATACACCTATAAACCTATCTATCTATATGAACTACACGTGTCACCCACACATACACTTAAAAAAACAATTCAATAGAATTTGAAATCAAATTAAGCTGAAAAAAATAATTAAACCGAGTATCTCGTAGGTACGGCTAAGGGGTTATAATAAGACTACCCTACCCTCCCGTGTTCACTCGAGTAGCACAGAATCGATTTATTTTTACGTCTAGGTAGGTATTATACCTTCGCCCCGACATTTTCCTTTCATTATTATTTGTTTACAATGTTGGAAAATTAATTTTTCATGTAGCTAAGTACCTATTTACTATCTATTCGGTATGGGTTGATAAATGCCAAGGGTACTTGACTTTATATGGATTGGGAGGAGTTTTGAGGTTGATTCTAATGAGGTTCTACTAAGAATTAAATGGACGAAGTTTCTAATAAGCTCTAGTTAGAAGGTTTTCTTGTTGGGTTTTTTTTAGGAGAAAGCCATAGACAAGTGACATGCTACAAACGAAAGCGCAAAGACCTTATACTTCTTACTACTAGACTGTGCACTATGACGCAAAAACCGGTCCGAGCGAGAGGGCTCCCGCTGGTAGTGTGTCTCTTTCTAATGAGGTGACCATGACCAAACATAACACGGGACAAATTGATTGTAAAAACAATAGTGTAAGTATCCCAATATATGTATTTATGCTAACTACGCTACCTAAACCTACCAAATTCATTGAAAAAAAAAATATGTGTGTATATTTTTTGGAATCTACGTCACTTACCGAGTCGGTGTCGAGCGTACAGAATTTCGACATCCCAAGTTTTTCCATTGGTGTCGTAAGAGCCGACTAAGGGACAAACCAGAGAATGATCAGCAGCGTTCTCTGTGCATTTGTAACAACCATACTGGGATCGCCAACCCGCCTGCAAAGCAATTCCCATGAATAGCACAAATAAAACATAGCCCCTAGTGCCCGGCAGCCTGCCTAACCTCGACTACGGTAGCGGTCTAGGTTACGGTATGGCAAGGGGTGCAAAGAATCCCGGACGAGATCCGGCTACCCCTACAAATACCGACGACAGGACCTGGCAACGTACAACACGCGCACACTCCGGACTCCGGACCGACGATAAGATGACCGAACTCGAAGAGGAATTGAGCAGTTTACGATGGTGTATTCGGGGAGGACTCGATAATTCTGAAATCCCAAGTCTGCATAAGTCTTATTCTTCAAGACCCATCGTATAGATAGGAAAAAAAACTCTCTTATCTTATTCTCAAGCTCATGAAGGAGAGGCGTTAGATGATCCTGCAGTCTTCATACTAGCTCGTAACAATACGATGCTTTGAAATACCCCAAAGGATCTCAATGATTTCACATATTGTCCAGTTGAGTAGACAGTTGAGACGCAAAACTACACCAATTTTATATCACAATATCCACTAGGAATCAATTTGCAAATAATATTAACAGCCGCTGAACTTCACTCGAAAAATCCCGCCAAAAACAACAACCTGGTGGTCTTACATTTAGTATTACCAGGCCCAAACATTTAAAAGTACTACTCTTACTCAGTATTAATGTTTTTTTTTTTAAATACAATGAATTAATTAATTATAGGAACTGTAAAAATATTTAAATACGTTTCAAAGTTTCATAGACTTTGAAACGTATTTAAATATATTTTTTTATTCGTTCGTTTTGGTATAACATAAAAATGAAAAATATAATATTTTCTACCATTTCTACCAAATCCAATGATTAGTTGAGCTAGCAAGATGTCAGACAAGGACACACTACCAGCCAAAGACCTTATATTTCGTAAGAAGTATAAGGTCTTTGCGAAAGCGTTATCGATTGCAAAAATGTCAAACGCTATTTAAATGTCATATGATCAATCCCTTGGCCAATTTTTTTTTTGATATTTTTCTTTAATTTTTATTTTATAGTAGACTAGCGGACGCCTCGCGGTTTCACCCGCGTAGTTCCCGTTCCCGTGAGAATACAGAGATAAAAAGTAGTCTATGTCAACCGGGGATAGTGTAGCTTCCCAACGGTGAAAGAATTTTTGAAATCGGTTCAGTAGTTTTTAAGTTTATTCAGCACGGTAGAATAAATTTTTATTACTTGTAAATTTTAATTTTAATTTATTTGACGTTCAAAAGTGCCGTTTATTGGCCTAGTTGAATAAACATATTTGACTATGACTTCTTAAAAGAAGAAGAAGAGCTTTGACTTTATTAGTTACATACAAAAATACAAACATACAAATCTTTCCTCTTTATAATATTAATTTACATAATTTTTGACATTGATATTTAAATGTTTTTTTTTTTTAAATTGAGTAAATTATATTTTAATAGTTTTTTTTTAATTTATTTGGTTCTCATGTTAAAGTTGACATTCTATACAATTTGTAATTTAATTATTTTTCTTTGACATTTGTTTTTGATTTTTATTGTATTATTACTAGCTGTTCCCCGCGGCTTCGCTCCCGTGGACCACCCCCACAGGGCCCGTTTTCGGGATTACAAAATAGTCTATGTCACTCAGGAATAATGTAGCTTTCTATTGGTGACAGAATTTTTTAAATCGGTCCGGTAGTTTCGGAGCCTATTCGGTACAAACAAACAAAAAAATATTTCCTCTTTTAATTTTTGATTTAGTATTTTTTGACGTTGGAGTTTAATTGTTTTGTATAAATCGAGTAAATTAGAATCATTATTATGATCACAAAATTTGCATGTTGAATTCAGTCGGCGGAATATGAATAACTATTGTGTTTACTAAAAGATCTGTACAGTGCTATATTTCAGGCAAATAAATAAATCTATCTATTTATCTTGCATATTGGTATTGCCACCATCGGCATCGCTAATATATTTTTTATTAATTTATCATTTTATTTCGAAAATAATTAACCTATTTTATATTTGGTTTGAGCCACACAACAAAAACCACACAGGGCTGGGTTATAGCGACCCGCTTATTTTAAATTTAATTACAAATTGAAATGCTGAGTAAATACAATATTATTATTGAATTATAATATATTCATTATTAAATTACATATAAAGATACTTTCATAATAAACATTGATATCGAATTATACTTGTCTAGGGCTAAGCAGGATCTTAGGTGACAAATCATGCACTAATTTTTTGAGTGTCTCTGTAACATAACGAGAACGGTCGAGTGCTTTAATATACTCTCATACTGTTAATCCATATGAGTTAACTACTAACTCCCCTCGTAATATCTTCTGGGACAGAAATCAAAAGAAATTAATTAATCGTCAGCCATCCCCGACCGAATGTTTTCTCATTAATGGCTCCAGTAAGATTATTTCGCCATAAGCCCTCGCCACATTACTAATCACCGCTTCAAACGCTCGGGTGGCGCCCCCTCGCGGGCGAAGAGAGCACTAGCCCTCCGACGGCCAAATTGAAAACGTATAGCTTCACACATGAAGACTGCAATCAAAGGTGGGTAGAAAATAACTTAAGATTTATTTAAAATAATGGTATCGTAATAAAAGGATAAAAAAAAATATTACAAAAAATTACAACTGACTTCCAAATAAAAACACAACAAAGTGAAAAATAACTTCAATTTCGGAAGTTGGTGTTCTTGTTTTTGTTTTTTCGTTTTTTGACACCAACTTTCGAATTTGAAGTTATTTGACCGACTTCAAAAAGGAGGAAGTTATCAATTCGGTTGTTTTTTTTTATTTGTGTTACCCTCAGACCTTTTTACTAGGTGAACTGTGTTAGGTGAACCGATTTTGATTGAAATTATGTTTTTGTTTGAAAGCTGGTGCTTGTCATTTAAATTTCATCAAGATCTGATGAAGAACTTCGGAGATGTATACATCAGAACTCTTTAATAAATGACGGCAAATCACTCGGGATAGCTGCAATCGCATGTTATGGTCTATAGAACTGGTACATTATGTGCCATAACTAAAAAGTGTTTTTTTTTTTTCAAAAAAATACAACCGACTTCCAAATAAAAACACTACAAGTGAAAAATTACTTCAATTTCGGCAGTCTGTGTCAAAAAACAAAGAAACGAAAACAGGAACACCGGCTTCCGAAATAGAAGTTATTTTTCACTTTGTAGTGTTTTTATTTGGAAGTCGGTTGTATTTTTTTGTAAAAAGGTTTTTATTTTCAATTTTTAGTGTTTTTATTTCGAAGTGAGTTGTAATTTTTTGTAAAAAAGTTTATATTTCTCACTTTTTACTTGTGTTACATATCTTTATTGCCCACAGTTATTCCAGAATAGATTACCCGAATAACATGAAACTTGGACACAACTGGTGAAATAATAGTGTACCAGGGTGAACTGTACACATCTGCGTACCCAAATAGACCGTGCCGTGCCGGCGGCGTGATGTTATGTTATGAAATGGTGTAAACAATAAACAGAATTGCAATTGCAGAAATCTCGAGAGATTTGCCGTCATTTATTAAAGAGTTCCGTTGTATATATCCAATGTCATTCATTGATTTCCACTTGATCAAATTTAAATGGGACCACATGAGAAGTAACAGCTTATAAATAAAAAAAAACATAAAAATCGGTTCACATAGTAAAAAGTTCCGAAGTAACACATAAAAACAAAAAAAGACATTCGAATTGAGAACCTCATTGTTGAAGTCGGTTGAAAATGATGAAAATCAACCCGACAAATAATTAAGAGAATCAACGGCCTCGATTCGAGGAGCTCGTGGATAAATGATAACAGCCGCACGGGTCGATCTTCAAGGTTAAGCAACGCATGACGAGGTCGGTCCGTGGATGGGTGACCATTTCAACATACTGAGTTTCATCCGTGCCTCGGACAGCACGCTAAGCCGTTGGGCCCGGCTGTCATTTGAAGATCTTTGTCAGTCGTTATGGTTAGTCAGAAGCTTGAGATCTGACGCCAGTCTTACCAAGGGGTATGGTGTTACCCAGTTACTGGGTTGTGGAGGTCAGATAGGCAGTCGCTCCTTGTAAAACACTGGTACTCAGCTGAATCCGGTTAGACTGGAAGCCGACCCCAACAACAATTGGGCAAAGGCAGATGATGAACGGCCTCAATTAAGCAAAACTCGCGTTTAAATATTATAGTTATTACAGTAATATTATTTTTGAGTCGCTCTGTCGACGGCGCGACAAAAGAGATGCAAAGCGTTTCACGCAACATAATACGCAAACAATGGATCGTCGGTGCAAAGCCGTTTTCTACGAAACGGCAAACGGCACAGCACGTCGTTACGCGTCTCGCTGATTTCGTAAATACACTTCTTTTTAGCCCAGGTAAACTTCGCCTTAAATATATTTTAAAGTGTTCAACGTCGAGAACGAGCTAACTGAATTACACGAACTATTTGCAATCGAAACTACGAAAAGATTGCTCAATAAAAGCGAACGGGGAAAAGAAACATTTTCTTTCGTTTGTTTCCTTTCAAATTATCGACGGAGAAGGGGATGAGGCGGGTCGAGCCGGCATCCCGACTGGACGTACGGGCCTCGCATTTAAAAGCGATATAAAAAACTTGGGCCTTTATTTTGCAGGATGACCTAAGTGGCCGGCCGGACCGTACAAAAACCCTCTTGGACTTACCTGTATTTTCCACTTATTTATCCAACGTTTTTACATTCGCACTGTTTGTTGGTACAGCGCGCTTTGTCTGTTCGGGAAGATCCTGTTTTTTAACGAGTACTTAGGGTCTAATTAAAAGGAAAGCTCCGCACGGACAGTCGAGGCCTTTTGATGCCCACTGTTATTACATTTCGTGTATAAATTTAATTTGTCTGGATGGAGTTTCGAGTGGAGAGCTTACCTTGTTTTTTTGGGTGTATGTTATTGAATATTGTGAAGTGTTCTCTTCGAGAACGTTCTTGTTAGTAAGAGATTTTGTCTTAACAATAGGCACTGGAAGCATGTATGGAGATGAAGAGTTGTCTATGCATTTGTGATTTAATTATTAGATGATGTTATTTTCCAAAATGTTTAAAGACAGAACGTGTGTGTATATATTTCGCGTACATTAGGAGAGTGCGTCACAGTACTTATCTGGCACTCAAAGTTTACTCGGAACATGCTAACGCCACTAAAACCACAGCTTAAGACCATTAACGGTGTCAATAACAGTTTCAAAAATTACGACGCCATTATTAAAGATAATGCGATAATATGTTAACATTTGACGAGTAATAAACCATAAGTCGCATCGCGTTGGACCCGTAATGAGGGAAATACCATTGCTCACGGCATTTACATTAAACTTAAGTTCATCGACAGTAAATGTCAGTGCGGGAATGATGCCCTGCGCAAGAGTCGACTCCCGCGAACGCCATTACGGGTTTTATCTCCCTTATGACAGATGGCGCAATAAAATTTTATTTTAAATCAGGAATAACTTCAAATAATGAGAGAACACGTGTCGTGTCCTTCGGGATCATTATAAGATCGAGTACCGGTCGATTCGGTCCGAGATATCTGTTTGATTTACTGCATGACTTTTGAGAGCTCTAAATCACTTTTGTATGGAACTTGAGAAAACTATTAGCTATTATTATTGGCGAACTACGAGTGTCCTTTGTGTGGCCTCCAGTCCTCCAGTCCTCCACCCGTGCGGGATAGACGATACTTTTTTATTCGGTGAATTATTATGATTTTCTGATTTGCGTGGCGAAACATGAATTATAAACTATTTTTGAGTTATGGGCAAAAAGTATTCGTGAATCGTATTGTGGCTGTTGATATCTCATTTTGGAAACTGACATAAATTCTTGGATGTTTACGATTTTTTTTATGAAAGATATTTTTTGCTATGTGATTTATTTCGTGTCTGTTCAACTTTTTAGCTGAAGTATCGTCACGGATGTCCTTGTAAGATATCATGCCAAAACCAATATCTGGAAAGAATTATGAGCAACTTTCTGTGTCCTGAGTACTGGCAGTTGATACAACATGGTCTTCACGTTCATGAAGGCCTACATACCCTTTAGTGCCGTAAAACAGTAACTTTCTAAAGCATACTCCTTAGTAACGGCTAGGTTAAAAGGTTTGAAAAAAAATATATTATTGATTCATGTAGGTACATAATTTTGCACACAAGGTTTTTTCGTGTAACTAATAGTTTTGCTTTAAAAAAATAATTAACAAAACGATATTTTTTCGCAACTTTTGGAAACTACTCCAAAACGACTTGGATGTTTAAAAATATTTTTCACAGAAAAGTTGATGGCTGGAGTTTCGTCATAACTAACATAGCATATGTAAATCAAATAATATTTTGTAAACAAAACTGTTGAAAAGGAGTTTCAATATTGATATTTTGGCATCGAGCGGACGCACGGCCAGTACTGCGTTAACATTGGGGCGTATATAGCGCCTTACACCAACACATGTCACGTTCCTAATACAAACTTCTTTCTTACACACCCACGTACCAATAAACACCACATCATAGACCAAATGACGCCAATAAAAACTAAAATAAAATACCATAAACATTTATAATTTCGCAGATCTCCAAATTAACACGTCTCCCAACTCCACATTCTTTCTCTATTATGTCACTCTATTGTGTTAGAGTGCCAAAAGCCATCGACAGGTTTTTTTTTTAGCCTTTTCGAAACAATATTTACGACGGTCATTAATTATGTCCAATGTCCAACCTGGCCAATGTTTTGGGCCAATTTATTAGGTCCCAAATTCTTTAGATGAATGATTGATCATTTGATCAATGTTGGGTCCAACGTAGATTGGGGAGGTGATAAATGTAGGATGGTGCCATGCTGTCTGCTGTGTGAGGTCTGAGCTTCCAGTATTTTTTTTAATTGCTTCTAATGGACTAAATTTTTAAGGTTATGTATTTTCCAATATTGTTTTGATTATGGTGTTATTGTAAGTTATTTGTACTGTTCTGTCAGCCTGTGTTTTTCTATTACGGCACAAAGGTGCCGCGGGAGACTGTTACAGAATATGTTGGTTTGAGCTAGACAAATTTGACAAGCAATGGTCCACACTTACTTGCCCTGGACTGAAACAGCTTTTTTTTGTTATAAGTTTTCTTTACATTTTTACAAATTTTAATACCGTGTCTCGATCGTCAAAAAACGTTTTTAACAAGCATGCAATAAATTAGTAGGTTGATTTGTACGTGAGATCCTGGCCAAGTCTTTGTTACAACATTGGACCCAATATTACGCTTAACATTCCTTAATTTATTAATGGTTTGGAACAAAGGTGTGTCCAACATGGGTTGGACAGGTTGTTGGTGCCATGCTGTCTGCCAAACCCGTGTGGGGTCTTGTGCATTTTTTTTTGTTTTTAAAGGTACTATTGATTGATTTATAGTTTTAAAAGGTAGGGTTTTTTTTCATTTTGGCGATGCGTTTGTCACGAACAAAACCATAGATATAATTTACCTGCATAGTTTAGATTGTTCAATAATAATACTTTAGTCATGTTAATAATTAGATACGGATAAATTTGTGATATATTAAAACTAAATGAAAGTAAATTTAAAACTTTAGTTAAAAACACACTTTGTAAACCAGCATATAAAAATTAGATGATTATATTCAAGATAAGAATGCTTGGAAACATGCTGGTCCTGCTCCATAGGGCAATCTTTAGTGTAGACATAATCAAATTTGTTAATTTATATTCATAGTTATTGTATTTTTTTATTTTAAAGAAATTGTCTCACACACGGTTCCGTTGTTGTTGAATTAGGTATTTTACCTATTTTTGCAATATTTGTAAGTATGTGAGAACCATGTTCCTATTTATCAAATTAATGAATTTACCTGCTCTTTTAATATATTTATACCTGTACGTAGTATAGTGTGTAGTATTTTTTTTAAAGAGTAAGTATGGAGTTTCTTGTGCATTCTTCTCCATAACAAGCTACTTTTCCGAATGCACGGTAGAATCCACATTTATTACTTTTAAATTTTAATTTGTATTTGACGTCCAAAAGTGCCGCTTATTGGACTAGTTCAATAAATACATTTGACTTTGACTTTGGCCCTTATAAATACCTTATAAATCATATTCAAATATTTAAATAGATGGAGCACATTGTCGAGTATTAAAGCTTATTATTTATTATTATTTTGTAATTCCATACAGAGGTAATGTTCACAAATAAACAGTTTGTTAAACATACAGGTAACGATAGTATTAAAATAACCCACCCACGAGCAACGAATTAATTCACTACGTAATCCCTATTGTATAGGAACTGATCGAATTACAAATACTCCCAATAAAACTCAACCATTTTATTACCAATAATTTACTACATCGCGTCGTTGAATGTAAAAATGAAATTAAAAACAAACCATTAAACGATTTTATACGAGAATCCCTAACAAGGACGTTTCCCTTAACCGGATCGGGAGCACACCTGGGTACTCGAAATTTGCCCTAAAAGGTCCCAAACGACAGTCTTGCTCAACAATGTAATGGCGTATGTACAAATATTTGTACAGAAAGCTGAACTTTATTCTGTTTGAATTGAAGTTGTAATTCCTTCGCACATTAGGCTTCATGTTGGTAGCTATTGGACATAAGTCATTCCGGAAGCAAGGAGTGCCGAGATGGTAGATTTTAAAAATGGAACGTTTGATTTGCATTTGAATAAGAGCCCCCGGCGACCCAGGTGCGCAGAGTACAGTCGAGTCCTAAAGTTTTTCGATTTTTTCCAATGTGGACACGAGTTAGTTAAAATTAATATGGATGATGACCAGTTATAATCGACGGTGTCGCTGTCCTCCAATAGGGATTTACATACGGATTAAAGTCACACGCTTTTATTTAATTACTTGAAAGTTTATCAAATTTCTATGCATCCTACACAATTAAATAAGGACCTTTTATTTTACATATTTCTGGCTTCAATTTAAAAAATGCTCCAATTTGAATTTTGTGCGTGTCTGTACTATCATTAGGTGGCGTAGAATCATGTGATTTTACATTGAACAATTCAATAATAGGGTGACAAAACGCACGTGTTTCTAATGGCTAAGAATATATTGTTATTATTGTGTTAAGATTCACATACTTATATCAACTTCTTTTGTAACTCACCTACTCGTAAATTCGAAGGATTTAAGTAGATACAGATTTCAGACAAACATTTTCCTGGACCATCATATTACTGGATACATAGGTGGTTTACTAATTTATTTATCATCTATTACTTTATAATATTAAGCAAAAACAAACTCCTGAACAAATCTATATATATAAAACAAAGTCGTGTTAGTTACACCACGTATAACTCAAGAACAGCTGAACCAATTTTTATGATTTTTGTGTTTTTGGATTTGTCTTTGTCCGGAATAAGATAATAAGTATTAAAACATGAAAAAAATTAACGATAAAAAAACATTTTCCCATACATTTTGCGAACACTGCGCCATCTTTGATACATGATAGAAACAAAGCACACACAAAAATGAAAATGGCGTTGTATGCTGGTTCCGGTATTGCCAGTAGATGGCGTTGTCGATTTTTCTGGCATTCATACTATAATTATAATGCATAAAACACATTTTTTTCTACCTATGTCCGTTATAGACTTTGAAACCATTCAACCGATATGCCCCAAACCGGTTTCATTAAAAAGGCAATGCGAAGATGGTTTAGACCAAAAAAAGAAATTGTAGGTATTGTAAGGTCGAAGGTATTTGTGGAGCGAAATGATAGACACGACTGCTCAAATAATACTCTCCTTTATTTTAGGATACACATGATTATATAAGGTTGGTTACATACACATAGGTACACTGCATACACACTACACCTCCCATGGCGAGGTAAAATAAAATAAAATTACAATTTTGTTTTATTTTTATAATACATTTACAATTACACAAGAACAAGATAATTACTGTTTAGGATAATACAATTTTGTTCTGTTTTTGTGAATGGTGTCTACATTACCATTCTTTATTATTTTAACATTTGGTGACTCATCTGATATAACTCTATATGGTCCCGAATAAACACTATCTAATTTATTACACATATTATTTTTAACTAAAACTAAATCATCAGGATGGTAAGTAACTGGATTTATATTTCTGTCATATCGTTCTTTTTGTTTTAATTTACTTTTGAGTAAGTTGTCTCGTGCATCTTTCTGTGACTTTTGTAATCTAAATTTTAATTCTAATGGATAATAATCAATGTTATATAGTGGATCAACAATCCTATTGGTCAAATTGCTTGGTAACGAGCATTTTTTTCCGAAAACTAACTCGTAAGGGGTATATTTTGTTGCTGAATGTACTGTAGTATTGTAGCAAAATGACCAAAATGGGAGCCATGTACTCCATGTCTCTGGATGGTTGTCGGTTTGAATACGGAGAAATGAATTCAAATGCTTGTGCGTGTTTTCCAAAGCACCTATACTTTGGTGATGATATGCTGTTGAGTTTAGTTGTTTAATATTTAATAGATTACATACCTCCTTGAATGTTGATGACAGGAACTCGGTACCCCGATCCGTCGCTATCTCCTTCGGTACTCCATACCTTAATATAAAATTATGAACTAACGCTTTCGCTACTTCTTCCGTTCTGCGTGTAACTAAGGGATATGCCTCAATGTATTTGGTGAGTTCACACTGCAACGTGAGGATATAACTATAATTATAATTATCCCTTTCCAGAGGACCTACTAAGTCAATATATATTTTTTCAAAGGCACTATGTGCTGTTGTTGTTATTTCCATAGGTTGTTTGGTATTCTGCGGTGAATACTTTTGTTTCTGACATTTGTCGCACCTCTTTATAAACCCTTTTATATCATCTTCTAATCCCGTCCAATAGTAGTATTTTTTTATATTGTTGAACATTCGTCTCGTACCCGCGTGGCCACTGGTAGGTAAGAGATGAAAATCGTTCAAAATTACTCGTTTATCTTCTTTATTCTCTATTCGTTGTACATCTTTTACTATATGTAAGTGTGGTCCGGTCCACTTTTCCATTATATCTATTTCATTTAATAACTTTTTTATAAAAATGTTATTTTTATTACTTTTTATTAAATAGATTTCCGTAATATTTAAGCTTCTACAAAAATCTTGTAACTCTCTCACAAATTCGGCTCGCGATATTTGCGATGGAGAAGATACATGTTTAATATAGATAGTTTTTTCCTTAGGAATGTACATAAATGTATTACTTTCTTTACATGTTTCACCACTTTTTCTAATTGTTTCTAACTTGCATGCATCAATAAAACGTAATTCCACTGACTCGTTTAAAGTACTAGTATTAGGAGTGCTTACAACGTTTGGTTGATCAGACCGAACTGTAGTTGTGCCACTCGTTCCTATCTTAGAATTATTGTCAATCAGGTTTCTTTTCTGAGCTCTTGTCATAACTGAAACACACGACTCGTGCATTCGTTTTAAGTCATTACATGTTATGGAAATTCGTGACAATGCGTCTGCTGCCGCATTTTCCGTACCCCTGACATGTTCTATCGTAAAATCATATTCTTCTAGTAATAACCTAAATTTAAATAACCTACTTGACGGGTCTTTCATGTTAAATAATGAAATTAAAGGTCTGTGGTCTGTGTATATTTTAAAATGTTTTCCGTACAAATATGGACGAAAATGTTTGATCGCCCACACTATAGCTAGCAATTCCTTATCGATTGTTGGATAATTTATTTCCGCTTTGTTTAGTGTTCTACTTGCAAATGATACTGGTCTTCCATTATTGTTAGACAAAATTGCTCCGATTGCATAATTAGAAGCGTCTGTCTGGAGATTAAACTCATTTTGTTCTGTGAAATCCGGATATTGTAAAATCGGTGGAGATATGATTTTTTCTTTTAAACTATCAAATGCCGACTGACACTTTTCATCCCATATAAAAGAAGCATTTTTACAACATAATTTGTTAAGTGGATAAGCTAACTCAGCAAAGTTTGGAATGAATTTTCTATAAAAATTAACAAACGCAACAAACCTCCTCGTCTCGTCTACATTTGTTGGACACGGATATTTTTTTACTACATTTATTTTATCCGGGTCAGGTAATACACCGTTACCTGATACCACATGGCCTAAATATAGTAATTCCTTCTTTAAAAACCGGCCAAGTGCGAGTCGGACTCGCGCACGAAGGGTTCCGTACTTCCGGTAAATTGCGGTTTACGATTTATGACGTATTAAAAAAAAACTACTAACTAGATCTCGTTCAAACCAATTTTCGCTGGTAGTTTACATAGTAATGTACATCATATATTTTTTTTAGTTTTATCATTCTCTTATTTTAGAAGTTACAGGGGGGGGGACACACATTTTACCACTTTGGCAGAGTCTCTCTCGAAAACTATTCAGTTTAGAAAAAAATGATATTAGAAACCTCAATATCATTTTTGAAGACCTATCCATAGATACCCCACAAGTATGGGTCTAAAGAAAAAAATATTTTTAGTTTTAGTTTCAAGTATGGGAACCCCCAAAATTTGTTATTTTATTTTAATTTTTGTGTGAAAATCTTAATGCGGTTCACAGAATACACCTACTTACCAAGTTTCAACAGCATAGTTCTTATAGTTTCGGAATAAAGTGGCTGTGACATACGGACGGACAGACAGACAGACAGACAGACAGACAGACAGACAGACAGACATGACGAATCTATAAGGGTTCCGTTTTTTGCCATTTGGCTACGGAACCCTAAAAATTACATTTCTGCGGGTTTAATTTTAAATTTACTTTCCGCAGTCGTTCGAAAACGTCTTGTAGATTCTTGTTATGACTATCTAAGTTTCTACCAAAGACCACTAAATCGTCTAAATAAATAAGGCATTTTTCATACGTTAAGCCAGACATAGCCATGGTCATCATTCTGGAAAATGATCCTGGACTCGTTTTTAAACCCATTGGCGTACGAGTCATTTGGTATTGTCCTGAACAGAATGCTGTGTACTTTCTGCCTTCCTGTTCTAGTGCAATATTATAGTAACCTTGATACATATCTAAATGTGAAAAATATACCGAACCCGATAGCGAATCAAGTATTTCGGAAATATTTGGAAGTGGAAACCTGTCGTCTTCAATACAATTATTTAATTTTCGGTAATCAATAACTAGTCGCCACTTTTTCTGACCTGTACCGTCAGTCTTTTTAGGAACTAGTAATACTGGACTAGACCATTCGCTACGACATGGTTCTATGATCCTTTCTCTTAACATTTTATCAATTTGTTGCTTAATTTCTCCCTTCTGTGAATGTGGTAAACGATATGGCTTTGTAAATTCAGAAGTTACATTTGGTTTTAAACTAATGGTATGTTTATAAATACTTGTTGTAGTTAATCTATCCCCTGGCAAATAAAATATATCCGAGTACTTCGCGCATAATTTTTCTATGGATATTTGCTCTTCCTTATTGAGATGTTTGAGGTTTAGTACCGAAAATAATTGTTTTACTCTACTTGCATCACGTTCTGATTTGTCAAATTGGCAAACATTGTAGTTACTTAATTTTTCTATACATGGATTAATGTCCGTTAAGGTACACAACTTATCCGTTGTATTTAATATCTTAACCGGTATTAGCCCATTAACTGGTGTTGCTATGCAACTGGCCAATAATATTCCGTCACTAATTTCCTTAGAATGTACTACACACTCTTCTGTGAATTCGGTCTTAAAATAATGTATGGATTCACATCTTGGGTAAACTTCCATTGTGTTATTATAACTCAGTAAAGGTAAAACTATTTTAATTGAACTTTGTGTCAACAATGTTAAGTTATTATTACTGAAGTCTAATATGGACTTATGTTTATTAATAAAATCTTGTCCGATGATGCCATTAGCCCTACATGGTAGAGTATCGAAAACATAAAACTTATTACAAATAAGGTGATGATCACCCGATGACAACGTTAAACAAACATATCCCATTGCATGGACTTTGCCACCAATTCCATTTATGACTATGTCCTCTTTTTGGACTGGAATGTTTTGTTCTAGAACATATTTATATTTTATAGCCGAAATTGTAGCACCGGTATCGACTAACCATGAATAAGTTTTGCTATTAGAACTTAAGTTAATATAATAGTTAGTATCAGTTGCGAGAATAACTCTGTTATTCACGAAAAAACTCATTTGCATACTCTTCATTTTCCTGTCCCGTTAGAACATTAACCGCGTGTTTATTTGTATCTTTAGGGGTTTGGCTTATCCCTTGGTTACAGCGATTCCTATAATAACTCCTACCTCTACCACGCCATGGTGATCCTCGGCCTCGCTGTGGTGCACCGCGGCTCTGCTGATGCGCCTGCTGGCCCCCCCGAGGGTAGCCTCGACGAGCACTGGAATCATTGTTACGACCCCTGTTATAATATGTCCTGTTGTAATTATTATTTTGATAACCACTACGATAATTCTGTTGTCTTCCTCTAGGAGAATACATACCTAGGATCTCGCCAGAACTCGAACTCGGTCCCGCTATGGATGTTTCTTCATCCTTCGCACCTTGTATTGCGTCCTTCAACGACTCGTAGTTCCTAGCTGCAATGATAGTTGAAAGACGGCGGTTTCGCAACCCATCGGCAAACCTTTTGATAACTTGCTTTTCATTCAAGGGTTTAATTATTTTGTATGTCTCTAAGTTACCGTCGGCTTGCGATACCGTCAGATCCACGAAAAGTTCCGAAAGTTTGGTTCCGTAGTCCTGAATTGACAGTTCTGTTTGCTTTAATTGATTAATATTATTTTGTATCGCAAACGGTGATTTTTTAGGCAGTAACACTCTACGCATTTCCTTTACCAAATCATCAACATTAGAATAATCTAACTGTAACTGCAATTTAGCGTTCTGAGACAACCTACTCTTCACAACAAACTGTACTAGTTTCTTCTTACACTCATCACTAGCCAATAACGAGCTATAGTATTCTACATTATCAATAAATTGTTTAAGCGAACATTCATTGTCAGTTGGTATCATAGGTAATAAACTAAGAGCTACTTTCAAATCAAATGACTCCATTTTTGTATCCTCGCTACTACTCGTACTTGACGTAGAGGATAAATCTAATATTTGTTTATACAATGACTCAAAATCAATACAAAATGTATTTATTAATATCTGTTCGTTTTGTCCTACTTTACCTTTCTTCACATCGTCTGATATCTTCTCTATTATATCAGTATATTTGTCATAAATTTCCTTTGAATCACACAACTTTTTCTCTAATACATTTCCTTGCCTTCGTTTAGGGCTAATTTTAATTAAATATGTTTTTATACATTTCAAATTTTTATATAATTGTTCTAAGACATCTGCCATTTCCTACCATCATTAGTTGTTTAATTAATCGCTTCGTTTATTATAGTTACTAGTACAATGTAACATATCATTTACTACGTTTATTATTATTACGATTATGTACTTATCTAATAAAGTTCTGAGTCCATTTTACGATGCCTGTTGTTTTTCCTCGAACTTCCACACACTCAGCACTTTTTTTCACTTCCACTTTCACTTAAACCCATGATGTGTGAACCGATGTGTGATGGTATCCGCTATCTTTGTTTTCACACTATGTCGCCCTTCGACCGTCCTTTCTCCAGTGATGGTCCAGATTGCCTCGCTCCTGACCTTCTAGATATTGTACTCCTGTACATCTCCTGATTTATCTCCTGAGTTACATACACATAGGTACACTGCATACACACTACAGTATATAGGGTAGGGTAGGTAGGTATGTAGGGTAGGGTAGGTAGGTGACATTTTGCTCAAGATAGTTCTCACGTACAGTTAATTAAGTGATCTCAAATAAATCAATAGTATTCAACACGTATCACGAGCTCCCGCCAACAACAACCATTGTGTTTACCTGTACAAACCATTCCATTATTAAACGACAGTTAAAAATACTAATGCCATTGCGTGCAATTTTTTCGTGAATCTATGAAATAATTTATATGGTCAAAGTTCAAAAGTCAAAGTCAAATATGTATACATATTTATTCAACTAGGCCAATAAACGGCACTTTTGAACGTCAAATAAATTAAAATTAAAATTTACAAGTAATAAAAAAAAACTACCGTGCATTCGGAAAGTAGATTGTTATGGAGAAGAACGCACAAGAGACTCCAAACTTGCTCTTTTAAAAAAAAAATGGTATTTTACAATTTTTACATAAGTACATACATTAATACATTAATATATGTGAGGACGATGCACCCAGAATAGCTCTACACACTTTACTACGTACAGGTATAAAACATTAAAAAGCATTCACAGGAAAATTAATTAATTTGATAAGTAGGAACATGGTTCTCACATACTTACAAATATTGCAAACATAGGCAAAACAATGATTGCCGGGTCAGCTAGTTAATAATATTTTCGGCATGGAACCCAAATATCCCATCATCCCATGCGTGCTTGGGAACGCAATAAGAAAACCAAGTCCAATACACATCGTATTTTTTTTATCTGTCAAGTGGGGCGTGTTTGAGGCAACGACTGCTCCTTGTTCTGCCTCTATTGTTTGAGTTTTTATTATCAGGCGGACAAAGGGCGCGTAAACGGTAGCACAAGCATTATCGGCACTTGTGATCAACCTTATACTGTTTTTTTTTTAATTATATTTTTTACGAGAAAACCGAGATGTGTTCGTGCGGGCGCGACATGCGATACGGATCGCGGGAGTCTTGATTTTCGCGCGTTTTTTTTTATTTCAACTGAGTGATGTGTTCCTGTTTTAATTTTTTTATATTCGAGTCTGCGTGAGAATGTGGACTGTGAATCAATGAAAATTCCAATATAGGTTTTATTAATTTGAAAAAAATATTATTCCATCTTTGGCATTTTTAAACACGTGTTTAAAATATAGGTATTTCAGCACACAAATTCGTAGGTTCTCACGCAACGCGATATTATGATACAAAAAGTTACGGGCGGCGTTCTACGCTCTGCTACGCACTACGGTACGCTATTTCTGCGCTGCTATAGTGCTTGCCAAACTTCCCGACCGCCCTGAAGTTGGCTTTCCAATGCGCAAGGTATGAAACGATGCTGTTTTTGTATGAGATTTACTACTGCGCAGCCATTGTAGCCAACTTCAGGGCGGCTAAGAAGTTTGGAAAGAACTATACGCGACACAATGCTGTGCTACACGCCGCTACGTTGTGCAACGCGGCTTAAATGTTCAACTATGTTTCACCATAATTATGGTCTCACTTCATAAAGATTAGTAGTCATCGCTGTTTTGTATCCAACGACGATACTAAAACCTTCGATTTTCTTAGCCCAATCTTTTAAAAGCCAGCATAAACAAAACCAGTCTAAGATAACTACAGCAACCAACGCGCTCCAAGCCGTGAACGGCTCTCTATTGACCTCGTTAGTTCAAACAAAACGTCATAGCGCATGTAAAACAACCACGCACTTCACGTGCGCCTTTTCCTCTCGAAAATAACTCATCTCGGCTTTTCACGAGGTGTCATTAATTCTGGGAGCTTTGTCGCGACCGCTCTGCTTGACGCTCCGCGCCCTAATGACGCGACTCTCAGGCGCTTGTTCTTACCTCATTAACAAAATGACGTTGACGTTAATATTTTGTGTTGCGTTTACGCGGGATTGAAGCGTTCGTTTCGTTTGTGTTCGAAATTTAAAAAAATTGATGTTTAAAATAAAAACAAAAACGAAATTGTCATGCGTGATTTTAAATTTGGAATCGCAATGACGAACTTTTTAGTTGGATTTGTAAAATGGTATCACACTTTTCAAACTTGCAGCTTTTACAAGCTTTTTTGTGTACTTTACAAAATGTTTTTCAAGACTGAAACCTGTTATAAAACAAACCGTTTTCCCCGAAAATATTTTCACACAAACATCTCCTCTCTCCTTCCATACCAAAATATTTCCCCGGAAGAAAATATGCGTGAACAATAATAATTTTTGATTTTCCCCGGGGCTCGGGTGCCGCCGTTCTTTTAATTACCGAGCCTGGCTGGGGCGGGCTCGAGAAAATATTTAGCCTTCCGTCCTCACCAGCCCTCCGTAATTACTAATGAGCTTTACTTAAGTATATGTATAGAGAGACACAACTAAATTATTTTTAATTAATAAACAGGATTTAGAAATAGTGGCTGGCGTTCGTGATTACGTACCTATAATAACTAATTGATAAATTACGGGCAGATTTTATTATTAATTCTTGGTTAAGTAAGTACATATTTTAGTTATTTATAAAAGCACATATAATATAATACTAGCATACAGATGCATCATCCCGTACAAAGGAACCGTGCCGACGTAACTAGCATTTTTCATCTGATTATTTTTTGTAAATCGATCACGTTCGGTTCCATTCCACGACGATAGATAGATCACCATCTATATCCAAGGAACGGAAACGAACGCGATCGATGTAAAAAAAAAAATCAGTATAATCACTACAGTACGCCGGGACAGTTTCTTTGTATGGGATGAGACACGCCGACGTAACTAGCATTTTTCTTCTAATTATACCGATATTTTTTTGTAAATCCATCGCTTTCGGTTCCGTTCCACGGCGATAGATAGATCACCATCTATATCCATGGAACGGAACCGAACGCGATCGATGTACAAAAAACAATCAATATAATCACAGATAGAAGGAAGGAAGGAACTTTGCCATCAAAAATCTTAAAAAAAAACTATCAAAAACTTTTCAGAAACCATAAAAATTCACTTACAATTCCTACAAGTACAAGAATTTTCATTTGCGTGCAATAACGGTTTTATATGAAGAAGGCCTCGGCCTCGGAAGGCGACGGAGAAATAAGAGGAATTTCTGAGACCAAATTAGAGGCCTGAGGTTCATAATAAGAGGACCAAGGGACTGGTCTGATAACACTCACATTGTTGTAGCTATTATTTTTTCATCTCGGCCGAAGTTTTCGTGTTCCTTTTTAGGTTGCCCGCAAATTGTGAGAGGATGGAAGATGATTTGTTGTGTGTTCTGGATGCTGGAAGATAATGAGTGGCTGTGAAGTGTGTTGAAGTAATGTGGGCTTGGCTTTTTTACCCGACTGCCGAAGGAGGTTATCAGTCTATGTATGTATGTATGTTTGTTCCTATATGGCGTTCCAGAGACCAAACGCGTTGGCCGAGTTTGATGATTCATACGTCAAACGATTCGTCTTAACCCTGCGAGTGTCATAGGCTACATTAAAATTGGACAATAGAAAAATAGCGGCTTTTGGGTGCCATATTGTGGGGGCCCAAATTATTTTGTTTTTCTTCCAATCCCATCGTGTGGGGTATCAAAATAAAGGGTTTTAAAAGGTGATTTCAAAAATATTTAACACTTATATGTTTAAATGTATCTAATTCGAAAAAAAAGGTAACTAAAAAGTTATAAATAAAAAAAGTTATATCAAAAAATCAAAAAACCCGACTGCTTCCTTGTTTACGACTTTTTAGGTCGCTTTTCAAGCAGTCGGGTTTTTTGATTTTTAAATTTAACTTTTTTTATTGGGTGTTGTCTTGTGATGGGATTGGTTGGATTTTAGTGAGCATCTTAGGTATGCTTTGAATAATGACGGAGATTAAGTTGAGTATACCTATGTAAAAGGGGATGTCCAAAAGTTCACGGTATCATCATCATCAGCCTTTTAATGTTCCCACTGCTGGGACATAGGCCTCCTCTCTGTGATCCCTCTCACAGAGAGGAGGCCTAATCCAACACGCGGGCCCAGTGCGTGATGACACATGCCTTCGAATTTTGGGTTCTAGGACATGCCGGTTTCCTCATGATGTTTTCCTTCACCGTTTTGAGAGCAGTGGCGATGAAATAATTTACACAAAGTAAAGCGCCTGTCTGGGTTCGAACTCGCGACCCACAACTTGTAAGTCGCATCCGCTACCAGTGAGCCACCACTGCTCTACTGGGCCAAAAGTTCACGGGATAATTTCCTTAAAATATTTATATCTACTTTTTAGGGTTCCGTACCCAAAGGGTAAAAACGGAACCCTATTACTAAGACTCCGCGGTCCGTCTGTCTGTCTGTCTGTCCGTCTGTCTGTCTGTCCGTCTGTCTGTCTGTCTGTCACCAGGCTGTATCTCATGAAGCGTGATAGCTAGACAGTTGAAATGTTCACAGATGATGTATTTCTGTTGCCGCTATAACAACAAATACTAAAAACAGAATAAAATAAATATTTAAGTGGGGATCCCATACAACAAACGTGATTTATTGCCGTTTTTTGCGATAATGGTACGGAACCCTTCGTGCGCGAGTCTGACTCGCACTTGGCCGGTTTTTTAAAAGAAAATATTCCGCGAACTTTTGTTCCTCCCTATGTATGTTATCTTTAAATCACAAAACGTAACAATGACATTTACCAAAAACTACCGCTAACCAACAGATGAGATAGTGGTCAAGGGTGAGCCTATAGGATATAAAAAAAAAACTCAAAAATCACACTCAAATCAAAGTACACTGAAGTCTTTAACAAAAATCACGTAAATCCATTAATTACCACAACATAAAAACCTCGACAAATCGATAGTTCCTCTTCACATTAATTTCACAGCAATTATTAAATACGAGCAATTCGATAATTAATTGGTGCAAAAAGAGGCCGGCTACCGCAATGGAATCGCAACGGGATCGCGGCGGGAACGCAGTAAATCACGCTCGCACAATGCCGCCAGGTGGCGGCGGCGTCGCACGATAATGCTGGCGTTTAATTACGCGGAATAATTAGTGAACGGAATATTTTCCGGGCCCTAACTATCTCCACCGTCTTCCGGCGATAACTAGGCGGTAATTGCGGATTAACCTCGCATTCAGAATTTAATAGGTGCTCCAGCGACGCCAGTCGAACCCCAATCACGGTATTTATCTAGCGAATTAATTGTTATCCGGAAATATTCCGCGTATGTGGAATAATGTAATGCTACGATTATTTGTTTGTTAATTTCACGTTACGTCTGTTGCGCTGTACGCTGCACGATGGACGAGGTGATAATTGCGCGCGAATTCAATTAGAGTACGCGTTAACTGTTTTATTCAATGAAATATTTGTATTGTTTCAAAATATATTACGGTAATGATATATTTTGACATATTGTTTACCGATGCAATGCTTGCAGAACGGATGGCCGATGGGGCAGAAAGGTTTTGGAGTGCAAGGTAGACCGATGACCTGGTGAAGGTTGCGGGGATCCGCTGGATGCGAGACGGACGGGACCGGTTAATGTGGCGACGCTTGGGAGAGGCCTATGTCCAGCAGTGGACGTCTTTCGGCTGATATGATTAGCGATGCTTTTGATTTTTGCTGCTATTAGAATTTTGTTAGCTTAAGGTTCCCCTAGTCGACGGTACGAACTATTTTGTGCGCGAGGTTAAAATGCATGCTATCTCATCCGGAAACACGTGCGAAAGAGATAGATGCTGTGATGAGCAGTAAGAAGCCTGTTCGCATACGAATTTGCATTTTTGCTAATTTGTATTGAAATGGATGATGATTTAGGACGAAAACGAGCGCGCGAAATTTTATAAACAGACCTTTGGGAGTCTAGATATCATGAAAAGACTACTAAATGTATATTTTCAAAATAAAATTATTTGCATTGTTTATTTATTTAAACTTCATGTACAATGGTGATACATAGGCGGACTTAATGCAGCAAGGCATTCTCTACCAGTCAACCTTTGGGTTAAAAAGAACACAACAGTGGTAGGAGTCCAAAAAAAAAAAATGAACAATAATTAAAATTGGTTATTAAAATATCTAACTAATAAAATACATAAATAATTTCAAAAACAATAGACTAATAAATATTATAATAAATACTATATTCTAAACGAAACAGACATTTAAATATAATATATATGACGAAGACCGAGCTACGTAAGAGAGGACAAGTAATAGTTCCGGATTTTACGCTTAAATGAAAATTTACTCTCAGCTTTTTTTATGCCAAGGGGAAGCACGTTCCAGAGTGTTATAATAGAGACAGTGTAAGAATTCGATACAAACCCAGTGCGGTGAGAAGGAATATGGAGAAGTAAGTTTTTGGAAGCTCGAAGGTTAAGATCGTGAGAACTGCCCAACACTTTAAAGTATTGTTTTAAATAATCAGGAGTACGAGGATCGTTCATGATGTTGAAGAGCATGCAGAGGGATCTGAGGGATCTCCTCTGACGGATAGGCAGCCATTTAAGCTGAGAACGGAAGGAAGAAATGTGATCATATTTACGAAGCCCGAAAATAAAGCGAATACAGTTGTTGAGAAGTCGATCCATTTTGTTAAGAAGTTCTTGGGATAGATCAGTGTAACAAACATCAGCATAGTCGATTATAGGCAATACAAGAGCTTGAACCAAGGTGGTTTTAGTGCTAGACGGAAGAAAATGTTTGAACCTATAGAGAGACCGCAGTGAGAATGTGACTTGTTGAATTACTAATATATCCCTGTATAGAGGCCGTTTTGCAATTTTCTTTCTTCTTATGGTATTTATTTCCGCCCAAATATGCGTTAAAATTAGTGTTGAAATATGGAATTTTCGACGCTCATAACTTTCAAATTTTTTTTTTTAACTTTTTTGTTTCCATATAGGGCAAATTGATATCATTTTTTATTTTGAACGTAAATCGTCAAACAGTGGAGTAATCGCTAGACTACGTTTGTATGGAAGAAATTTCGACTAGTGTAACCTTAAAATTGACAACCATCTTCTAATTCGGATCCTAAATTCACGGTATCTAGGCAATCGTCATCCAGTGGTGGTTGTTTAGTGAGCTAACCCGCTGAGCGCATATTGCTCGGCACGTGTTGCCAATGTAATTTGCGCTTTATGACACGTGAATAATTCGCGATAATCCCCTGGCGCCCCCGTCGCCACGGAGACGTTTGATCTTCCAATACAAGGTAAAAAAAATAATAATATAAGCGCATTTTCACCTGCGACAATTCGTGCGGGCTATAGTTACTGCCGACCCCTGGGGTGGCTAGTTGAGCGTGAACTTTAGATATCGGCGCGAAATATTAATTTCTCGACGCCAATAAACAGCGAGGCGAAAGTAATGCTGGCAAATTAAGCTGAGTGCCTTTAATATTATTCTGTTGGAAATTTTAATTATGGAACGATTTGCCTCGTATTGACGCTTGAGTAAATATTGGCCTTTGTTTAGGTGGATTGAGACTAGTTTATTGGAAATGTGTGATCTTGTGCCTCATTAATTAGACAGTAATATTGGTGTAGATCAAGTGGCTTAATTTACTTACACTTATAGTGCGGGACACGTAAGTTGAACCAAAATGTATTATCGTTCTCTTGAAATTAAACAATTTTAACTGAAATAAATCCCTTTTCTACGACCTAATCGTTTACAATATACAAATTGCTAACTGTTAGGTCACTTATAAAGGATTCATTTCGGTTTAAATCGTCTAATTTCATGAGAACGATAATACATTTTCGTTCAACTTACGTGTCCCGCACTATACTTAATTTCTTTTCCGTTAAGCTGTTGGTTCTGGCTGTCATTTGAAGATCTTTGACAGTCGTTACGGGTAGTCAGAAGCCACCAGTCTTGCCAAGAGGTATCGTATTACCCAGTTACTGGGTTGTGGAGGTCAGAAAGGGAGTCTCTCCATGTAAAACACTCAGCTGAATCCGGTAAGACTGGAGGTCGACCCCAATATAGTAGGGAAAAGGCTGGGGAGATTGATTGACTTAATTTCTTTGCATCATATAAAAATATGGGAACAATCGGGCTCTTGAAGAATCTAAGAGGTACTTATAGCTTTCATGATATTATTTTTAGGTATCTACTACCGATATAGGTTTCAAAGTAAATCTTATTGAGGTTAATGAGAGCTAGGTAAGAGGTAATTAATTGCAAATATAGTATAGAGTGTCTAGCTTTACCTAAATTACTTAATTAAGATACTTTCATTATTAGTTAGGTACTTCATCAATCATAGTTTTTCGTTTCTGATGAATTGTTGATGCAACATATATGATTGGTCCTAAGATAAAATACTTACTCAGTGATAGCACCCTTTCTGCCCATGCTTTAAATTTTAGTATCAAATGGTGTTTTGCGCAGTAATAGATGCTTGCTCGAAGGTCAAGTGTTAATTGGTGGACTGTATGTTTTATTGTTAGGTGCTTGAAGCGATCAAATTTGCTTGACAAATTTGTTGGTCAAACTTCACGTTTTCAGCAAACAATAGCTTAAACGATCAGACCAAAAATTGTTAACCGGCCCGTTTATCGGTTTGACAAACAACGGATCTGGAGATCTTGTTATCAAACACCGCCGTTCACGTTCAAATTTGTTTGACAAACACGTCATCAATCAAGAGTTTCGTCAAACACGACAAACACGTAGACTGTTTGACAAACGCGTCAAACACAGCACACAATCAAATAATTTGACAAACACGTAAAATTTGTCAAACAAGTTTGATCGTTTACACGGCGCTTAAGAGCGGACTCTAGTCAACAGGAATTTGAAAAATAGGTAGGTATTTGAAGAAACTATTGCCGTCGCGTCACCTCCAACCTCACCCCGTAAAGTGCGAAAGGGACAACTGCAGCTCAGGCTGATTTTACCTACAAAAACTTTGACTAAAAGACGTTTCGTATTCTGCTGTTTTCTTCATGAAAACTGGTCTGATCTAAAAAATTCTTATATCAAAATTTAGAGGAAACGTATATCTAAGCTCATATCATTTCCTTTTTTGTTAAAAAATTATAAATTTTGTCTGAAAGTCTTCTGAATATGGCGGTAAAAACGGGCATTTTTTTCGGATTTTTGGATTGTCATATTTCTTTTGGTGATTATGTTTTGGAAAAAAGGAAATGATACAGGCACGTATTAATTAGACCTAGATTTTATGGAAAAAAATCATTGCTCTAGAGGCATTATCCACGAAGAAAATAGCAGAATGTGTTTGTATGGAGAAAGTCTCACTAGAGTCCCCTCTTAATACTCCTTTACTCTTTATTAATACTGTTCAGATTAACGTGGTGGCTCATCGAGCTCACCAGGGCAAAAGAACGCTTGACGTCTCTTTACAACAGATAAAAAATACAACAGATAAACCCAAAAATAATATAAACTTTGTGTTGCCATAAACAAATGTTACCAACGTTCCTAAACCAAAGAAAACCCATCCACTAAAAATCTTATCGCATAAATCTAGACCTATTTAAAACTCAAATTCGAGAGTGGTACGACAGGAAACCAATTATCAATATTACTTGGTAGCCCGCCACGCCATCTGTCGAGCGGGCTCGATAATTTAAAAATCACTGCACATTGTTCTGAACGCACCTAATTGCAGAGAAAGTGGGGTTCGATGGACCCCGGGACTAAATCATTTTCTAATGGGGGAGTGTATACTGGCCTTTATTTTGCCGATGTGTGGATGGTGGCGTATTTTTTTCTCGGATCTGTTGTGCAATCTAATTGATTAGAGAATTGTTGTTTTGAGTTTGAGAGGTTATATTTCGAACAAATTGATCAGCCTACAATCAGACTAATATTATAAAGGTGAAAGTTTGTGAGTGTGTTTGTATGTTTGTTATTCTTTCACGCAACAACTACAGAACGGATCTAGATGAAATTCGGCACAGGGATAGATTATAGTCTGGAATCTTTTTATCCCGGAATATGTTCCCTTGGGATAATTTTCTCTTACTTGGAATAACCTTGAAATTTTCCTTTTGATTAAGCTTTTTTGAAAATCACTGTGACTTCTTCAATGACAATGATGTACTACCTACCTATCTACTTATGTTTACCTATGTCCTAGGTATATAATATTGCTAAAATATAGAATCACACTTTCACCTAATTGCAGTGAATGTGGTGTTCGATGGACCCCGCGACTAACTCATTTTCTAATGGGGGAGAGTGTGTACTGGCCTTTATTTCGCTGATGTGTGGATGGCGGCATAGTTTTTTTCTTTGTGATGATTAGATGTGTTTTGCAATCTAATTGATTAGAAAATTGTTTGTTTTGAGTTTAAGGGATTATTTTCATAAACCTTAACATCTAGATTAACTTATAACATTTCATGTTTCCTCACAGTCTACCTTCAAAATATATATTAACACGCGTTTATTAGCTTGATATGTGTGTATCTATGTAACGGAATCTTTGAATGTGATTTTCACCCCCTTCAAAACGTCGGATTGATCTGAAACTTTGCACGCTTATCAAGGACAGATGACAATGCAATATTTTAAATAGTTTGTCCCATTATCCTTACCAGGATCAAAAAGACAAAAGATATTTATTTCAACTAGGCCACCAAGCGGCACTTTTGAATGTCACAATTTAAATATACATGGAATAAAAGTTGCATTCGGAAAGTAGCTTGTTATGGAGAAGAATGCACAAGAAACTCCATACTTTTTAAATTTACATGGAATAAAAGTTGATTCTACCGTGCATTCGGAAAGTAGCTTGTCATGGAGAAGAATGCACAAGAAACTCCATACTTTTTAAATTTACATGGAATAAAAGTTGATTCTATACCGTGCATTCGGCAAGTAGCTTGTTATGGAGAAGAATGCACAAGAAACTCCATACTTACTCTTTAAAAAATATATATTCTACCGTGCATTCGGAAAGTAGCTTGTTATGGAGAAGAACGCACAAGAAACTCCTTACTTACTCTTTAAAAAAAATGATTTTTACAATATTTAGGTACATGAGTACATACATTAATAAATTCACATATGTGAGGACAATGCACCGAGAATAGCACTACACACTATACTACGTAAAGGTATAAAGTATAAAAAGTACTAAAACATATCTTCAGGGTTAGTGACTTTTTAGTTCAATTTACCATTACAGCGTGTTTTTTAGTTTTTAGAACTACTATTTATTTTAAGATTACTATCGCCTCTTAAATAACAATGACACATGAATGTACTTGAGGTCTTTAATGTGCTCTCTCTGAAGAAAACGCCCGTAAAGTTTGGAAACAGTACAGATTTTAATGAGTTTTTTCTTTCTGTTTCAGAAATGGATTACTTTCCACTTTGTGAGGAATGTCAAATGTAAGTAATTGAAACTTTATTGATATACAGTCTTTTTACAGATAGCACGCTTAGTTACGCTCTAATCTTCGTAACTGAAGATTTACCAACGTGCAATTGAGCACAGTATAATAGGTATTAAGCAATCACGTTAGAAACATCACCCTGTGCTAATTAGGTAGCGAATGTTGGAGAAAACACGTCGCACAAATGCACCCATCGATGGGCAAAAATCGTCACTGAAAGGAAAAAGGAAAGGCATATATCCAGCTTGGGACACAATTTGGCCTAAAAATGTTGGCATGGTTTTTACATCATTTGAATTGGTTTAATTCTGAATTAAGATTTATTCATATCAAAGTAACTAACAACTTACCACATAACAAATTGATTCACAGGTCATTTAATTTTCATCTCTGATGTTAACACCCCATTTTGTGTCCTACCACTGAAACTCCCATCACACTTCTATTTAACATCTTGTTATACCCTTATCCTAATTTGCGTTTGGCGCAAAAAGTCTTCTTCCTCGACTCTTCTCTATTGCTCATCCATCCTAACTTCTTCTTCCATAGACGTCTCAGTAGCCACCTCCATTGTAGACATATTATACCCTCACACCCCACCCCCACACATTCACCCACATATACACCGTACTCACTCACAGACACACATTCATACCTACTAACACCAAGCTCCAATAATTGCTACCATTTTCCTTTTCTGTTTTCTGTTTTATTTGTATTTTAAACTTAAAAGCCTATGCTTTTAGAATTTCTTACCACACCAATTATTTTACTCAACGTTAAAATGTAAGCACTACCCAAGGGGTGGAGACCTGGTGTCCTGAAATACAGACCTCACGTCTAGTTTAGGCACCAATCTCCCACAGTATAATTATTGCTGTTACGTACCTACTTTGTATTGATACCTCTCTAAATGTACCTGTCGCATCAAGGCTAACCGATAGATGTAAACCATCGGGAAGTCAGGAAGTATTCCCTTAGGTTAAGACATCGTGTGTGGGCAGGTCGATGGGTACAATCGTGCAAATTAAATCACATAAATTATTCGATACACTGGGTTTATTTAAATATTCACAGTTACAATCCTGCTTACTAATATTACGGATCGACATTGATTCTACGACGTGTTAGCTCTGAGGCTGTCAGTACTCAACTGCTAATCTGCCATATCCTACTGTCCCTACTACGCAAGCGATTAGAATAAGCGCGCCAATGCGTAGTTGTTCTTGCTTTGCCGCCAGATGGCGTGCTTGCGATTTGATTTAACGTCCGTACTATTGACTAAACCCAACATAGAATACCTATATTGTGGTGAGAAATAAATCATTTATAGTTTTTTTTTTGGTTTTCCCCTACTCATATCGTGAGTACACTCATACTTAACATTTACCAATAATTTAATAAACATCGATACGATACTTAAAACTGTCGGTAACGCTCGACTGCGGACAATGGCGGTCGTCAATTGAATCAATGTCCGATTTCCTGTGGATCAGATTCATTTCCTTTCATCCTACATTGTTCATTTGACAACGCACTTTTCGGTCTGAGGAGTGCAGCCTAATTTGTTGATTGGTTTTAATGGTACAAGTGTACTTGGGAGTGTGGAAGTGGTTTAGGCTGATGATGGAGTAGGTATCGATTATTTTCATGTCAGAATGTATTAGCTTATGGTGGAACCTTGTCACAGTAAAGTGATGTTGCTCGAAGCAGCAACAGTGGCTTTGGTTGGAGAAGCTGGTTATCAACAAGCTGTATTGGAGCATAAAATTTAAATCGTGGAAGAGCTTTTTATCAGGGATGTTGATTGTAACTTTATATTTAAGTACTTTAAAATTCCCACAACCTTGACAAGGTTATCGGTCCACCTGGTGGGGAAGCCTTCCAAAGCAACGTCTTGCGGTTCGCGGTCTTCTTTCCCGTCTTTCTGCCCCATCGGCCATCCGTTCTGCGAGCAATGTGCCCTGCCCACTACCACTTAAGTTTAGCAATTCTTCAGGTTATGTCGGTAAACGGAACGGAAACGGAACGGACTTGCGGATCTCTACATTTCTGATTCGATCACGCAAATAAACTTCGAGGATAGCCCTCTCCATTGCCCTTTGGGTGACTGTAAGCTTTCTGATGAGGCCCCTATTGTGAGCGACAAAGTCTCAGAGCCATATTTCATCACTGGCAACACACACTGGTCATAGACTTTGTTCTTGAGACACTGCGGTAACTTGGACGAGAACACGCTGGATGCGAGACGCACAGGACCGATCAATGTGGCGACGCTTGGGAGAGGCCTTTGTCCAGCAGTGGACATCTTTCGGCTGATATGATGATGACTAAAAGACTTACGATCATGATTAAAAGTTGTGGATCTTGATGAATAGCTATTGAAGAAGATCCTCCATTACTTTATCTATAGTTAGTGAAATAAATAATTTTACTGAATTCCGTTCCACTTGGTAGATAACATACTTGTTGAGAATAATTATCCGTTTTCGTCAGGCTAGGCAAAAAACGTAAAAGAGCGAGGTGTAATAAAATGCTGTTAGATAAATGTCTCACAATGTATCACACGAGGAAATAATAAAATACATTGTTTCGGATTATTGCTAGGTGCTTCAGTTTTAATAGCCTGAAATGCAGCAATTTGGCTTCGTCTGTCGATATTAAATGATGTTTAAACATGTCTGTATAAGGTCCATGTATATGGGTAAGTGAAAATATAACTGAAAAGTTGCTTGTCTGGTAAGTTGGTACCGTTTTGGAACTTATTCTCTCTGCAGAATACCAAACTATCTATCTACTTACTCTTCCCCTGTCCCTTTTCCCAACTCTATTGGGGTCGGCTTCCATTCTAACCGGATTCAGCTGAGTACCAGTGTTTTACATGGATCGACTGCCTATCTGACCGCCACAACTAAAGTATCTGGGTAACATAGTACCCCTTGGCTAGGCTGGTGTCAGATTCTAGGCTTCTGAATACCCGTTACGACTTTCAAAATACCAAAGTAGTCTGTTATATTTTAGGACATCTGTAGGAGAAATAGGCGTGGCTCCAGCTAAGTATTGAGAACAAGACAACAGATATTCTTATTATATACTGTCGAAGTTTAAGTCAAAGGTCGCGCTGATTGATTCGTAGTCTCACCTAAATTGCCTGCTCAAAATTGCTCGAAATTGATCACTCTCTTATTTATTTATTTATTAAAACTTTATGTACAAATAGAAAGGCGGACTTAATGCCTTAGGCATTTTCTACCAGTCGACCTTAGGGTGGTGCAGAGATAAAAATAAGGCAGGTGCAACTAAATGAACGGAAGAATTGAGAAAAAACATATATAAAAAGAATATATACAAATATATACTTAGATACATACATACATAAACAATGTTATAGAGAAACCGAAACCAACAAATCAATTCAGTGATGATTCTGCAAACTTCTTGCGAATGTGCTCACGTGCCTTAAATTTGAAAGAGAACCGACTGGTTGCCATCCTGATATTCTGAGGGAGCGCATTCCAAAGAGAGATAACCTGGAGAGATAGCTCTTATTGGATATTTTTACTTTTTTTTCCTATAGTTCATAACATGATGATTTTCTTGCTTTTTTGTGACCTATCAGTGTTTTATTTCTATTTTTAACTTAATTAAAGGTTTACCTGTTTTGTTGACAGAAAATAGTTATTTGCATTGTGTACATTACATTTTTTTTTGAGTCATAATATTATCTTTTTAATTATTTTAAATATTTATTTGTAATTTAATCTAATTTCAATCTTGATTCAATTTTTCTTTATATTAATTCAATTGTGATTTAATTCTAATTTTAATATTGTATCTTATAATATTTTATTTTTTCTGTAAAATAACTAATTCGTAGTCCTAATCTGTGAGTGCTGTGCATTCCTATAACTGACCTGTTTGCACAGGAATTTCTATTAAATTTAAGTCGGCAACCCATAGGCAAGTATGGTGATTGGTGAAAAGGGGGGTGACCATAAGCTCTTAGAGTAAGTTTATTTTGAGTGTGCGTAAGGGACAGATGTATACAAGTCAAGTCAAGTCATATACATCTGTCCCTTACACACACTCAAAATAAACTTACTCTAAGAGCTTATGGTCAAACCTCACAGGCCTTTAGACAGTCACAAGCTAGTATTATTCAGGATAGCGACGTGGACGAAACCATAGATGTCAAAATCACTCTACGGAAACTAAAGAAGACCATATTTTCCTTCCACCAAACCCATTTCCCAAAAAAAACCCCGATAATCAAGTAAAACTATAAAGACGTTATCTTTCCACTAGGTAGAGCAGTATTGCAGTAAACCGGACTTTACCGATGTTACTCGAACCATCCCGAACTCAAGATTATCGGCCCTGGTTAGTTCCCACTTTGCTGCCGCGCCATCGCCGCCCGAATGCTTTTTTAGCCAAAAAGCTTTATCACTTCCGTGGGGACGCGGACTATGGGCAGTTGTCGAAGATGTAAGGGTACTAGATGCGACAACAAAATCATAGAACGAGTGTTTTTCGATCTTGTGAAAACTTTTTCTTGTTACAGTTTCTCTGCCACTTTCCTTAAATTTTCCTAGGACGGAAAATTAATTTTAGTTTTCTGGATAACTGAAATACACTTAGTGTTTTTGAAAGGGCAATATCCAAACGATGTAGAAAGCATACTGTAAAATTCAGAAAATAGAACATTATGTTGGTAATTTGTTATTGCTTGCGTTTGTTTGGTTGTTTTATTTAAATTGCCATTTAGGTACAATATTTGATAATTAAATAATAGTTTGCGTGGATCTTTTGAGTAGAGTTCAGTTTGTTTTTGTTTACATTACTTTAGTAACTGTATAGTGTACTGTACCTAGAAAAATTTACAGGCTGTACAGTTGTGACATGGTAGATGTTATTTGCCCTCAATTATTTAAGTTGGAAGATATTTTTGTGCTTTGCGGCTTTTGCTCACTAGAGGAATACACCAATTTTTTAAAAAATTCTTTGCACCATCCAGCACCTTTGTGGTCCACTTCCACGGAGCAGCACCCACCGGACAACGCTGCAGAATGCAAGCACTGGATCACTTTTATAGCCGGACGCCGTAAAATAAATGTCGTGGTCCATCGCTGCTGTAGCTAATGACATCCTACATGTTACGCGATATAGTAAACATTGTCCGATCTAGGGAAGGTTTTACTACGGGATTTTGATAACGTGGACTATGGTTTATGTTTTTTTTATTGACAAGAAGGTTTGATGGAATATAGCTACCGTAATAGAATACCTGGCATAGAGGAGCTCGTGGCTATATAATAACAGCCGCACTGGTCGGTCTTTAAGGTTAAGCAACGCTTGATGAGGTCGGTCCTTGGATGGGTTACCATTTCAAATTAATAAAAAAAAAAATCCGTTAAACCGTTGGTCCCGGCTGTCATTTGAAGATCTTTGACAGTCGTTACGAGTAGTCAGAAGCTTGAGATCTGACACCAGTCTTGCCAAGGGGTACCGTGTTACCCAGTTACTGGGTTGTGGAGGTCAGATAGGCAGTCACTCCATGTAAAATACTGGTACTCAGTTGAATCCGGTTAGACTGGAAGCCGACCCCAACATAGTTGGGAAAAGGCTAAACAGATGAATACAATACCTGAAATATCAAGAGGGATTGAAGTATCTCCTGCTTTGCTTATACTTGATAGAACTTAGGAAGAGGTCTATGTGTACTGGTGTATTTTAGTGGTTATGTAATACATAATACTATGTAGGTAGTTTGTAGTCAGCAGTTGGCATGTTAAATCAGTAGGAGGTATGGGGGTCTCTTCATGAGAATTTCTAGCTTAAGTAGCTTCTGCCAGCGGATTCGCCCGCGTTAAAAGTGTTTTTTTTTCCCCAAGGGAACTTTATACCGGGATGAAATGTAGTATATGTGCTATTCCAGACTATAATCTATCTCTGTGCCAAATTTCATCCAGATCCGTCCAGCCGTTTTACAAACACACTCATAAAGCTTCGCCTTCGCAAAATCTGTCCTTCAATATTCGTCCATATTCTACCTTCCGCCTTCTACCTTCTGCGTAGTAGGTACGTTGAAAGCAGAATATTCGGCACCAACATAACTTAAAGATGCACCCTCCTCCCCAACATACCGCACCATATATTCGGCAAACACAAATCAAGTCGGCGGCATCGCAAGGCATAAACACGGCTCCTTATCACGGCATTATTTACGCGCTCGACGCCGACGGTCGATGGCAATATATTGCCGATTTCCGGCCACCGCTGGCGAGTAATACGGTTCCGGTACGCCCTGCGACAACGCCCTTGCCGCATGACGCGTAACGCACGCCTGTATGCTGGCGGATACGGATTTTTTCGGACGCAATTACGTCATAGATAAAGACGGATTTTGAAGGCTTTTTATAAAAAGAAAACCCAAAGATTTTCGCCTTTATAAGCAATTTGTTCTTATATTTGGCATGGAAGGTAACACACTGAAGAATAATTAAAAAACATATTTATTCATCAAGCTCATTATCAAAATTGTTAATAGAGAAGATGTACAATATATGGCAAAATACAAATAATTGTACCCTGACATTAAAAACTGTCTACACTCTTTGCACTGTATTATGGTGCGGGTGACAGTTTCAATAAAAAAAATACGCTTACCATAGTTATACCATATACCATAGTTGCCTGTATGACGTTAAACTACAAAAAATTCGTATACAAATATGCGTAAAAAATGTTATTGAAACTGTCACCTGCACCACGCTAAAGCGCAAAGAGTATAGTTGCCTGTATCTTAGCTCATCTTGTATGTATCTGAATCTTTCCATCATCGGACAACAAGACGTACGGCAATGCGCCACTGGTACATGGTGGACATCCCACCCATACGTACAAAGCATTTTGCGAATACTTTCATTGTGCGCACAGCCACGGAGTGGAATTCCCTGCCGGAGTCTTTGTTTCCTGATAGCTACAAACTTGGGGTCTTTAAGTCAAGAGTGAATAGGTTACTTCTCTCTTTCATCTTCTTTTTAAGAGTTATGAAAATTCTAATCAACGGTTCTATTTTGTAACAACCGCCTCTTTTAGACTATTTTTCTTTGTAATAAACGTCTCAGGTTATTATTTTAACTTCGAGTTAAAATTAATTACTGGCTATAAGGTGTTGATCATGATAATTACGACGGTGTCGTGTATTGTACCTACAATAATGATTAAGATTTATTTCTTACTTTTTTTACATACATACATAAACTCATGCCTTTTTCCCATGGGGGTAGGCAGAAACTACAGAACACCACCTACTACGATCCTTACATACTTCAGTCATACACACACGCCGGTTATGAGTACTGCGTACTTGGCCTTTCAGAAGAACAACACCTATAAGGTCTATGTATGTCTTTCATTACTTACTTTAATTTATCATTATTCTCTGTGATCAACACTGAATCATACAAAAAATTTAGCTGATGATAACATTACAGAAAGCAATACTTTGGTCAATATTCGGTTAAACCGAGTTCCAAGAATCTTTAATCTCCTATATTTTCTCTGTTCTAAAACTGTATCTATTTTGCTCACGATGCATTCTATTTTTATAACAATATTTATTTATTCCTCAGGAAGTATCCCATAAAAGGCAACGTCTTGCCGCAAATTGCATATGTGCATAAATTGCATATATCTGAGGACCGCTCATTTTTCACTGGACACATTAAGGTCATTGCGGAAGTGAGGAACCCTAAATAAATACATTCCATGGTTAATCGACGGTGAATGAGAAGTATGGGGGAAAAGCTCTCATTTGTCCCTACTTGTGGAAAACAAAGTGGGTATATTATGGGAATTTTTCCTTCAAGATTTGTGAGGTTATGTTGTTTTGTTTTTCATGTGTGTAAACAACATTTAAAGTCAGATTTAAAAGTATTTTTTTTGGGTAAGACGTAAGTGGATAGGTACTTCATGTGTCTCGGGTTTCCACGCAAGGTTCAGACCCACAAAATGAAATAAAAAGATACAAAGGTTCTCGTCATAATGTGAGGGCATTCAGACATTAGAATTTCTTTGGTTATGTTGTGTGTCTGAGATACCTCACAGTATACACATAATTTAAATTTAAATGAATAAATATATACGATACGATCTATATCTATAAAAGCGAAAGGTGACTGACTGACTGACTGATTGACTGACTGACTGATCAATCAACGCACAGCCCAAACTGCTAAGCCTAGAAGCATGAAATTTGGCAAAAAGGTTCCTCAAGTAACGTAAGTGTGCACTAAGAAAGGATTTTTGGAAATTCCACCCCTAAGGGGGTAAAAAGGGGGTTGACAGTTTGTATGAAAAATCTAATTCCTTCGACCAAAATTCTTAAAACTTAGCACAAATACTACTCGAAGTAAATGATAAAGATTGATATTATTAGTTTTTCAAAACAACCCCAAAATTATGATTTAGGGGGTGTTGAAGTTTGTATGGAAAAATCTGATTTCTTGGGTCAATAAACTTGAAACTTACCACAAATAATAACCTAATTGAATAATAAAGGTTGCTGTTTTTATTTTGTGAAAATACCCCCAAAACACGATTTAGGGGTGTTCAAGTTTTTTTGAAGAATCTTATTACTTCAGTTAATAAACTTGAAATTTGTCATAATTACCAATGTAATTAAACAATAAAGGCTTTCATTGTAAGTTTTTCGAAACTACCCCTAAAATATGATTTAGGGGATGTTAATTATTTTGAAGAATCTGATTTCTTGGATGAATAAACATAAAACTTGATATAAATACCATCCTAAATAAACAATAAAGGTTATCATTATTAGTTTTTTGCAACTACCCCCAAATGAAGATTTAGGAGGTATTACAGTGCTATTGAAAATTCTGATTTCTTGGGTCAATAAACTTGAAACTTGCCACAAATACTAACCTAAATGAATAATAAAAGTTGTTATTATTATTTTTTGAAACTACCCCCAAAAGACGATTTAGGGGTGTTAAAGTTTTTTTGAAGAATCTGATTTCTTGGGTCAATAAACTTGAAACTTGCCACAAATACTAACCTAAATGAATAATAAAGGTAGATTTTATTATTTTTTGAAACTACTCCCAAAAGACGATTTAGGGGTGTTAAAGTTTTTTTGAAGAATCCCGTTTCTTGGATGAATAAACATGAAACTTGATATAAATACCATCCTAAATAAACAATAAAGGTTGTCATTATTCGTTTTTTGCAACTACCCCCAAAAGAAGATTTAGGAGGTATTACAGTGCTATTGAAAATTCTGATTTCTTGGGTCAATAAACTTGAAACTTGCCACAAATACTAACTAAATGAATAATAAAGGTTGCTTTTATTATTTTTTGAAACTACCCCCAAAAGACGATTCAGGGGTGTTATAGTTTTTTTTAAGAATCTGATTTCTTGGGTGAACAAACATGAAACTTGATATAAATACCATCGTTAATAAACAATAAAGGTTGTCATTATTAGTTTTTTGCAACTACCCCCAAAAGACGATTAAGGCGGTATTACAGTGTTTTTGAAAAATCTGATTTCTTGGGTCAATAAAATTGAAACTTGCAACAAATACTAACCCAAATGAATAAAAAGGTTGCTATTATTATTTTTTGAAACTACCCCCAAAAGACGATTTAGGGGATATTAATTTTTTGAAGAATCAGATTGTTTGGGTGAATAAACATGAAACTTGACATAAATACCAACCTAAATAAACAATAAAGATTTTCATCATTAGTTTTTTGAAACTACCCTTAAAATACGATTTCGGGGTGGTAATTTTTTTTATTACTTTTACTGCACATAGCTTCTTTTTATGATGCAGGGGAGCACTTAGGAGGGATTTTTGGAAATTCAACTTTTTAAGGGGTTAATAGGGAGACATTTATTTGTATGAAAAATCTTATTCCTTTGGCAAAATAATAAAGGTTGGCATCATTAGTTTTCCGGAATTACCCCCAGAAGACGATTCAGGGGTTACAAAGTTTCTTTGAAGAATCAAATGGCACTAAGACGGGGCCTCCGAAATTATTATAGAAAATGGGGGACAAAGTTTGTATGAAAATTCTAATTCCTTCGGCTAATATTGAAGAATTTTATTTCATGGGTTACTAAACTTGAAACATTGCACAAATACTAACTTAAATAAATAATAAAGTTTGTAATTATTAGTTTTTCGAAACTGGAGGTAGTTTAAAAAAAGATTTAGGGGGTGTTAAAGTTTTTTTGAGTAATCTTATTACTTGGGTTAATAAACTTGAAATTTGGCGTAAAAGCCGAACTAAGTAAGCAATAAAAGTTGTTATTATTAGTTTTCAAAACTACCCCAAAAAGAAGATTTGTTTTTTTTTTATGAATCTTCTTAAGTTAATTAACTTTAAACTTGACATAAATACCAACCTAAGTAAACAATACAGGTTGACATTCTTAGTTTTTTTAAACTAACCCCAAAAGAAGATTTAGAGGGTGTGAGGATTGAGAAGGGTTTTTTGAGGAATCTTAATTCTTGAGTTAACAAACTTGACATAAATATCAACTTAAGTAAACAATAAAGGTTTTCTTTTTTAGTTTTTAGAATCTATCCTCTAAAGTCGATTTAGAGGAGTTAAAGTTTTTTTGAAAATCTTATTTATTGGGTTAATAAACTTAATACTTGACATAAATACCAACCTAAACAAACAATAAAGGTTGATATTATTAGATTTTTGAAACTTCCTCCAAAATAGAAATAACAGGTGATAAAGTTTTGTTAAAGAATTTTATGTCTTGGGTTAATAAACTTGATAGTTGACATAAATACCAACCTAAGTAAACAATAAAAGGTTGTCATTATATTTATTCGAAACTACCCCCCAAAATAGGATTAAGTGGGTGTTAAAGTTTGTTAAGAATCAAACTGGACAAGGTTTCGTTTTCGATGTAGGGATCTAGGGGAGCACGAAGAAGGAATTTTCGGCAAATCAGCCTTTCACCATCATGATTATTTCAGCCAAAAAACGTCCACTGCTAGACATAGGCCTTCCCCAAGCGCCGCCACACTGATCGGTCCTGTGCGTTTCGCATCCACCAGTCTCCCGCAGCCTTGACTAGGTCGGATTTCCTAATTTGCGTTTTCCGGTTCGCAGTCGCCACTGAACCTTTAAGGGGGTGAAAAGGGGTGTTTGTATGAACAATCTCATTCCGTGAGGATAAAGTAAATAATCAAAATTTACATAATACGTTTTTTAAAACTACCTCCCCCCTGATACCAAGTAATGTTAGTTTTATTGAGGCATCTTACTGAGCAATCTAACTAACATAAACAAAAAATTAAAAAGAGAAAAAGGGTATATTAATTTTTAAGGGGTGGATTTTACTTTGTAGCGGTAACCTGAAATGTATTATTCTTTAAGGCAAATAACGAATCGTCCCAAACCTATAAACTGTAGAACTTTACGAAACCACGTTTTTATTTGGTTTATTTAATAACAGCTCATTTTTGGTTGCCATCACACGAACGAAGTCGCGGGCGGAGTTAATATTATAAATGTGAAAGTACTCTGTCTGTCTCTCTGTCTACCAATTCAAGCGTAAAACCGATGAACCGATTTAGATTCAATTTGGTTCGGAGATATTTTGAGACCCTGGGCAGGACAGGATAGTTTTTATCCCGGAAATCATACTTAAGGTGGTGGAAAGACGGGTAGAAGTTTGTATGGAAAACCTACAATATTATGCCGCGATATAAAAAATAAGCTATTAGAATTACTAATGCTTCGCAGACGAAGTCGCGGGCAATAGCTAGTACTAATATATATGATACTCAGCTGAATCCGGTAAGACTGGAAGCCGACCCCAACAATTATTGGGAAAAAGGCTAGGCAGATGTTGAAATTTATAAATATCTATAGGCTATATTTTTATCCAAAGCAAATAAGTTCGTTTTTTGAACCAATAGAAAAATGGTCTTAAAACATCTGCCAAGAATTTGATACGAGTCACTTGTTTTATCTAGAAGAAAGGTATAAAATTCAAGGTTTTGAAGAATCAGCCAATACTTTGATAGACAAGTTTAGTTGACTAGTTTTTTCTTAAGGCTTTGCTCTCTATTTTTCAAGAACCGAGTATTCTTTTGGCATTGAAAACCGTAACTACCAGTGATAGTGTAACTTTTTGTAGGTTAAGTAGTTTCTAATGTCTGATTCCAATAACGTATCTGTCATTAGATATGCCTACAATAATTTTGACATCAGGGGGGAGACCATAAGCTCTTAGTGTAAGGTATTTTTTAGTGTGTGTAAGGGATAGATGTATATGTGATGACTTGTATACATCTGTTCCTTACGCACACTCATAATAAGCAGTGCTATTCTGCTACAATAACTCCGTGATGACTTTGGTGAAGTGAGCTGTCAATCTGAAGCATCAATTGGAATGACAGTTCTCTTCATTTGTACTTCACATAAGTATTCGCAGTGAATCGACCGGCAAATAGTGTCATATTTTATATCTAATATATCATTTATATTTACAATATTTATAAAAAATATCTATTATATTAAAAGTATCAAAATAGGTATCAATATATATCATCGATATTTTTTAATCACGATATATCGATATTCGAAATTTATTTTTCGAATTATGAAAGTATTCGTTTTGCGAATACTTTCATTGTACGCACAGCTAAGGAGTGGAGTTCCCAGCCGGAGTCTTTGTTTCCTGATAGCTACAACCTTGGGGTCTTTAAGTCAAGAGTGAATAGGTTACTTCTAGGCAAGCGTGTCTCACCGTCGACCACATCATCACTTACCATCAGGTGAGATAGTGGTCAAACGCGAGCCTATCGATAAATAAGATAAATAAAATTAATTAAAAAAAAATTACGAGTGTCGAATTCGTTTAGATCGATATACTTTTTTAACTTAAGTCTGATTTTATTTTATTTAATGTTACTAAAGAAGTCGAATTTTGAATGAATAAGCAATGAATGCATATATATTTCGTCATTTAAAAGTGTTTTTACAAGATTTCAGTTTTTTTTTTAGGTTTTGTTTTGAGAATACTTTAAAAAAAGTGTAGTCATAATATCGATATTGTCTGTAAATATCGTTTCAATATATATCGATATTTTTTTTTGTTTGCCCATACCTAGTTACGTTATTGGATTTGGGCGTAAGATTATTACATCCTACAAACACCCAAACTTACAAACTTCGCCTCTTCATAATATTAATGTGTTGATAAGTAAACACAGTGTGTCTTCGGTGTCACCCCGTACCTAGAGCGTGACTGTCTGCAAGCTCACAGGTAATTTCCGCGGCACAATTAATCATTTTCATCGGCCAAACCTTTTCTATTACACTTTGAGTTTTCATTTTCATTAGCGGACCTGTCTGTTTGCTAAAATGCTTTTTAAATTCAATGGCATAGGTACGTTAATATTATTTTGATTGATTGTTTTTGTATTTTAGTTTCTGGATGATTAAAGAGTGGTAGAATAAGGTGTTTAAGTCTTTTTATGCGAGAATTTATCTTGTTAATGCTAAGTGCAAGATGCCTGATAAAAACCTCCATTGCAGAGGTCCGATGCAAGATGACCAGTATTATAGTTCACCAGCTGAAGATGAAAAGAAGAATCACATTTCCTTCCTCCTTTGAAACATCTCTGCGTATTCATTGAGTAAAAAATCCCATGACTTCAAAACTTTTTCAGGTTGGAATAGCACATCATGCATGGATATTTTTGTTCTCCGTAAAGATCCACATATAGTAATTTATTTATTAAAACTTCATGCAACATAAAAGTACAAAGGCGGACTTCATGCCTGATGAGGGGGATGCTTATACAAATGCACCTTTAAAATACAATATTAATTAATAACCATCCCTAATAAGTGACAAATAAGGGCTCGCACAGGCACGCGTGCACTCAAGCGCACTCCACAGTCGCCATCGCCACTGGCTGTGGTTGCTGATTTCTTTATTGATTGAGCTGTACAAATCATCATCAACTGTAAAATAGTTTGTTTGTAGGCGATAAGTGACCTCACCATCATCATCATTTCAGCCGAAAGATGTCCACTGCTGATCATTGGCCTCCCCCAAATGTCACAATGACCGGTCCTGTGCGTCTCGCATCCAGAAAATTCCCGCAACCTTAACCAGGGCATCGATTATTGATGCACCACCCACAGTGTACTTGCTATCTTATCTCTTCATCGCCCTTGGTTGACTAGTAGTGGTAGAGAATGCCTAAGGTATTAAGTCCGTCATTGTACCTCTGTGCATGCGCGGATCCACTTTTTAGAATAAATACTTATGCGAAAAGACACTCAAGTACGATTTAAGTAAAGACAGTAGTGAAAAATAGACATTGTGTGCATTATGATGAAAAAGACAAATGACAAAAATTAATTATTTCAACTAGGCCATTAAGTGACACTTGATCGTAAAAAAAAATAATTAAAGTAATAATAATTGATTCTACCGTCCATTCGGCAAAGAAGCTTGTTATGGAGAATAACGGACAAGAAACTCTACACTTACTATTTTAAGAAAAGGGTTTTACAACATTTACATACATACATAAATTCATATACGTGAGGACGATGCACCCAGCACTACTATACTACGTATAGGTATAAAGTATTACCCGCACTAATAGGTAAATTCATTAATTTGATAAATAGGAACATGGTTCTCACACATACTTACAAATATTGGAAACGTAGGTAAATTACCTAATTCAACAACAACTGAACACGCACACTGTTCAGTTGTTGTTGAATTTCATAAACAAAAAAGAAGAACAAAATAAAATAAAACATTACTATAATTATGAATATAATATAAATGAAGCATTTTGATTTTGTCTCCACTAAAGATATATGGAGCAGGAACAGCATGTTTCCAATTGAATATATTAATCTAATTTGTAATATGCTTGTTTACAAAGTGTTCTTTTAATATTTTTTTTAATTTTCTTTCATTTAGTTTTAATATATCACAAGGTATTTTGTTATAGCATTTAACCCCATTAAAGATGTGTATACTTTAGCTAATCTATAAGATGGTTGATCCAACTTATCTTTATTTTTAGTATTACAATTGTGTCTATCACTAACTTTACTAAAGAGATGTATATTTTTCCTTACATGCATAATATTTTCATAAATGAATTGGCAAGAAACTGACTTAGTATTATTATTAGGTCTTTGTAAATAGTTCCCTAAGAGATTCTCGGTGAGTTAACTTATACATGGCTCTGACAGCTCTCTTTTGCAATATAAATATTGATTCAATGTCAGCCGCCCGACCCCACAGCAAAATAACGTATGACATAATGCTGTGAAAGTAACTAAAATAGGACAAACGCGCGGTTTCTATATCTGTTAACTGTCTTATCTTTCTGATAGCATAAGCAGCTGAGCTTAGCCGTCCCACAGGAGATTTTATGTGAGGCCGACATATTACAACTTTTTGATTTATAAATTCCAGCTTTTCTCCATTCAATATGATGTCGCATTCGCTACTTCTAACAATCGGCAATGTGAATCTAACACATTTGTTTTATTTTTTTCATTTGGTATTATTCACATCATCCAGATTTTGTGATCGCTGATCTATTTTAAATATCATAGATCAGCAAATAACACCATATTCGGTTGATTTTTTAATACATGGGGCAAGTCGTTAATGTAAACTAAAAAGAAGAATGGACTCAATATAGAGCCTTGAGGAACGCCCATTGTCATTTCAGACCCTAGTGAGTTTACGCCGTTTACCTAAACCACAGATAATATAATACTAGTCAATCAAGTATCTACTATAACTAGTTAACTCTCCATTCTTCACACAGTTGATTAACTAATTAAAGAACACTCGTGCTTCGCTAATAATTACGATTTTTTCTAATTAAGCTACAGATGTAGGGTGCGGGGAACACGCGCTCACTCAAGCATGCTCGCCAATGCGGTCACTAATTGACTCATTGATTTCCATGTGTCTAATGAGTCAGGCTGTATGTGCAGTCGGGGGATGAAAATGTTAAGCACCTTTAGAGAGCCTAGATGAAGTGTTATTTTATTAACGTTACAGTTTGTTAAATTTTAAAATGTTTGGGTCATTTCGTTAGAGCATGTCCTACAATCCTACCCATTTTACTCTTCGCTAATCTTGCTGATGGGTTAATAATTTTGCCAGTGTTTTCCAGCAACAAGATTGTTTTGTGTTTTATTTTTCTGTATGCATATAACTAACTATTTAATGCCTATTGGATAATAGTGACTTTATTGGCAAAGTTTAAGATTTTCTCGTTGTTATTTTTGGCTTATGTTTAACTAACCACCAGATCTAATAAAATGTAACGGCAAAAAATCACTTTATATTGCCAAAAATATTAAATGGTCACCAAAATTAAATCCATTTTAGCATGAAAGTAGAACCAAAAATTTACAACTTGTGATCCAACACTAAATTATGATTGCTTAATCCAAAAATAGTTAAGAAAAACAAAAAAAATAAAAATTTCTGCGAGCAACTTGGAAGTAGCGCTCGCCGGCCGCTGCCGCGGCACCGCTCGCTTCGCTCGCTCGGCTCGCGCGTGGTTGGTCACAGTTCTAACCTAACCGAACCTATTTCACAACCAATAATTTACTATTAAAATTTGTTGACCAATTTACTAAATTTGGTTATCATAGTACAATTTTAGGTAATAGAGGTTATGGTCACAAGGTTATTTTTGGTGGTCATTATATTTATACCCGTTATGTTTTACTGGAATGATGTACCTAGAGTTTGACCGATGAAAGGCATGGAGCTAGGCAACAGTATTTTTTTATACACAGGTATTTAACCGGTGTAAATATCACTATGTAACAGATAATGATATAAACAAATAGCTTAAGAACCACACCGACTTCACAGCTAACATCAAACACGTTCTAATTAGTAACGGTTTAGTAACAAAAAGTCCAAAACTCACACATCTTAAAGAACGTTACGATGATTGATAACCCGATGATATCAACGCGGCAATGGACACAAAAAAACCCACTTCCTAATGATAGGCTTTTAAAAACATATACGAGAAACGATACTCGTCACATCGGCAAATGGCGGCGATATGTTACTGGCATCAATCCTCCATTCTGCTCACGTCTGCGCCACGGGATCTAATTAATTATGGTAATTAAACAGGCCGATAGCACAGCATAGATAGGTACAGAAGACCAACTCCATACAATGCAAGAAAAAGGGCGCACGCACACATAGACGGGTACAGAGATGTCGCGAGTGCGCTTGCACTTGCTCTATGTACCTACGATTCATGGGCCTTCGCTAGATAGGCAACTGTGCCGCCCAGGCTCATCACATAGGACACTCAGAACATCAGAATTAACAAAATGATCGAAATTCGACTCAAAAACCGGTTTAAACCGCCTTTGTTTTAATGGCTATAAATGACTGCGCAATGGTATATTTCATACTGAAACAGCAGCGTGCCACGCCATGCTCATTGGAAGGCCTGGTTTCAGAGCGGCTATACGTAGCGCGAACTGTATCAACTGTATGTGACGTTTGTTTAAGTGTGCGTTTTCGTTGTATGGAATCGACCTTCTGTATCTATCTATTTGATGGCAATAGGTAGGATGTTCGGATCGGCTTGTATCCCACGTGGATTTATGGTGGTTTGATGGCGTTACGAATGGTCGGAGCCGATTTTGAGTAGTTGAAATAGTGGAAAATGTGGCTTGGATTCAGGTAAGGGTTTTCGTCTTGTGTGCCATATTTGTACCCTCGTATCCCACCCTGTCCGTATCTTTCCAATTTCTGGAAAGATTTTCGAATGTCGAAGGTTTTTTGCTTGAAGAAAACAGCCTCTGAAACACGAAAATAGGTGGCGCTTATGTCACGTAATTTATAAGCCCTATGTCAAGGTAGGTATCCAAAAATAGTCACTTTTCCGTCAGAAATAGTTAGAAGTAATTAAAGTTCACAGTTCTATGCGAGAAGTACGTGATAGATATGAAAGTACGTATGCAAGTACACAAGAATCCAAAGTACATACATGCGCTTCGTCCTCCTCGCGTTCTAATGATGGGACTTAAGTTGTGAACGATCAGCGGGTAGACGCAAGAAACTGACTAGCTTAAATCATTTTTGAGGAGAAAGTAGGGCCTTGAAGATGGAAGCAGAGGAAGCAGGCCTTTGTCCAATGGGTGGGACAGAGCAAGCTAGCAAAAAATAATTGAATGGAGTAGTGGAATGAACGGCTGACGCTATATATAAGTACTTACATATATAAGTGTCGTGAATAGACAAGACGGTCTATTATCGATTGCGATTTTCGAAATATCAAAAATGAATGGGATTGGCATGCGCTATCATCGATATTTCACGTAATCAGATGCAAACATTTTCAGCCCAAGAAATTATCATCTTAAGCCTAAGCAGCAACTTATGCTGAAAGTATCTAAATGTGATGACTGGTGAGATTTTAAAGCATGTGGGTAGTTAATGAACTTTTGATAATCAATTATCAGGAGCTTCAGCTTCAGAGCATTTAGAAGTGAAAACATGTTAATTTAAAAAATCAAAAAACTCGACTGCTTGAGATGTATCCTCCGACTGCAGAGCATAATTTTCTTCTTATTGTTTACGTCTTTTTAGTTTGCTTCTTAAGCAGTCAGGTTTTTTGAGTTTTAAAATTACTTTTTTTATTTATAACTTTTCAGATAACATTTTTTTTTCGAACTAGGTCCTTAAACATATGAGTGTTGTATATTTTTGAAAACACCTCTTAAAACGCTTTATTTTGATATAAACCACCCACCCACACGATTGGTTAGGAAGTTAAAAATTGGGCCCCCACAATATGGCACCCAAAATTTTCCTATTTTAACGTAGCCAGTGACACTCGCAAGGTTAAGACGAATCGTTTGACATAAGAATCATCAAAATCGGCCAACACGTTTGGTCTCTAGAACGCCACATAGGAACAAACATACATTCATAGACTGATAAACACATTACCCTCCTTCGGCAGTCGGGACTTTTTATTTTTTCTTGAAATAGAAGATTCTATCACCAGTAACCATTTTCAAGCACCGTCAAGCCGCTTCAAGCCAGCGCTCATGTCAGATACCCCACTCACACATTCCTGACGAAGAATGATGCTTTCGGCTGCTCGCGAGTAGGTAGTGCTTTGTTCGAATGATTAAGTGCCCCGGACGGCGTTGCTAAGCCCTTCAGCTAATGAGCCAAGTCAGTATTAATCATTGCATGACGAACCGGACGGACGGACTTTCGTGGGTGGTGACTTTTGTGGCTTTAAAACTTTGGATTCTTGATAGACCAGGCTTGTGATTTACCGGAGTCTGCTGTCATTTATGGGGAAGTGTAGGTGTTGGTGGGTCTTGATTGATTCTCGATTGTAGGGTTCCTGCAAAGTTTTCAGATGAATACTGAGTTTTCATTTAATTGAACGAGCGAAAGCTGAATAATGTTTGTTTTTGATAAATTACAATAGATTTACATCTCAAAGTTTAAAATTTTTCTAAAGTCTGAAATCTCAAAGTTTAGGGCGTACGGTTGGCGCAGTGGTTGAGCGATTGACTGCTGCGCTGCGTGTCGCGGGTTCGATTCCCGCACGGAACAAATATTTGTATGACCTACAGATAGTTGTTCCGGCTTTGGGTGTTGTGTTTGTGAGTTTCTATGTTTGTAAACGCACCCACGATACAGGAAGAAATTCCTAGTGTGGGGCAAAGTTTTAATAAAAAAAAAAAAATATAGAGCCGGTTTCTGAATTGAGCATTTGATAACGTGACCAGCCTTAATACAATGCCCAAAAATACTAGTTATTATATTCTTTGCGCTGTAGTATGGTGCGGGTGACAGTTTCAATAAAAAAAAATACGCATATACGTATACGCATTTCTTGTAGTTTTACGTCATACAGGCAACTATTAACTATGGTATGAAAGAAAGAAAAAGAAAGAAAGAAAGAAAGAAAAATATTTATTTGTGACCCGCACAGGAGACACGAGAAATAAGCATAAAATGAAACAATAATAAAATAAAAACCCCGTGCGAGACCAAAAAGGCTCCTATCTCAGCATGTGCAGCGATAACTAAAAAAGGTAACGCTGCGCTGATATTCTGATAGGGCCCACTGTTGATGCCACGGACACACTTACGGAAACGAGACTTATATAATAAAAAATAAAATAGAAGAATATATAAATAACAAACAAAATAGAAAAAAAACTCTTAAGGTGGGTCAAAGTATGTGCAAGTATAATACAAATATATAAATAAAACATATTAAATATAGGTAGACCTAGAAACCGTCATATACCATCTTTACCGTGGCAATACTCAATGATCATTTGTCGAAACATAGACAAACGACAGAGCGCGCGTAGCAAAGAGTGACTTATTAAATACGGAAGAAATCTATGGTCGGCTGTCAAAAGAAAAATGTTATGTAAGTTATGTTATGAAATAGTGTAAGTAAATGAATAAGTGTAAATAAACCTGGCGAAAAGAATACATAGAATAATATATTGCTATTATTGGATAAATCAGAGTGTTATGAATTTAATATGTGTGGTGTGGTGTTCGCAAGAATGTTATTAGGTATTAAATAAAATGGATTACAGGCAGTAAACTTAACTGCGTGCAAACCCCGGGTAAGCCAATCTTCCGGATTCCTTTTGCTTATGTAATAAGTACTGCTTGAATTTAGTACTAAATGTTCCAATCGTTTTTATAGCACGAAATGGCGGAGGAAGATCATTCCAGATACGAGAGGCAGCGAATTTGAAACTTCCACGGAATGCAGCAGTTCTGTGTGACGCCAACAACAGGTAGGCAGAAGCTCTCGTTTTGACTTTATTTACATCGCGCGACCAGGTCAATTTACCGAACAGATAGTCTGGTTTTTTTGTGAGAATTGTGCCAAAGAGCAGGGTAGCCAGATGCAGCTTTCTACGATCTGCCATTCTCATTAAATTACCCTTATTTAAAAAAGGAGTTACGTGAGATCTAGGAGGGATGGTAAAACAAAATCTCGCACAAGCATTCTGTACCCGCTGAACCAACCTTTCACTTCTACCTAGAATGCACGCCCCATACACAGTGTCAGCGTAGTTCAGCTTAGATAAAACAAGTGTTTCACAAAGTAGAATGCGCATATCCACACTTATGTAGGGACGCACACGATACAGAAGCTTAAGCCTGTAAAAGCAGTTGCGCACAGCCTCCATGATGTGCGTCTCAAAGTGCAGGTGCTCGTCAAATAGTAACCCAAGATTACGGGCTTCCCGGACTCTTTCAATGGAACACCCGTCGATCTTCAAGTCCAAATTCTCATTACCCATTCTATTTAAAAAATCTCTTGATCCCATTAAAATAAATTTAGACTTAGCTGGGTTCAAAACTAAGGCGTTTCTCATAGACCAAGCCGAGATCCTATCAAGATCCTCATTCAAACTTTTTACAGTTTCAGCAGCCTGCTGGGGATGAAAAGATAAATACATCTGCAGATCATCAGCATATAAATGGAACTTGGTGTTGACGGTGTATGACGTTAAACTACCAAAAATGCGTATACGTATATGCGTAAAAAATGTTATTGAAACTGTCACCTGCACCATGCTACAGCGCAAAGAGTGTAGTAGGTGAAAGTTTAGGCAAATACTGCTCACTTCATACCCCCGATTTCTAAATATAAATTTTTGAAGCCAACTTTACCCTGAAATCCTGCCATATTTTTGGGCATTGAATTTGACATGTTCCCAAATGCTCAATTAAGAGTAAATAAGCATGTTTTTCCACATACGTCAGTTTTTTTTTAACAGGATCTGTGGGGTGACCATAAACTCTTAGAGTAAGGTTATTTTTAGTGTGTGTAAGGGATACATGTATATGAATGGTTTTTTTTTCAGGTGCAAATGTTGCAAAACAAAAAAAAAATCACTCGCGTCTACCTTCAACTCTTTCAGTCGCAAACGTTACCTAATAATAGAATTGCAAGAAACATTGCAATACCAAGTTGTATCTTAAAGGTTTCGCTCGTTTCTGTTTACATGATTTCTTGTAATGTTTTGGAAACTCTCTCTTGTTTTCATAAAAGGTGGTTCAATAAGTCGAATATTAGTTTTATTCATACATGGGTTAGCTGATTCCCAACAACTATATTGTACTGCAGAGGTGTTTAAACTCAATGGTTCACGTTACCCGAACATAGGTCACATTTACGTAACCACAGAAATTATGTAAACGGCCTGTCTTGTTATTCAAAACAAGCGGTAAGTTGGAGCTGATAGGCATCGAAAATCGCTACCCTCGAATATCGGAGGTCAAAATCGAAACGTCATTAGTATCTACACGTGTCGGGACTTAAATAGCTGGCAAAGTACGCATGAAAGAGCCAGGCGACGTGTTTCGCGGCGAGGCCCGCGGATGACTGATCCGACGCACTAACTAATGTTCTTTTTTTAAAATACCCTTTTTATTTTTTAAACCGCACAAAAGGCATGAGTTATGCCGACTTGTAGTTTTTACGATACGCTCGGCTTGGATTAAATATTTTTTTTTTAAATTTCATTCCTTTTCGTCGGGAACGTGATGGCATGTGACATTAAAATGACAAATTAGCTAATTATTCTTAATCCGTTTGAATGCTTTGATCGTATGCCTCGGAGTGATGGCCTGTCACGACGTATATTGTCGCTTATTTTACGCTATGATTCGATTGCTTGGACTTAAGTTCATTGGCATCAAGATCAGCAAAAACTGTCATTACCGCTTACCGTGTTTTGAAAAGGTTGAGGTAGGTATTACTTTTGTTATTAATACTTTTAACAACTGAATCTGACTACAAGAACCTTCGGATAAAAACCACGTTATTATTGGTGTATTTTAATAGGTATATTCTGCAGTTTTCCAGCTCTTCACAATATAATCTTCATCTAATTTTAAAAAGCTTACCAGTAAAGTCTAAAACATGAGTAAACTTTTTACTCCATATCCACTCTCCAGTAAAAAACCTTTTCTAAAAGCGAGCATAACAAAACTCAGGATAGGGCAGTGAGCGAAAAATACAGGGTTCACGAAAATACGTTTTTTCGTCTGTATCTGTTTTGTGCATATTATTATTATGATAATAAGAGCGCATTACCCGTTTAGCCCGCCACGGATGCGTTTATTTTTCGTTGGGCTTCGCGACTGTACGGGGGTTAACGTGAAGTATACGCCGATGTTTGCGGTTTGATACTATTTGATTGTTGGTTACTAAATAATAACAGTTTTTTAAATACGTTGCCCCACACTAGGAATGTCTTCCTGTATCGTGGGTCCTTTTACAAACATAAACTCACATACACAACACCCAGAGCCGGCACAACTATCTGTAGGTCATGCAAATATTTGTTCCATGCGGGGATCGAACCCGCGACACGCAGCACAGCAGTCAATCACTTAACCACTGCGCCAACCGTGCGCCCAATTTAACTCAGCTTTCATGACTCCTCAACTTCAGCTTTCATCACAAAAATCCTGTTTAAAAAAAATTACAAGTATCAAGACTACGCTTTCCTCCTGTGATTCACAATAGACAGGTACAAGCGTCGAATGCCGGAGAAAGCGCCATCTTGCGGAGCTCTACGTAGGTATATGACGATATCTGCACACTTCAGTACCTATGAAAATGGATTAACTGTTCTTCTTTTTTTGTGTTTTCGTTCTGCTTGGAAACAGGGTTCAGTGTTTGTTCTTGAATTGAAGCCTGATAATATGACGGTGGTGGGAGATATTATAATTTATACATTACGTATTTTTAGTCTTCGGGGTAAAACATAAATCAGCTAAAAATACTTCCCGTTCCACACATGCCGAAGAGAGAAGAAAAAACCGGCCAAGTGCGAGTCGGACTTGCGCACGGAGGGGTCCGTACCATTATCGCAAAAAACGGCACAAAAATCACGTTTGTTGTATGGGTGCACCACTAAAATATTTATTTTATTCGGTTTTTAGTATTTGTTGTTATAGCGGCAACAGAATTACATCATCTGTGAAAATTTCAACTGTCTATATCACGGCTCATGAGATACAGCCTGGTGACAGACAGACAGACCGACCGCGGAGTCTTAGTAATAGGAGGTCCCGTTTTTACCCTTTGGGTACGGAGCCCTAAAAAAATGAGTTTTATGGTCTCCTCGGTATGTAAACTATGACTACATATATCAGCAATATGGAAAGCACAAACTACATCTTCAGAGTTGCTGTTGATTAGCCAAAGGTGACTCAAACTAAATGTACTAGTTATATTAATTAAATGTTATACTAGAAAGTTCGCCAACATCTCTACAAAGAGACGCAACATCTCAGAGTGTATTATGATCCAGTTTGCTAAGACATACAAGCTCCTCTGCTGTCAGTGAACCGCATGTAACTTTGTGACAGAAATACAGTTTGTATGCAGCCTCCTTTGAACTCGGCCATTTACCAGTCACTCGGCAGGACAAAGCATTGTGAGCCAAGATCAATGTCTTCAATACCTATGTGGGCACTCAAGAACGGCCATGTGCACGCAGACACCGGCGCGCTGCCATAATTGAGAATGTTACGAGAAACCTATATGTACCTCCACATACGTGAACACACTGTATAGTACCCTTTGTGCCGTTGACCGTTCATGTAGGCACTTGTGTCGTATAATTAGCGTAGAGCGATTAATTAATAGGTAATGCAGGTCTGTGGCGAATTTATGCTCCATAGCTATGTGTATATGCCACCGTTATGCTCTAAATAGATAGCTCGAATATGCTGATTGGTGAGCGGCCTTTGTCCTCCGAATATATACGAATTGGTTGCTATGAATTGGTTACGGTTGCAATTTGTTAATAGGGATTAATAGTTTCAGTTAGATGAGTGATACTCTGGCAGGTTTTGTCTAATGTATTCCGAGTCCTTTGTGTTTTAAAAGTGTTTACACGTTTGCGAATTTCTTTTTGAAGTGGTTTCTTTCAATCCCCTTGTGGATTCGCAGCCGAGCCGGCGGCAAGGTTACGGCACACTAACACCAGATTTGCGAATGTAAACTATTCTATTGAGCGCTTCAGACAATGTACTTTACATTAAGATCGCGCGGGCCCGCGGCACGAGCGGCAGGGCGTTAATTCACCGGAGACACCCAAACAAACGCTTTGTGAGATTCACCTGTTGGTTCTATAGGTCAATGTTACAGCACACAAGGAGTTTAGCGAAACAGACTTTTGTGGCTGGTGGCTGAATGGCACGCAGAGGCGCGCCGCCGCCATTGTCAGCGCGGACAATGGGACATATGCGCGATTGAATCGTTTCGATGCGACTTGCGTCTCGATTGAAATTGAGAGTGCGATTCGAATCGTGTTTATTTACAGATTGTAAATTTATTGCGGTGATGTAAGGTGCAAGTTGTTGAGGTGTTAACAGGTGGGAAGATTTTATCATATTCTATAGCCATTCAATTTCAGATTGAGACATCATTGTTATAGATCTGAAAAGAACTCTTAATACATCGGATGTTATAATCAGAGGTCGTTGTAAAGACAACTGTTTGTAATTCTTCCATACTGCTAAGGAAAACTATAAGAATTATTATAAAAACATAAAAATATCTTGAATGCACATATTGCACACTGCACAGCTTACCTCAAGAAAGGATTGTTTGAGGTTCGCCAGCCTACGAAAACATCCCGTCAAGCTGCAAAAATTCGAAACGCAAACACACACCGGTATTATGAAGTCAGATTAGTAAATATTCCCAAATCAAACATTTACCAAGAAAACACGCTACTGGTTGTCCGGACAATGGTTGTATGGTACCCTCAAAACCACTTAACATGGGGCTGACAGGTTAGTTCAATCACTATTATACGCCCCGAGGCCAGCGATTGGAGTGTATTTTTTCAATGAAATATATTTTTTTTCATTCAGGGAGTCATATTGGCGAGAGGTTCTCACGGTAACTCGGATCTAACAAATAATTTTGCACTTCGCTACCCCCGCATTGTGGCTTACAGAAAAGAGTAGAACGAGAATCCTTAGAAGAGGTGAAAAAGTTTAGAAATCTGAGGAATGGACCGTGACGTCGGTGGAACATTGCATAAAAATTCTAACAGTAATAGATTAGGTACGAAACGCAGTGGTTATGAAACTCGTCGCGACGTCATGGCCGGCCGGCTAATCGATCGCGAGAACAATGTGACGTAATGCGCGGGGGTGCGGTCCTCCGTCCGCCGGGACTCCGGGAGCAGGAGCCGGGGACGCAGGGAGCAGTCCAAATATTTACCCCGGCATATGTTTGGTTTCTTTTCCTTCGCCTCATATATTTTTACTTTGATCGTGTAATGGGGCCCCGAGGCGGTCTCGATTTGTCCGATATTAATTTCGTCCGCCTCGCTGCTGTACTGTAACAATCACTCGGGGTAAATAAACTGTTTAGCTTCGGGAAACCTTGTATGTGAGAAGTTTTCTGATGGTTCGTATTTATTTGTGAAAAATTAATCACGAAAGTGTGAATGAGTGCGTATTTCGAGCGCGGAGTAGTTTGAATAAATAAATCAATTTGGATGATTTAATTTTAGTAAATTCCCCATTGTAATCGTGTCACCATTTTGTTGACAATCAAATTGAATATGTGCAATAAAATTAGTGACCATGCCCTCGCTTGCTATGGTGACCAACTATTTTGTCATTGTCAGGCTATTCAATATTGTCACGGTTATGATGAACTGGATTACTGGGAAATTGGGAATTTGCAAAATTCTATTTGGTACATAATAATTTCAGGCTGTTTTACAAACTTAAGCTTACCTGTTTAATAACAATTGTAATGTCAATGTAATGAATATTACTTTTTATTAAGAAAAGAGTATTTTTTTCCTAAAATCACAAAAAGATCACATGTCTGAAACTTAACAATCCAAATATGAAACCACATAATTTCTCACGCAATTCCACTTATAACACCAAGAATATCCTACAAAGTGAGCTTCCACAGCTTCCCTATTCGAGGGGCTAGGGTTGTGCACACTTGAATTGCACGTTTAATGAATTGCATTAATATTGCATTACTGGGTAACTAGCCGGCCGCGCCCCCCAGTAAACAATCATTAGAGCGCTGCAGCTACATAGCTGTTTGAACTACCAGATTTGTTTGCGAATACAAATTGACATTTAGATGTTTTGTGTTTCCAGATTGATGTAAAGTTTGGGAGTTAGCTTTTGTAATTTTGCATGAATTTGTGTAATGAAATTGGTAGTACTTTTTATGGAGTTATTTGCATTTTTAAGGCCAATTTGTTTTGACAACAAACTTGTATGCATTTTTATTACTCAGCTGTTAAAGAAAGGAGTAAGTTTCAACTAAAATTTCTTTTCTATGTACGAAACAAACGCTCCACATACCCTATGTAACGATAGTCATTTTCAATCACGCACCTATCAATCACAGTGTACGTTGTGTCCGGTACTCCGGTCCGGCTACATACTCAAATATGTACGTCGTTCGTCGGTTACTAAGCGGCACCCGTTGTCTGTCCAACTAATGCCGGCCGTCGCTACCGGAAAATTGGACGGCACCGTCTGCCCAATCACACGCGACACTCCACGCAGATTAGCACGCTCGACCAATGCCCAGTTTCTCCCGCACCACGCAACCGATACGCGACCGCGAAAATTCACACTCGTCGCTCTCCATCGAACACTAAACTCTCCACTCCGCACACCCTGTACCACTTATCCCGGTATTGTACAGCTACAATTTTCACTTCGCCGCCAACCTCAGAAAATCCACACCGGATTACGCGTACAGGTATTGAAACGATACACGCCTTTCCGTCCCTCAGTCCGTCCTGAAATCATATTAGTGGACACCCTCGTACATCTTTTTGTTCGCTCAGCCGACGCTCACTTGTAATTGCAACACTTAGGTGTTTCTGTTTGTAGTGTTTGTACAAACATTTATCACGATTAACAAAAGAAAAAGTCTGAATCACGATCAATATAAATTAGGCGTGTGACCCGACTGCAATTTTAAACTGGGGCTCATTAATCGATTCCACTTCATATTGAAAGGAAGTCTCCGAGCACGTCCGACTTTCGAACCAAAAAAAATAACCCACCGACGGCAACGTGACACGGGTAAGTCGCCATCGTGTTGCTGAGAGCGTTCCGCCCCATTCAAATCTTTACTTAGCATTCTAAGTACCGACGGCGGCTTTAATTTTTTAAGGCTGACTACAACGCCCATACGGTATGCAGCTCGCGTTCTCACCTCACTCACAGACATGTGCCTAGCTAATAGTGTGCCGCGACTGACCAGAATGTTGTACGGGATCAATGATGCGTGTTTGTATTATATGCTTAGAAACAGAAGCATTAAAGTTTAAACTAAGTTGCGGAACGGTGGCAGTTATGATGTGTTGTGATGAGTCGTTGTCGCTGGGAGTAGTTTGCATAGTTATGTGCGCGTTTATCTAAGCTCTATCGGTGGGTAGTGGGTACAGCCGTTGCTGGGCCGGCAGGTCGGCGCTCGCCGGAGGTTTAATAAATGTCTGAAACAGTGAATCGGCTTAGCGAGCAGCGAGCATACGACCGAGGGGATTTCTAAGAACGTGTCTAGTTCTACAGATTGGATCCTGGTCTTGTTCCATAATTCCATATAAGAAAATGTGGTATATGTGGCCTTTGGATTAACGTGTTAGAATTTATTTGTGAAATCATGGTTTCTATCTATTTAAGTAACATTCGGTAAAACATGACAGCAATTTCATAGCTTTTTCTGCTTAAAATTTTATACCAAAAACCAAAAATATAATCAAAGAAAATCGCTGAAAGGAATCTCGAAGTTTTGAAAGGTTTCAAAATGAGCGCCTCTGTCCTCCGAAACGCATAACTACATCGATGCGATGCTCCTGATCGAACTATGTCTCTCCTGCTGGAGTAACCCAACTTTCACTTGCACTCTCGACAATCTGAACAAAACCTCCGATTTCACTATAGACGTGGTTCGAACAGTATAATAAAGTAAAACTGTCGACCCGAAAAGAAGAAGACCACGAAGATTCCTAGTCATGCGTTTCTTTTGATATGATAGGTACTCGTACATACACTTAAATCTACAGTTCTATGTTGTCTCCACATAACCTAACATTCCTAACCTAAGAACTACTTACAAACAAGTACAGCAAGTTCTTCCAATACGTAGATGTGGTTGTATTTACTCCATTACCCGTGGAGGCCGGTTCGTATCAACTATTTATGGTGTTTGAGGCGCTTCATAAATATGCAGCAGTAGGCGCTCGCCTTGCCGACACCAGCTATTCAGCTAGCTCGCGGGTGGAGCGAACGATGAGCGAAAGGCTGGATTACTAACAGGAAATTTAAGAACAAAATGGACTCTTTCTTTCAACACATAATCAGCCCAATCACCACTGCTGGGATGCAAAAAACCCCCCAAAAGATGTCAAATAATATCAAAAGAGCAGTGACTTACAAGTTGTAGGTCGTAGGTTCGAGCACAGACAGGCGTTTTACTTTATGTAAATTATTTCTTCACCACTGCTCTCAAAACGGTGAAGTACAACATCGTGAGGAAACCGGCATGTCCTAAAACCAACAATTCGAAGACATGCGACATCCACCAACCCGCACTGGGCCCGCGTAGTTGATTACGGCCCATTCCCTTTCACAGAGAGTTGGCCTGTGTCCCAGCAGTGGGAACATTGATAGGCTGATGATGTGAATATCAAGCTTTACTTAAATATCAACTTGTTTGAATCGAGTGGGGGACATAATTAAGAAGTTAGGTATAAATTTGAAAGAGTTACCTCGGCCCTGGATCAAGCAAACTGAAGGAACATAGGTGGGTTTTAGTCATTAAACGTCCGCTTCAACTAGAGCGGGAGAAGTCTTTGGATAATTTCCAAACACAAAAAAATAAATAATTAAATCCAACTTAGCTCAAAATACATTTGCTCTTAAAAATTGTTGCTTACATAGACAGACAGATTAAAAAAAAATCGCATTTGATTTGCTTTCAACAAGACATATATATGTGTAGTCCTTTGGCTTCACACATTTTCATACTCTCTAAATGCTTGTAGGGGCAGGAATAGTACATTATTGCAAAGGCCGTGATATAGGCAATTGCAGGTCGAGTATGAGTTATGGCGAGGACTTCACTAATAAGAGACAGGCAAATGCCATTTCCGCTGAGGAATATATTGTGATTTCCTCAAAATCAATGCAGGGAAATAAAACATACTTTTAATATTATACATTTAGTTTAATTAATATTAAAAGTTACAAAAACATTGCTGGACTGTTGTAATGTTCCAAATTCAAAAAACGCTCCTGCAATGGATGTGATCAATATTGCTGGCACAAAGTAGGTACGTAAGCGGCGGCGCGATTTTGTGTTGCTGGAGCGTTGTAATGTTCCAAATTCAAAAAACGCTCCTGCAATGAATTTGATTTTCTTTGTCCGTAAATTCGATACTTCGCGTGTTCTTTTTTCGAAAATAATGACAATATTTCCATGCATGTTTGAGTAAAGTATATTTTTTCATGTTTCATGAAAACGTGTATTGAACCGCTATGATCGTACCACTTGGCACCGTCTCCTTAGCTCCACGGTTGGTTAGCTGCAACGCTCCGTGCGTTACCTCACTTTCAACAGAAACTTCGCGATGTATTTTCCAGTGCATTTTTTAGAGTATCGCTTTTGTAGACCCCGCTTGTTTTAATACTAGAGTTACGTGAGATTTTTACACACATTGCTTGTAGGTAACTCTTAAATAGGAACTGAGTTTGTTTAGTTTCTAAACTTTGATAAATTAATTGCTATTTTGCATGTTAGATAATCTAGTTGCAGAATTAAAATTTTGTTGATACAACTATCACACAAGTTTATTTGGTACTGGCAGTATTTAGGTTGGTGAGCTGTGAAATAAATAGCATGCTATATTATTTCATTAAAAAAAAGTTCAAAACATTTTGCATTCCTAGCGCTTGTATGCTTTCGTGACTGTAGCACAGTGCGGGCTACGCCGTAGCACTAACGTAGCATTCGCGTAGCGTGGCGTAGCTTAGCGGTGCACTAAAATGTACTGAATGTTTTGATACCATTTTTTTATATGTTACTAACATACCTACATAGATTTAAGATATAAAATATGTTATGCTTTAATTTAAGGAATTCAGCACACCCTGTTTGAAAACGGCTATCTGTGCGCATTTGTATTTTTGTGTTATATTTTATACAAATAAAACAAAATCATTATATCTCTCAACATTATACCCAGTATAATATTACTTCGCGAACTGATTAATATACATAACTTTCCGCACATCATTTCAATTTTCCACGCTCGTCGGTCAATGTCTCATCTGGCTTTTGTTCAAAGATGGCGGACCGTTCTCGTTATTTGTCGCTTATTATTATTGCAAATGTTTTAGATTTTACTGGATTTAAGACTTAATGGAAAACGCTTCGTCAACAAAATGTTGAGCGAATGGTTTCTTTTCATCTACCCAACGTTTAAAGTGTAAAAAAAAAACTAAAAAAAATACCAAACAACGAGGTAAAATTTCATCTTTTGTAGTCACCCACACTAAAAAAGGCTTGTACTGAACCAAAAACCACACAAAAGCGCATTAAAAACTACTTGTATTCACAGTCGAACAAGCGAACTATCTTATCAGGTCAAGTTCCCTACTATTGAACGAAACGTCATTCCATTCACTCAGTTGACATCTCACCTGTCACTAACCTCAGGTTTTTGACGATAACCATCGTAACCCATTCATAAAACCACCGTTTGTTCGACAAAACCGCCCCCGAAACGCAAAAGGGTTGATAAACATATCAAAAAGAACACACCTGTTTTTTTTTTTCGAATAAATCGGGAGTTATTGTGTGGACACAATTGATAAATATCGATAATCAACATTCGATATCGGTATGAGTTTATCGATAGTCTCACAGACCTCCCGTGAGTCACCTTGTGACAATAGATGGGGTGGTGTATTGATAAAAAGTGAATTGAGTCAAGGCTGAACTTAATGTATGAAATTTTAATAGTGAAGGGATGTTTGGCTTTACTTAAACGCCTCGAGTTAAAAAGATATAACAACAATTACGTCACTCATGATTTGTTCTGACCCAACTGCAAGAAAAGGGTTTGTTTGTTTGAATGTATGTAATATTCTTTATTACCTCATATCTTTTAAACCGCTGGACGGATTTATATACTTGAGGCGGTACCCCGAGCAAAACGCCGCGCAAGCCGTTTTTTGTGCTGTTTTTAGAAGCTATCTACTCGTTATTTAAAAAGAAATATCAATTAATAAAAATACATTAAAATTCTACATAATATTGATTCTAAAATGGTAGATTTAGTTTTTTTTTAAATGTTGTATAAATTTCACTAAACTCCTTCCAAAAAAACATAAAAATGCGAAATAATTATTGATATTATGCATCTCCTCGTAAAGTGTTAATTAATTATTTTTTGTACTAAGACTAATGGATAGACAATTTAATAACGAACATTTTTGTAGAATTTTTTTTTCAAAAGACCCGAATTCGATTTTATAAAGATTTTATTCTAAAATCTGGGCGTATTCACTACTGTAATTCATGCGCCACCAGTGCCGCTAGACCAATAGGAATGCTCAAATCTCATGCCGATTTTTTGGTCAGGGTACCGTCTTAAGTGTTCTTAGATAGGTGAAGTTCAAAAAATTCAAACTTGGCGCCATATTGTGTAAATCACAATATTTTTTTTAACCAAACTCATCTAGTGGGGTTTCAAATGAAGGGTTTAAGTGGTGATTACAAAAATATATACCACTTATGTGTTTAAAAAAAAATTAAAACAAAAACATACTAAAAAGTTTTAAATAAAAAAGTTAATTTAATAACCCTTTCCTTTCAGCCGGGTAAAAATCAAAACCGAAGCGAACTAAAAAGCTGTAAACAAGAAAAATCATGCTGTGCAGTCCGAGGATCAAGGGATCAGCCAGTTCGCGAATATGTATCATACGATTGCACAGCATGATTTTTTCTTGTTTACAGCTTTTTAGTTCGCTACTTTTTTGTTTTGAGAATTGGTTTTTGTTTAGAAAAATTGTCGGAAATAGAGTCAACGTAAATACTTACTGTACTTTTCAAAAGTTATTGAAAATACGTCATTTTAAAAGCATTTTATTTCGCTTTAGACTTGTTTGTCTAAAAGAAAAACGGCCAAGTGCGAGTCTTATCGCGCACGAAAGGTTCCGTACCGTTTTCGCAAAAAACGGCAAAAAAGTCACGTTTTTTGTATTGGAGCCCCACTTAAATATTTATGTTTTTAGTATTTGTTGTGATAGCGGCAACAGAAATACACCATGTGTGAAAATATCAACAGTCTAGCTATCAAGATTCATGAGATACAGCCTGGTGACAGACAGACAGACGGACAGTGGAGTCTTAGTAATAGGGTCCCGTTTTTACCCATTGGATACGGAACCCTGGAAAACTGAGTGAGCCCAAAACCGCGAATAGACCGTAGAAAATATTCCACGACTGTGACGATTATTTTTCCTAATAATAGCACCTTTGTTAAGAAATTAAAGGGCTACGTCACCGTTCGTCATTCGGTTATTAGGTAAGTAATATATAACATGGAAACTTTCCTGTCGCAATCGTCTCGTTCTAAATGAAGAAACTCAATTAAAAGTTGAAGTTCTTACGACGATTCACGTGAATCTATTGCGCAATATCAAGCCATGTTTTATTATTAGGTAACTTGAATTATTTGTAAGATTATTTCTGTTACTTTCAGGGCAGGGATGTTACGGATGTTAATTTGGTTTGTCGGAGTTGGAACCGGAATCGGAGCCGGAATCGGAGCCGGAATCGGAGGTGGTGGCATAAGAGGGGTGTGTTAAGGTTACCTAAGAAAATTAAATAGTGCAAACATTGTTCAATCAGCCTCTTTAAACTCATTAAAAAAAAAATAACCCGACTGCTTACAAAGCGAACTAAAAAGAAGTAAACAAGAAACAAAAAATGTGCAGTCGGAGGATAAATCTGGTTTTGGTCAGCCAGCTCGCGAATTTGTATCCTCCGACTGCACAGCATGTTTTTTTTCTTGTTTACTTCTTTTTAGTTCGCTTTTTAAGCAGTCATGTTTTTGTTTTTTTTTATTTAACTCTTTTTAGTTGTTTTTTTTTCGAATCGAAATAAAAAATGAAACCGCCTCTTAAAACCCTTTATTTTAATACCCCACACGACGGGATTGGAAGAAAAAAAAAATTGGGCTCCCACAATATGGCGCCCAAAAGCTGCCATTTTTCTATTTTTTAATTTTAATGTAGCCAGTAACTCTCGCAGAGTTAAGACGAATCGATTGACGTACGAATCATCAAAATCGGCCAACGCGTTTAGTCTCTGGAACGCCATATAGGCACAAACATACATACATACATAGACTGATAAACACATTACCCTCCTTCGGCAGTCGGGTAAAAACCTACAACTTGTCGCCAGTATCGTTCCTGTTGTAACCCGAAATACTATGACTTAACAGTTTTGATACTTGTTATTAGTTTTTAGTTACTCTAACTACTCTTAGTACTAATAGGTAATAATAGGCAAGTAATAGTTAGTTTTATTTTTAGTTCCAACTGTCACCGCGTCAGAATCTTTTTTGCCAAGCTGTACTTATTATATCTAGGCGTTGAAAATAAAAAAAAATGCAACCACTGGGCGCATACCACCGTTGCTTCGGCCTCCGATTAAAACCTCCGATTTTAAGAGACGGAGCCGAAGTTGGAACCAAAGGTGTAGCCACTGTAAACGTTAGGGCCTTGAAGGTAAATTAAACTCCCAAAAAGAGAGTAGGTAGAGGTAATTTTAATATTAACCCAGCAGGAGACTGGTGTGAGTGAGTTCTCGATATCAAGCGCGTGTTAAATTCCAGACCGCCAAAAGAAAGCCACTATCCTTTAGTTCCCAGAAAGAAAAAAAAAAAAAACAGTGACGAGGTTTTTTTTTTTAGAACAACTTTGCCTCACACTAGAAATTTCTTCCTGTATCGTGGGTGCGTTTACAAACATATAAACTCACATACACAACACCCAGAGCCGGAACAACTATCTGTAAGTCATACAAATATTTGTTCCGTGCGGGATTCGAACCCGCGACACGCAGCGCAACAGTCAATCGCTCAACCACTGCGCCAACCGTGCTTTGCTCTTTCCGAATTCATTACGCAAAAACCAGCTGCTGGTGGCAGCCAGGTAGGAGGTTAGCACGCAGGTTTGTCCAGTGTGTAGTCGGAAGCCGACTTATCGGAGTTGGCGTCTGATCTCCGTAACTTCCCTATTCAGAGACACAGCCTACTGACTTCTTATGACAGTTGGTAAAACCATTTTTCAAAGGTAAGGCTGTGATTAATTTGTTTGTTGTTTATACATGTGGGATTGCCAATACCTGTTTGTAAACAGAAATAATGTTGGTTTTATTTCCTACAGAAAAATAAAATTTAGGTAGTTTAGGTTTGTTCAATCCATAATTTAGAAATCAATTAAACCACAACCACGCGTCGTTAATGACAATTTTATTACGTAAGCCGAAAAACAATGGGCGGTGCGTTGTGGTAGGTAGCACGCACGCTAGCACGTGTCGCGCGGTCGCGCCTGTTTGTGACGGCTTGATAGAGTGGCGATTAGCCCGCTGCCTGTCAGACTGCTACATACCTCCGCACTGCACAGCTACTAGGACTAGATGAGTTTAGAACGGGAATATTTTTAGAGCAATATAATTTGGATATTTCAGGATTTTTTTCACTTTTGGGCTTTGCGAAAACATTCTTTTTCCGAATAAAAAAAAAACGGAGGTTATCAATTCGACACGTATGTATGTTTTATTGTTGTAATTGCACAATATTGCACATAAGTTACTCTGTATGGGCTTCTAAACACATGTGCCAAATTTCATAAGTGTATGTATGTTTGTCCACGCATTTCTCCGAAACTTCTTATCGGATCGTGATCATTCTTATTTAATTGGATTCATCAAAATAGGTTCAGCAGTTTTCAAGATATGGAACATACAACCGAACTCCTTAGCGACGAGCATCCCGAAACGAAAGTAATTTTTGCACTTTTTAGTGTTTTGCTTTAGAAGTCGGTATATTTTTTGTGAAAAAGGGCTGGTTTTCCTTGTGCGGTGCACAAAAATTTTTGTTTGATTACTAAGTTTTGAACATTTATTTTTTAAACAGCCCCCACACTAGGATTAAATCCTGTACGTATTTTACACCTACAAGAAGTACAGGATTAATTCCTGACAATCCCTGATTTTTGTTTACAAACATTTTTTAATCACACTTCTACAAACAGTCAGGACTCGGACCAAATCTGTAGGCCCTTAAAATATAACCTTCTAAGGTTTTTTATGATTATCATTTAGTACTTACCTATTTCTAACATGTTGAAGATTCTGCTGAGCGTTATTGCCCGAAACTTTCTACTAATTAAACAGTAGGCACCCAAACACACTTTCCCCGATAAAAAGCATCTTTTTGTTCTTTGCCTCCCCTATTTATTTGTCTATATTTTACCAGCAGTTTTCGATCATAAGAAACCGCTGTAATTTCGCCTCTATGTCTTTGTGATAGGGTTCTATCACGTTTACATATAAACAACGCATAGTGGATAGGCCTCTGCGGGTGACAGATACGATAAAGTGGCGATTAGCCCGTCTCTGCCCGCCATCTATCTGTGCACAGCTAAATATAAACAAATGACGTCTGTGCACGCTTCTGGGAATCGCCTTTCATGCCGCAGTGTTATTGTGATATTGTTTCTGGATTTGTTAGCTTTTTTAGGCTAATTAGAATTTGTATTTTGTGAGAGGCTAAATAATAACAGCCGCACGGGTCGATCATCAAGGTTAAGCAACGCTTGACGAGGTCGGTCCGTGGATGGGTGACCATTTTCAACATACCGAGTTTCCTCCGTGCAAAGAAAGCACGTTAAGCCGTTGGTCCCGGCTGTCATATGAAGATCTTTGACAGTCGTTACGGGTAGTCAGAAGCTTGAGATCTGACACCAGTCTTGGCAAGAGGTACCGTGTTAAGCAGTTACTGGGTTGTGGAGATCAGATAGGCAGTCGCTCCATGTAAATCACTAGTAGGTACTCAGCTGAATCCGGTAAGACTGGAAGCCGACCCCAATATAGTTGGGAAAAGGCTCGGCAGGCAGAAGATGTATTTTATGCCAATTTGAACAATTTCCCAGGAAATGTAGAAAGATTTTTATAACATAAAGCTTTTAAGAAAATTCAATGCTTGAAATTGAGTTTCTGAAATATAAAACTTAGAACTCGAATTCAAAATAAATCATTACTGTTGCAGATTACGAATTAAGTTAAGATTTGTTGAACCTAGGCGCTACTACCAACAGATCTAATTTGATAAAATCAAAATTCCGGACGGGCAACTTCAGACGAAACAATTTCCAAACTCCCCGGCCAACTCACTAAAATAGTTTATCTTAGACGAACGCGCCGCGCAAACATAGTCACCGAGCAAAACAACCGCCTAGTGACACCTACCTACCGTTTACACACAAAGATCGGTATCCTTAGCTACACACTTCACCGTAGCTGCGTCTCTCTCGCGCTAAGAAAATGAAACGGACCAATGAGGGGGTGGGGTGACACGCATTTCCGGGCCCGGCTCCAATCAGCTGCTAGAACAAAGGAGTCGCGATAGCTACTTACCTACAAGTAGCTACCGAGGGTCGGCTATAAGCAGAACTGTGCACACATGTGCACTGAACACACACAGCCGACGTTTTTTACCTGCTGACGCGTTTTTGTGGGCGTAGCGTTTGTTTGTGTGGCGGTGTCTAGCCGGTGATCACTTGGCGAAGTTTGCGCAAGTCGCGGGAGTAATGGCTGGAACATATCGGCTTTGAGTTGAGCCGGCCCGTCAGCCAACTTACCGCGCGATGCGTCTTTGTGACTACGTTAACATCCATGAATAAGACGGGTCCGCAGGTTCAAAATTCCGTGCTTGCTTTCTGAAAGAGAACCTAAGAAGACACATAATTAGACCAAAAATATTAAACGACTTTATACACACACAATCATAAGCTAACCGTAATTTCCCCCGGAATAAGCTCTCAGATTTGTTATGTATTTTAAATCTCATGAAAAGAAAATAAAACGAAGGAGGTATTATCCTGAACGACATCCTGTTACGGCTTATTTCTTCTTTCGACTCTCAGAATCCTCACGTCGTCGTTAAAGGTACATTTTTCTTTTGCAGTCCTCATGTGACGTACCTGCCATATCCCGAGGACCCTTCCGCGATCCGTTGTAATGCAAATAGTGCCTTATACGCACGTAACACAGTTGCGAATGTAATAATTTAATGGTAACACGCCCTGTAAGACTACAATTTGACTATCGCGAATTTCCTGCGTTTCTCCAGCTCCGAAATGTTTGATGGTGAGTGGTTTTGGTGTTGTAAAGTGAAACCTATGTTTCAAGGTGAAGGTTTGTTTTGGTTTGGAGTTGGTTGAGACGCTGAGAAACAAATCTGCGTAAGGTACATGGTGTCGAGTAACTCGTGTTCTTACCCTCTCTCCTTTGTTCGGGCCGGAAGAGTGCGCTAGAATTACATGCTCGAGTCTGATGTGCGCTTATTTTTTACGGCGCTATATTGTGTTTCGTGAGCTCTCTTATAGTTATGCAGTTCAACGACTGAAGAAATGAGAGGGTGGATGAGGGAAACAAAACAAGTTTTCAATTTTTATTTAGACAAGGCGGAACAGAGAATCTACTTCAAACAAATGACTGTCGGCAAACTTTATTACATTATTTTTCAGAGATTGTTTCAGAAAGTTTTTCGGGATTATTAAAAGTGTTTTTGAAGGCAGAGCAGGTAGGTATAGGTCAATATTCGTCGGAGTCAACAAACAACGTCTGTGACATAACAATTTCTGGAGACGTTGGCTCGGCTGCAGCTACCCTCGGCTCGTTCACGCTCATTGGCTCCCATCTCTCGTAGCTGCGCGCCACCCCGCATACTGATATCTGGATTAAATTACTCTCCCAACTATTTTACACAAAACCAGAGGCCATAATTAAAGTCCAGGCGAAAATGGGTGAAATCAAACGTCTTATCTGACCAGCGGGAAATAGCGTTTCTTCGCTGAATAGTTTCCTCCGAGTCGGGTAGTAAGTGAGCGGAATAAATAATTATTGCGGCAATCTAAAGTTGCCACCGGTTGCGATGCGGCAGTCTGGGAGATACGTGGGACACTCAGAAAGTTTTGCGAAACTAAAAAAAATTGTTCTATACGTACATATATTTTTATTAAATCTTTTCAAAGTACTTTCCACCAGCCTCTATACAAAGATTCATGCGCCTAAACCAGTTTTCAAAACACTTTTTCCAGTCCGCCGCAGACACCTCGTTTACAGCCTGCTCGAACGCAGCCAGCGCATCTTCCGGCGACGAAAATTGTATCCCTTTGAGCTGATTTTTTATTTTTGGGAATAAAAAGAAGTCACACGGTGCTAGATCAGGGCTGTAAGGAGGGTGACCCAGGAGTTTGACTGGCGTGCTGTCCAGGAAGTCCCTCGTTTTGAGTGCGGTGTGCGCAGGTGCATTGTCGTGGTGGAGCAGTAGCCCGCGGAGCCCTGTGTTTGGTCGCTTGTTGCTTATAACAGAGAAAACTTCTGGCAAACATTTGGTAGTATACCATTCGGCATTAATGCTTCTTTGATCCCGTAAGGGAATTGATACCAAGTGGCCAGTCAAATTAAAAAAGCTAGCGATCAAAATCTTACCCCCGCTTCTAGATCGCTTCACTTTGGTAGGCGTTGGCTCATTTTGAAACACCCAAACAGTCGACTGGCGCTTGGTTTCTGGGTCGTATTGATAAATCCAGGACTCATCACCTGTAACGATGTCGTAAACACGCCGAGACGAGCCTGCTTCAAATTTGTTAAGCATATCACGGCACCATTCCACCCGGGCCTGCTTCTGAGCATCGGTGAGGTTGTGCGGCACCCAGCGTGATACTATCCTCCTCACGCGAAGATGGCTGTGTAGAATCTCGTGAACGCTTCCCGATCCAATCTTCAATATGTGTTGAATCTCCTGATATGTAATTCGCCTATTGTCTTGGATTAAATTTTTCACTGCTAGCACGTTTTCTTCGGTAACAGCCGTCAAAGGGCGACCGCTTCTTTCGTCATCCCCCAAAGTTGGTCGACCGCGCTTGAATTCGTTATACCAACGATACACGGTTGCCTTGGAAGGGCCTTCATCCATGAATGCCATTTGAAGTATATCGTACGATTCATCCGGTTTCAGGCGACACTTGAAATCGTATAAAATCATAGCTCTAAAATGTTCCCGGCGCAGATCCATATTTCAGTGAGACACAATACTTTGAATTAACTCGCAAAAAATGTGGAGGGAAATTTTGAAATTGGAACTTACTTATTTTTACTTATAAATAATCATATTTTCGAAAAACATTATAACTGGCCAGTCTCCCATATATAAAAACTTTTTTTCGCAATACTTTCTGAGGGGCCTGGTACCTAATGAACATAGTTTCTATTGGCTGTGCTTTTGTGTGTTGCCAACTTAGACTAGTCATGCTGGAATTGGTAGGAATTTGTACAGTTCCGTTCAATATATTTTTATCTGTACGTAACGTTTTGGTAATGTTATGTTAGGTATAACAAACTTTATGTATTGTTAACATTGATCTGTAAGTATCGAGAACTTTGTTTGCAGATAGGTGGGTGGATATTTCCAAAATATATTATATGCAGCTGACCCCCGCGGCTTCGCTCCCGTCAAAATTATAGCCTACGTTACTCGGGAATAATGTAGCTTTCCATAGGTGAAAGAATTTTTAAAATCGGTTCAGTAGTTTCGGAGCCTATTCGGTACAAACAAACAAACAAAAAAAAATTTCTTCTTTATAATATTGGTATAGATTCAAATATAATATTCAAAATTCAAATATTCGAACACCATGAACCGAAACATAATTCCCGTTTCACTTTCTTCAAACACAAGGCTCCCATAAAATCAATGGCAAAAGGAAATACAATTCACTTTCACGGTGTCTGAAATAAACCATTCTTTGCATTGAAAGGGGAATAATCTCAGTGTAGCAGCGGGGGCTTAATCAAAATCGGTGAATTGCTTTAAATCGGGGAAAACGCAGGAAATATCCTTTGTGTTGGCAATTTCCCGACATGCGTGCCGTTAATGTGCTATCGGGAGGTAATGACTTCCTTAATTAATTCGCGATATTAGAGCAGTTGGCGCGCCATCTTAGCGGCGCTGTGAGGTGTGAGGTGACGTCAGCGGTAGGGTTGGGACTCTTGTGGTAAGTGGTGTAGGCTGGTTTACGGTTTTATTGGCACCGGAAGTCGGTTTTAGTGTTTTATTTGATATTATTATGCAGTTATTTGAAATGTGCATCGGAAAACGGAATCAGAAATATTACAGACTTTTTACAATCCAAATAATTACATTAATATGGAAATGGTTTTGATCTCTCTGGTCCAACACATATGACAGTCGAAAAAGTTTACATTCATTTACCTAGCTTCAAAATTATTCCTATAAGGTACAGAAGTAGATTACCTACTTGCTTATAGGTATCTTAAAAACAGTATTCTCAATTTCGTCCATCAAATTAGCCTCCTAGTTTTACATAAACGATACATAGACGAACAAGAGGAGGGTAAGCCGTCGCTATGGCACCGGAGGCAGTAAGAAGTTATTTTAGGGGGATATTACGCGACATCAGGGCTTATCTTTACGGCAGGTGTTCCGTCCCTCCCCTGCGGGGACAAATTTACGAAATATGTCGCGACTTATGCGGATCACGCGGTAATGTTGCTGGCAATCTGCGCAGCTTAGGTTTATGTCAACGGACCTCCGTGGAACGTACTAGCTGTTAGGTTTTAAATATTTGAACGAGGAACGCTTTGCTGCCGTTCCTTGTTCAAATATTTAGATTTTCACTTGTTTGGACGTTTCTGAGAAGTGCTTATATTTAAATTTAGAGATATTCTCAAATTTTGGAACAACAGACTATGTTCTACCAATACTACTACGACCAAGTACAAATTCCACTGCAAACTTTATCTTTTTTTAGGGCCTTTTAATACAAATAAACTTAACCTTTAGAGGTTACAGAACTACGTTTTATTATATTTTATTACAGTTATGGATGGAAATGATCTCGAATTATGAATTCAAGTATGTGTGTGTATGTGTGATATCGCTTACGTGTCCTGAAGAGTTGAACATGCATATAATAATTCTAATCAAAATCAGATTATCAAATGTGAACCCGATATTCTTTTGTGTACATTCAAATTCAATCAATCATAGCATTTAAATGCTATGCAATAAAATTCACTATTTCCTGACCTTCTACCGACAGTCTGTCAATCAGTCATGCGACCAAGCAACCCGGCCCAACCCAATAAAATAATGTTGTAACCAATTTTCAGCACATTACATCTCTATGATCGAGCACTCCTCACGAAAGGAGTGAACCGTATCATGTACTACACTTAACATTACAGCAACCCCACGATCAAACGCTCCATTTTCCCATTAATTCGAGCAACATGTCAGAAAGCTAATAACCAATTAAATAGATTAATAAAGATATTCACGTTATTCCACCAATTACTATTGCTCTGCTATACCTTTGATGTTGTGAGGCTCCTTCAAGGCTTTGTTTGTCAGACATCGAGTTCAATGATTATGTAACAAATGTCGCCTTACATTGAATTTTAAGCGTAATAATCTGCTTATATATATTCGGCATAATAATTTATTTTATCTACACTCACAACGTAATGTTCCAAATATGAATTCAAAAAATATTGCATAAACACGTACTTTATATTCGTGGATAGGTAAAATAAAAAATACCATTACATTTCAACGTTTTCCTTCGATTTTCAAACAACTGCATCATAAAATAACTTTTTAATTTTTATAGCACACTTTTACTTTTTAATTTATTGGCGCTTATGGGCTCATTGACATTGACAGTCATGGTGCAATGAGAATCTAAATTGCCCGCCATACTGCATATTTTTTCTTTTTCACTTTTATTTTATTTCAAGTGTATGAGTGAAAATAAAATATTGTATGGATCGGCATTTAATTAGGTATTAAAACACTCGCGTGTTAATATTATCACATTCGGCTTCAAAAATAATATTTAAACGCCTTATGACAGTTCGCTTTGTTGTTCTAGAATAATTGGCTCGGTTTTCGGCAGTTGTTGTTGTTAGAAGTTTGGGGATGGTTTTACCGGCAAGTTGTTCAAAACTGGTATGTCAGTAGATAACTTGTCCAAGCTTGTTAATATCTTGTTAACATAGTGCACCAGCCGAAAATTTGTCAATAACTATCATTTAAAACACAATATCATAATTACCACATAACATTGCCAAATAAACTGTTGCGCACGTCAGTTAAATAAAAATTACGCTCGAACGTCCCGGGGGAGCTCATTGTGGTCCCACAATGAGCGCTCCTGATTGGCGGAAGGATGTTCTCACTAAATAAAAAATATCGACGCGTCATTTGGCGCAATTTTCGTCGAATTTTCAAACGATAAAACCTGTCATTTCGCTGTTGACGCGCCTATAAAATATTCATGCAGACGGGCGACGAGATGAACGATTTTTTCTTCGATTTACGCCTCGAAATAAGATGTCATTTTCCGTATCATTAGCGGCGGCTTGGAACGTCGCGACTCCACTATTTATACGCAAATACGATAAAAATGATGCCCGGCCGATCGACTGTTTGACGCGCAATTGATAAATTGCGACCTTTTCAAATTTTTCTTATCTTTTTTGACGTTTTTTCTTCATTCTGTTTTTTCATGTCGGTGGCGACGAGTTTTAAATGTCTTTTAATGTATTCGAGGATTGTGTTTGATGAGTAATGACGTCGTAGCTGTAAAATGTGTTTATGGTAATTCTATATTATAATGACTCTAGGGGAGATTCCCGTAGGTTTGATTTCTTGCCTTATACCAGTAAGGTGTTTTCCGCTGCTGTATATTGCCAAAATTTTAAATTATTTTGTCTTGCACATAGATTTACTATTCTTCTTTTTGGGACAATCCTACCGCACTATTCCCAAACCACTGCAAATCCTGAAAGCCAGAATCAACAGTGGCGGCCACCAGAAAAGCGCCGAGGCAATGAAGCTCGACGAAGTCCCTGAGAATGAATTTAACTGTCTTGGATTCCGGAACGAAATTAATCAGAAAAGAATAATGGATGGGTAGGAAAAAACACAAATTTCCACTTCCCTCCATATCAAGCAGGAGACAGAAACACAAAGCCAATAGGCACACATGGTTTTTTTACAACTGGGATAAGCCCAGTTGCCTAGCACCACGAATAAAAATTATCATTAATATTAATGGGTCCTAACATTGTGAGCATATTTGATTCCAATTATAGGTATGGCAAAAAGGCTTGAACGCACGGCAATTTGTTCTAGTTTCCACATGGTCCGTATAGTAAATAGGTCCTGATACAACCTGTACATAATTCAACATAGAATTGCGTTTATACTGCCAAAGAATACACTCCCATAAGATATGATGTGTAGATTGTACATATTCGCAGTCAAATGTAGAACACTGACATAAAGGCAAGGCAACAAACTTGAAGGAAAATAATTTACTTTTAAAGTTACCATGTGAGAGAAATTGGGCAACACAGTGATCCACCTCCAGCCACGTCCTGGCCAGCCGCACGCGAACGGTTGGAGAGAATTTGTGGGATTTACTATTGCAAGCTGGATTCTATTGCACACCTACCCTACTACACACTATCCTATAATCCTCTTACGACACATGGCAGAAAATAAAGTACCCTACTCATCGCCAGCTTCCATACATCATTAACTCACGTCCAAATCTTCTCTCACAAGGGCCCACAACAAAATAGACCTGGATAAAACAAAAAACAAGTATGTAGACATCCAATCATTTTTTAAGTTCCATCAATATGATTCGCCCGACCGATACAGCAAGTGCTCTACGATAGATTGGTGCTCGTATTTTCATAGCAAGGTAAATTCGATCGGAATAAAACTCCCTCCATGCTGGGAGCTATTCGTTGAGCCCTCTCTTTGCGGCGAAATCGTGCGGAGTAGTTTATCTCACCCCGTTCGTTCGTTTCAAAACTACCCGCACAAAGGAATCTCATATGATAATCTGCAGATCTTTTTGATAAATACCCTGTAATGTATTAATATAGACTGGTGAAATTGGGTATGCTTCGTATTGTGTTTTTTCGGTGAGTTTCTAATTTTATTGGTTGTTGTTGATAGGAATTTTGTTTTTATTTGGAAAAGTTTCATCTTAATACGTAATAAAAAAAACCACCACCTTGTCTATTATGTAACACATTGCCTAAGAAATTCATTTTTAAATATGAACATTTAGACACAAGCCTATAAAAAAAATTAAAAAAAAAACAAAATTACATAGTAACAGTTACGAAATGACTTTTGTATGGATCATTATGTAACTGGCAGAATGATACTGAACCTGTTACCTCTCGAAAAAACGCTTGTTGATTGTGTGTATATAGTCTGTGGTTTTTAGTTGGAACGTTTCTAATAAATTGTTGTTATTTGCATATAATTAAGAAAGCTCATCAGGTAGTGGACAAAGAATCGTTCGTGTCTCACATAAAAAGGCACTCGCATATAGCTTTCGAAATTGGCTACGTCGCTCGTGTTAAAATCTCTACTTTTTATGCTCGACACAAAATGTTCTATATAAGACAAATAGCCATTTTAAAAAAAGGTGAAAAGAGGTATGACACCCAATAACTCCAAAACTAAGAGCCTGTGGCGGTGTTCCACACCCCTATATTATATATCTTTGAAAAGACTTAATTGAATTCCGACAACCAGCCCAAATACTGCCAAAAATATTTTCTAACAAACTTCATCAAAAAGCCGTGGTAAGTTGCGCAGTGCACAGATGCCAGGCCGGCTTATTATGGCCCCACGTTGGGCGCCAAGCGACAATATTGCGCGGCCGCCGTGTCCCGACTAATCCCCGGATTCATTTATTTTTGACAACGCAATACGATTTTATCTCACGGCTTCCGATGCTGTTTGCCTTCTGTTATTATGCTCCCGCCATATTCGGTACACTTATTTATTTATTTAGCGACCCCTATAAGGGGCGATTTGACTTTTAATACCAAGTTTAGTGGTCGGTTTCGTTTTAAATCTGCGCTTATTTAATTTAATGGCGATGTGAGATATTGATTGTCTGGGATTGCTTTGTTCACATGTCGTGGAGGGGAAGTTTTGATAGCTTTTTTTCTTATTTGCACTGAGCAGTCTGTCTTATGGCTTTTATTCGTATGGTATCTCTATTTAAATATAAGATGATATTGAAAGAATATTTCAAGAGATGACGTCACACGTGTGTCCCCTACAGTACTCCACGTAAGTGGGTCGACCTAAAACTGACAGTCGGTCGACTGATGCACCTATAACAGTAACTTTTATTTTAGACGAGGGAAAATATGCCAGGGATAAAAAAATATATATTTAAAAATGAAAAAAAAAACCCGACTGCTTAAAAAGCCAACTAAAAAGACGTAAACAAGAAGAAAATCATGCTGTGCAGTCGGAGGATACATATGCGCGAACTGGCTGACCAAAACGAGATGTATCCTCCGACTGCACAGCATGATTTTCTTCTTATTTACGTCTTTTTAGTTGGCTTTTTAAGCAGTCGGGTTTTTTGTTATTATTTAATATTTTTTTTATTTACAACTTTTTTTTTTTAGAATTATGTACATCTAGACACATATAAATATAATATATTTTTATAATCACCTCTTAAAAACCTTCATTTTGATAACCCACACGATGGGTTTGGAAGAAAAAAAAATTGGGCCCCCATAATATGGCGCCCAAAATCCGACATTTTTCTATTTTGCAATTTTAATGTAGCCAGTGACACTCGCAGGGTTAAGACGAATCGATTCACGTAAGAATCATTGAAATCGGCCAAAGCGTTTGGTCTCTAGAACGCCATATAGGAACAAACATACATACATACTTACATACATACAGTATCCCATGTGCCGTGAGTATCCTACGTATTCCAGACTATAATCTATTTCTGTGCCAAATTTCATCCAGATCCGTCCAGCCGTTTAAGCGTGAAGAAGTTACAAACACACACACACTCACAAACTTTCGCCTTTATAATATTAGTGTGATTGCCAGCTGATTTCCTTGAAAACAGACTTACTGCTGTCAGTGGTCACTTGCTGTCAAAACTTATTAAAACAGATAACGTATAGTTTTGTCGGTCGTAGACAAAACAGTTTATCAATAGATTTGTCATCATTGTTTTCCTATGCAATAGTCTATCTAGAATCTATTTACTTCAGAATTTCAGTAGGTACAAAAATATACTTCTTTAAAAAGCTTCTAGAAAAATCACATCATGTTTTTTTCATATATTATATAAGTATCTAAATCTATTAAGAGAATGCTCGTCCACGTGACGTCCCCTCAGCACTCGAGGGTAAGTGGGTCGACCTGAAACTGACAGTCGTCCGTCTATATAGTTCATTCAACTTAGGAACGACCACTATAGAAAAATATGAGGTAATTGGCTTATTTTTTCGCTGTATTTTTAGCCTATTTCTTGGTAACCTTTCACGGTAAACCTGTTACCTATCTTAGCTCTTGAGCCATCGTAAGATGACGCAATTGACACAATGTTTTATGTTCTAAATACGATTACGAATCAATTTCCAGATTCTTGAAACCGGTAGATATATTTGGAGCAAAAATGTGTCAATTTCCCTTATAACTAGTTTCTAGGAATATGTATATTTTCTTTTTAATGTCTTCAGAACTTTTTATAGGTAGGTATAGGAACAAGAATATTTCTGGGTTTCAGGCAAGATAGGTAACATTATATCATAGAATAGTTATATTTTCGAGCCGTTTGGGGTTGAAACTCTTGGTCCGTGGAGTCCGAGTGCTCAACGCTTTGTTTAAAGATCTTTCCAAACGCCTAGTTGACACTTCGCGTGACACAAGAACTGGCTTTTCAACTTGGTCACAGAATAAGCATTGCCATACATCGTGGCAATGCTGCCAGTCTTTTGGACACATTACCAGTGGACAACGATGTGGAGGAGTTTAGACGCCATATTTTAGTTTAGTATATTTTTAGGTTTAGTTAGTGAGTAGTTTTTGGTTTAAGTGTATATGTTTGTAGTCTTAGTTAATTAAGTATTATCAGTATACACTTTTATCCATGTAAATAAATATTTCAGTACATCAGCGATAATGAATGTCAAAGTTTTATTGGTTTCTCCCATCTGGAATTTTTTAGTTGGATCCCGAATTCTGGACTTGTGCCCTTTGATGGCAAGGGCTCCTCCCCATTATATACTTACGACTTAAAACATAACTGGTGAAATATGGGCTCTGCCTAACCCTTCGGGGAACATAGGCGCGATGTTGTTATGTTATAAGCCGGTCAATTATGTGACGGACTTTGCAAATTAAGGGTTCCGTACCAAACCGCAAAATCAAGTTGGTTGTAAAAGGAAAAAAAACGAAGAAACAATCTGATTTATCAATTTATTGGTATTTGTTAGTAATATAATATACGCCAAATTTCAAGTTCATAGGTTAATGGAAAGTTCAAAAAATCATCGGAACAAAATTGTGTAAAAAATGCTGACTTTGGTGGCTCCTCATTACTTTGTTTTCCATAATTTTTTTAGAAAAAAAATACTGTATACTACTCAAGGAGCTCTAAACAACGAAACCCCACTCGATGGTGTAGGTCAACATTTTTTTACGCGCCCCCCTTTTGCTGTATGGAAGCCCCCTTAAAAACATTTAAGAATATTTTTTAACAATTTGTATGGCTTTGGGTCAATAAGATGCTTATACTGTGAAAAATTGAAGACTGTGGCTCGAACCGTTTAGCTGTAAAACCTGTGTAACATACGACGGACAGACAGACAGACAGACACGTGAAACGGAACCCTAAAAACTGAAGTGTTACATTTAATTATTAATTAAAACTTCATACACAAAGGAACAATGGCGGCTTGAATGCCTTAGGCATCCTCCACTAGTCAACCAAGGTCATAAATGTAAGTGTTATTCCTTACCAACATACTTACTGAATATAAACATAAAAAAATATAATTTAGATTTTTTCAACAAAAATCGAGCCAACTTCATCAGCGATCATCGATAAACAAACCCACTTATCACGACCATCATCTCACCAAAGACACCACAACCTGCATTTAGAACACGGACGTAAATTAATTAAAAGCGTACAACTATGCCTTAGACGTGCCACTGTCAGAGCCAGCGCGACCCACTTACATTGAGAGCTGAGGGGACCACGTGAGCGCCATTCTCTTGATAAATTGTACGCTATAAAGTATATTATGTGTTTGAGAAGCTGGGGAAAGTGAGGAAAATCGTGGCAAAATTATTGATTAAAAAAAAAATGGTTTAGAGTACGATATGATAGCTGACGAAGAACCGGCAGGCTTATTATGTATCTTTTGCAAGAGCAAAACGATAGCGATTTTTGTGCAATAATTGCTCTTCAATATTTTTTTTAGAATTGTTGGCGGTTTTTTTTTTAAATAAGTGCTGTTGACAAACAGCGAGCGTGTTAGAAAACGATTGTGTAGGACCTACCATACCTACACTGCAGGTAATTCCGACTTTTATGACATAAAGCGTTTGATCGCTTTCGTTGCCTGCGGGTCCAGACTCCGGGCTGAGCTAAGCTATTTCTTCTTTTCATGCGAGGATGTGGTCACCTCTGGTGTCAAAGTTAATTAAGCCGCATCTGGGAAACCCACAGGCCTCTGGCTTGGCTGTTTCAGAGTCCAGGTTTCCTTATGAAGGTCGCGGATAAATTTGAAAGAGAGTTACCGCGGCCCTGGCACAAGCAACTGAAGGAACACGGGTGGGTTTTAGTCAGTCAGACTGACACGCCCTCCTGCTTCACCCAGAGCGGGAGAAGGCATTGGATTACAAATCAACAAAAAAAAAAAGGTTTCTTACGAATGCCTTTGATGTCCTAGATAAACTTCCACAGAACAGAAAGTACATATAAATTTGAAAAAGTCACATTGGTACTTGCCCGGATTCGAAACCTCGATTTTAAAGCACGAGAGGCGAGGTCTTAGCCACTAGGCCACCACGACATATCCTAAGCTAACTGAAAATGAGATGGAAAATAACACTTTTCCCGACTCTGGAATCGAAGCCAAGGCCACATGCTCAACAGTAGTGCTTGCGACCACAAGATCAACGAGTTATTTTCAAAACTGTACTGAACAGCCTTGTTTTAATTTCATCAATTTACTTCTTGTTTCTTCTATGAATTTCGTGTCTATCAAACACTCTTCAGCTTCAGTCTATCCAGCATCATTATATTAAAACGTATATTAATATAATGATTAATTTATGAAAAGCATTGAAATTGTATTCCTGTCATTGGAAATTACATTTGTACCTCGAATTTCGATATTTCGATGGCATATAGGACGTGACTCCAACAATGGGCTCACGCTTATCATAAAATTTGACGAAGCAGTCGCTCCGTGTCACAGAAATTTGCATATCTTATTAAAAACCTCGACGTCAGAGATAAAAATGAAAATGAGACACGTAAAAGAAAAAAAAATAACGGACAAAACGCTCACGAGACAATGGTTATTTTGGGCGATACGAAAAAACCTGTTTTGTCATGGAAATTTCGGGTGGACACTTTGCATTTTCTTTATTTCTCCCCATTCCTTAGTCGACGAAGAAATCTGTTTTTTTAATTATCGTGTTTGGTAATTAGTTTCGGGAAACGATCTCTTTCTTCCGTTTCCCTTTGCGCAAGCAACTTGTCTGCTCCTAATGAGGTAATTTATAGTCTAACCGCTGCACTCGAAAATGTAGGCTCTTTTTGTTGAGATCTTTTAAGTTAAGTCTTAAAACTGCAAATATTTAAGACGATTCTGTTGTGAATGGGCAGTTTCTCGTTTTTCCTGTAACTTATAAATACTTTGTATTTATACAGTTACTCAGTTACAGTTGTTCTTTGTACTTATAGCATTGAAGAAGAAGAAAACCATCCCTAAACTCCGTCTCAAATCAAACAAAATACACCAAGTTTCATAAATTCATCATTCAAACAATATTGATTGTTCCAAGTTCAAAACAACTTCTTAACTCATCGACCTATTACAAACTTCGATAGTTCGCCGACAGCAAAACGAAATTCGGCGAAACCTAACTCTGAGGGTAATGTAGCCAAACCTTTTGATGTCGCACTTGATAGGATTCCAAGCAAACTTTATTTTTCTCATACGATACAGGCGACAAACTCTCCCTAGGATTATATCAAACGTGGACACACTATACTATGGTTTTTGGATACAATATAAAACCTGATAAGTACACGTTTTAATATAGGGTCACTTTTAATATATTGGTAACTCTTCAGGGGATAAATTCATGTATAAGAACAACTTTCTCTATAGGACCAAAAAGCAGGTGTTCCTTACATTTCCTCGAGAAATGCGAACATAACATGTACTACACAAATGTTTCTTTAATCATATTTTAGAGTTGGTCCAATAATGGAAGTTGTATATTATTTTCTCTTGAATTTGAACAATTAATACACATTTTCATTTCATCTCCTCATATATTGCCAATGATATTTTAAATCATATAAAACTTTAAGTACTAATAATATGATGACGTTCGTAAACAATAGTGTTGAAAACTAAATTCTTTATAGCTTTGGTGATTCTAGTAATTGCCAAAGCAATCAATTGGGATTTTAAATTAAAGTTTTAAGAGTGGTTGATTTCTGGATGGAAAATGACAAAACTATTTATAAGGATTCCTTGATTTAAACTGATCCCTAAAGAATTACCGATGAGTGTATATTACAGCTGGTATTTGCCAATGCAATAATAATAAGTGTCACTGTATAGAATACACTTATACGGGTTTATTATTATAGTACTTATTGGGACTTACTGTCAAATCATTTAGATGGATTTTGTCTATTTATCCATTTGTTTTTTTTATTTGAGTTTTTCTCAGCCATTTACAATGTTTATATTTTGTAGTTTTATGAATTGATCACACAGAGGCTGGCCACTCCCGGTGTAGGTTGGTATGTTCAGTCTTCGATTTTTTGTTTTTGGGTCATATATTTTTATTTTTTATTGCTTGACCACTATCTCACCTGATTGTAACCGATGATGTGGTCGACGGTGAAGCACGCTTGCCTAGAAATAACCTATTCACTCTTGACTTAAAGACCCCTAGATTGTAGCTATCGGGAAACACAGACTCCGGCAGGGAATTCCACTCCTTAGCTGTACGCATAATAAAAGTGTTCCCAAAACGTTAATGTCAGTTTTCTCAAGAGTTTTGTTTTCAATGTTTTGAGAGCAGTAAAAAAAAATACAAATAGTGAAATGCCTAGCTGGTAGGTTTATTACGTATCTTGCAAAAGCAAAACGATAGCGATTTTTTGGCAATAATTGCTCTTCAATACAGATTTATAGAGAATTTGGCGGTTTTTTTTTAACACGTGCATTTGACAAAAAGCGATTAGCAAACGATTGTGTAGGACATACCATACCTACACTGTAGGTAATTCCGACTTTTACCTCATAAAGCGTTTGATCGCGCGATGATTGCTGATTGCTTTTTCTTACGTAAATAGCCACTCTTTTGTATGTATCTCAGTGCCAAAAAACTCGAACAAATTCACTCTCCTGTTGACAGTTGTGCCATTAACCAAACTTGTCCTAATCTTCGGCATCCATATTAAAACGACATGTACCTATATTCTCAACAGATGCGTACAAGTGGCGTATCAGTGTAAACGACGCGACGCAATTGAGACCGCAGTGTCCCTTGTTTTTTACGCGAGGGTAGCTAAGCTTCTAAATCCCAAGTAATTTCGTGACCCTGCCTTGTTTTGAACCTTTTACCGACTTTAATGTCTCCGTCCGAACCGTATAAAACGTATATTTTGGACAGTATTAAATGTTTCGAAAGTGGAACGTGGCGTTTTAGGATATTACTGTTTTGAGAATGTAAAGGATTGTATTTCTAAATAATGATGGATAATATAAAGTTCAATTAGCGGTCTCAATTTCAAAATAGAATAGAGACTTCTTATTAAAAATCCTCATTAAATACAAAAAGAATATTGCGGTTTCTTAATAACGCTCCTACGCACGTCAAAATGAGGGAACATCTCAAGTCAAGGAAATTAAAATTCTCAAACAGAGGGCAGTTACAACAAATCCCGGCACTAAAACTCCTATATATCCCGGGCGAATGTTGTAAAAAATCATTGCCTCCATCCCTCGGCCCTCTCGGAGGGGAAAAATCTAATCTGTGCATTTTTTGCGGGACCGCGATGCCACAAAGAATTTCATTTCCCACTGTTCATCTATCTCTATTTCAGTGACGGCTCTTGTTCTTGGCCCTCCCCCTCGCGGACCCCTCAGACCCCGCGACCGTTTTTTTAGACTTCCTCGATCGGAGATAAGGTTAAGCGAGCTCTTCTTATTAGTGGTTTATACGAGACATTCGCAGCCTCTCGCTTTAATTTGTTATGTACGACTTTATCGTCTGCCTCCACAAATAGATTGTTGAATTCATTTAAAATTAGACCGGTTAGAATTTCATACTGATATAGGATATCGGGTGTTTGTGTTCCCACGCAGATTTTATCTAATATCTGTTTCTACCAACCTACTGTAATCTTCTGTAGATATTTCATATTGATGTGGCATCGAGTTAAATCTTGACACAATACTCTGTTTACATCTGACGCTATAAAGGCATCAGGGGGGTAACCACAAGCTCTTAGAGTAAGGTTATTTTGAGATCGAGTAAGGGACAGATGTATCTGACTTGTATACATCTGTCACTTACTCGATCTCAAAATAACCTTACTCTAAGAGCTTGTGGTTACCCCCCTGGTTTCCAAAAGTATTTTATAGCAATACGATTAAAAAACTATTTCAGTAAGTTACTTTTATGGCCACGTTAATTGACCAAAACGCACCCAAATCAAGCAAAACTAAATAATATCCATAACGGAAACGGTTTATGGATTAAATTGATGTACAATAGCCGAAGGTCTGTTTATCATAATAATAAAGACCACAAAGAAACCGAGCCGGCAAAAGTCAACTTATAATTGTATTACTACCGTCACAATCAAAATGAGCCTCCACGAAAACAGAATTACACAATTGTGTACAATTGACATTCAAATCTGTGGACATTGACGCTTTGTGCTTTTATTGGCACTTATTGACGCGTAATTGTCAATAAATTCCTACGGGATCCAAGTTTAATGTGGGTTTGGGTGGAAAAAGTTATGTTTTATTAATATTTTTACGAGAACGTTTAGGACGGACGATAAGATCTGCCGTTTGGGAAGTTTTTTCTTTCAATTTCCGTCACGATTTGTACGCTCATTATTGTGAGCCGATGAGGGCGATAGGGGCAGTGGTCGCATGCCATCCACTCAGATGTTATCGTGTCTCTTAGCGACTTTCATCGGAGCTTTCAATTGTACCTCCCCTACTCCCCTAGTTGCTTGTGAAACATGCTTTCGATGACGTTATGATTTATGTCCAAGAAAAACTGTTACGTCGTTCGATGGTGAAACAGATTCCTGACTCAATAATCATAGTCTAGCATTGATGAATTGCTTTAAGTGGGAGTTAATTCATACTTTCACATGAGACTTGCTAGTTTGGTGCGCTATTTTGTATGACTTCGAAGTCTGATTACGGTGACTTGTGAAGTTCAAAGTCAATACTAAGTGGTGTGCTATTTTAAGCCTGGAGTAAGTTGGTTCATTCAGACGATAGTAACTATTGTATTACCTGAACTATTGTTAGCAGTTGTAGTTTGTAAGCAGTGATTATGCTGAACATGCTTTTGTTTTTATTGATTTTTTGTTTGTTTTCGTGAATTGAATTCTGCTGTGACTATTGTCATTTTTGCCGTTGTAAGAACTTTATATTGACTAAAAGTTTTGAAAACTTCAAATCAGGTTTTTTATTATCACTTATAAATCGTAGATCTATAGAAACTGGTTGGTTGGTAGGTACATCACAAACATGTATATCTATAAGTGTGCGTACGTATTGTTGTGATGTCATATAGAGGGATTAATTCAGGGCACGTCGTCGTCTGATATCTGATCTTGGGGTTCTGTAGGGGCTCAGACCTTGATACGGGGTACATACGTATCTACATCCTGTCCACAGACATGTACATACGGATAGGTATTTGGTTGGATGGCGACATTGATTTTGATCGGAATTTATTAATTCAAGTTGAAGAATACTATTTCTATAACAGATTTGTCATTATCTGCGATGATTATTATTACTTCATAAAACAGAAATATAAGAGGGAAATTGAGCTGAACTTTATTAGTAAGAAGCTTACCATGAATGTAAGAATCTAAGAAGTTTGGTCTACATAGAGGTTGAGTTAGAGAAAATACAAAAGGTTCCTATTTATAGGGCAGACAAAATACAAAAGGTTCCTATTTATAGGGAAGAGAAAATACAAAAGATTCTATTTATTGGGCAGAGAAAATACAAAAGGTTCCTATTTATAGGGAAGAGAAAATACAAAAGATTTTATTTATAGGGCAGAGAAAATACAAAAGGTTCCTTTTTATATGGAGGAGAAAATACAAAAGATTATATTTATAGGGAAGAGAAAATACAAAGGGTTCCTATTTATAGGGAGGAGAAAATACAAAAGGTTCCTTTTTATAGGGAGGAGAAAATACAAAAGATTCTATTTATAGGGAAGAGAAAATACAAAAGTTTCCTATTTATAGGAAAGAGAATGGTTACAGTCTCCTGTATGTTTTAATTCTACTCAGAAGCTCTAGACAAACTTTCATAAGGCGATGGAAGAAATGTCAAAATGTTAGGGACTGTTGACATTTCGATGGCGCTTGGCAAATTGAATGTCACTTATCCTGTTATCTTGACCCTATCATCTTTTGTTTAATGATTATCATTACAAAATTGTCATCTGTCATTTCCCTTTTTCCACGTTTGACGTTATATTAATTTCCCTACACGTTAACATGGACGTAAGACATGATAGCGCTTATTACACACGTCAGTCAGGGCGACAGTATCTACCCTCCATCGTGCAGCGGTGGTGGAACAGAGCAGTGTTGTAATGGGAAAAATGTTTGGCCATGGTGTAGATGAGTGTTGCTATAGTGGGTTATGGTAGCTGTGGTATAGGTTGTAGGGGTTGGGTAGTATTTGTTTTTCAATGAATAGCAAGGGAAATTAATTTTTTAATGGCCTTAAGACCAAATGACATTAGCATGTCATGAAATTACAACAGCTACTATACTCTGATTTTAATTTCGTAGACTTAATTGACATTTGGGGGGTTGTCACTTTACCGTAACATATAAATAGTGTTGTATCCTGAATATGTGATCGAAAGTTGATCGAAAATCGAAGTAGATTGAAAATGGAACTATTTCACGGCAGAGAAAATACATTTGTTTAGAAACTAGCGGCCCTTATTTAGTTACTACTCATTTATGTCAGACTTCATTTTATCGATCGCATTTATTTTATTGTTGATTTCATATTTAACACTATAAAAGTTTATGTACTATGTGTAGAAATACTGTTATATTTAAATATATTACGTTTATATTCATAAAACATTTATTTACACAATTAAATTGTTGATTCGATGATAGATTTATGATTGAGCCTTATCTACAACACTATTCTCCACGGTTGCAACATTTAAAAAAATAAGGTACCTGTCAGTTTAGTCAACGAAATAAAAAGTCACAGTTTAGATAAATTTACTTTCTAACAGAAAATAAAATTTCGAAAATCGAATCTGTGTGGGATTGACATGCATTTTGGGATATGAAGTGATTAAAACCAAATAGGTCTAACTTTATCGACTTCAAATCAGGTTCTCAATTCAAGTGTGTGTTTTTTTATTTTTTTATATGTTTGTTACGTGTTACTCGCTGCGCATGCTAAGAGTGAATTGAAGAAGATGAATAAAAATTGGTAACAAAGTAAATCTGCAAGGTCAGTTGGAGGTTCTTTAATAAAATATTCATAGGTGACATAAATCACCATTAATTTGATGTGAAGAAATTAATTAAAACTCAAATGCACAGTTATTTTTTAACTTCTCGTGCTACTGTAATCAAGTATATGAGGCTCTTACAACCTAGGAAGCCGTATGACGACAATTTGCATACATTTCAGATCCTTGTTTTACAAAAGTTCTTCTACTTCCCAAGAATGCTAATACATGTTTGCCTCATAACCAAACAAATGGCTAAAAAGGCTTCGTAAATGTTAACCTAGCAATCGTTTCCATGAAACCATAATTTAATTTAAAACTCGCTAAGATATCAAATACCAAAACCATTTAACAATTTTCAGCTGAAGCTCAATTTTCATTTTACCTATAATATAAATCCGCAGTAAAACTCAAAATTAAACAAATTGAACACTAACCACTTAGCCAAAAACAAATAATAAAGGTACCTATTCTCAGCTCGCTTATCGGTTTGAAAAGAAGCACGGTTGACGGGCGTCGCATACGGCCGTGGAACGTCAAAAAGTCTATAGTGGGTTTTTTTGCAATCATCAAATTGATCTGTCCGCGCGCCATCTGGCCCGTGAGTAAAACGCTTTCGGGTTCCCTCAGCCGAGGAATTAATTCATATAAAACACACATATCGTTTCGTTGGACCCGTTTTGATGTCACTCGTTATCGAGTTTCTAATACTCGATAATTTTGGGCGTAACAAGTCGTGTACTTTTCCGACTAGCAGCGTGGTTATTGAGGAATTAATGTTTCACATTTTTTTTATTAAATAAATATTTTTACTGAAATTAGATAACACTGTTTAGTTAATAGCTCTTTTGTTTAAAATAGGGCAGTAAAAGCTGGTAATTTTTAACAGTTTTATTGAGCTTGCCCTGTTTTTTGGGTCCAATTTGGTGATTGAAATATTTTTCATTTAAATTTTCGTTATTTTACAAATTAACCATGTTCTAAAACGATGTTTTTACATTGAACGAATTGCCCCAGCCAAAATAAACTTTACAGAATTATATTTACTTACCTACCTCTCGAAAGTTATTAGAATAGCACCCTTCTAGCTCGTTTCATACGAATCCCGCAGATCAAAGCGGGCATCGACAGTTGAGATACGTTGATAACTTTCACATTAAGGAGGTTAAATCAGTCAGATAGACGATAAGGGACACGCAATACGCACTAAATGCCCACAGGGAGCGGTTGTTTGACTATACATTTATTTATATGTATACGTCGTTATTTGGTAATTAAAAGCTACTTACCTACTTGTATCATTACAAAAACAGAATGTAAACTGAAAACATAAACATTCCCACCTGAAAAATGTATTCAGCTCATCCAAAACATTCCACGGTCGCAGATCTTTTTCCCTTTATAAATTACTCCAGATTGTTTTATTCTGGAACACGGTATATATGGTCAGAGTTTCTACGAAAACTCATTGTGCGTGAAAACGGTAGTTTTCCCAAAACATATTTTTAACAGAAAGCTACAAAACATTTTCATATTTCAGCTGGAAATTGTAACTGTTTCGCGGCGTAGCGCAGAACGGGCGGCGTCTGGCGCAGCTCGTAGTCGCTCGTAGGGCGAGTGTGCATGTGCGCTCATCAACTAATGGTCCGTGCGCGGCATTTGAACCGAGCCTACACTCGCTACAAAACAACCACCTAGTCGCAGGCCTGCTTTCGGCGCAAAATTATAACGTGTAAAACACGGCTCTCCTTGCATTCCGCGCACGGGATTTTTATGAATGCCGCGATTATTATTCGCATTTTAAACTCGAATGCGGTGCTATTCTCCCCGAGACGTATAGCAATATTCGTAACGAGTTTTCTCAACGCTGCTACCTAATTTCAGGTAGAGTGTAGCAACTGAATGTAGATTGTTGTGTAGTCAGCGGTACAGAGCGCTACTATCGCTCGAGTCCACTCCAGGCGAGTGGGGTGAACGTCGCGATTGTCGACTGTTCGAATCGAACGCGATTGCAAATTTATTAGCGGGCGGGCGCGGCGGGCTTGGCGGGCGCCGGCGACTCGTCGCGGCGCACGTACGGTCGTACGGCTAGTTGTTTTTACTCTTCATGTATTTTTTTCTCGACGAGGCTCGGCTCTCCCCTTTTGTTCTCAAGTGGACCAGCTGTCATTATACGCCATGTTACTGTTATTTTTTTCGACGTTTTTATAGAGTTTTGCGTCGAGAGGGCGTTCTGTTCGGAAAAATGTTCGTTTTGCGTGCGTCCTGGAGAGTTTGCGTGTCGAGTGATGTCGACGCCGCCGATTGAAAATGAGTTATGGGGGAATTTTATTTCAGTATTTTTCTGTTGTTGTATTTCAGTTTGAGTGGGTTTTGTTAAGTAATGACACAATAGCAATGCTTCTTGTTTTTTTCCTCATTTAAACGAGTAATTGATTTTATCCACTCGCCACTTTTCAGTTACACACATAACCTTTCCGTTCCCTTTATAACTTAATCCTACATCTATAAACTCAGTCGTGCAAATAGTTGTGCAACTAGTTGTACAACTGGTCTTTCCCGCGTCGAAATGTTAACATGTGTCATTGCAATTTTCAAGTGGGTTCTGTTTGATAATTTGAGGGAACCCTTTCAACTGCGGAACCCTTGAGAGAGTAATCATTGATATTATGTAGTTTGCTTGTTTGTATAGCTACTTATGTATGTAAATAGAGTTAGATGAGGGTCAGTTCTGAGTCGGTTTTGTTTTAATATATGATGAATACTAAATATTTTTATTCAATCATCGCAAGTATTTGCTACACACAAATGATTAGTTGTAATCAACAATATCTCTTCTCTATAAAATTTGTTTCAATAAAAAAGCAGAGTGTCAGACTTTTGTGACAACTAGATTAAAAAATCCAACCTTTCATAGACTTACCAATGACTTGCGAAATGAAAACTAAAAAGCACTGAAAATACTTTTATTAAGCTGAGTTTAGATGACTCAAAAGTTAATAAATTCCTAAAATAATAGTACCTATGCTACGTATAAAAATATGTCCATCGTATGATGAGCCGTCTCGGGGCAATATCTATCGAACGTTGGGCACTCGGCAGAGATCAACAGACGCAGCACAATGACTGTTTAGATTGTACCCTCTCCCTCCTCCCCCCACTTCAAACCCCCTAGTTTCATACGCTAAGATTTTAGATATTGACGATGCATTTTGATTTTTAATACCTAGAAAAAAACGTAAAGCTTTTTTTATTTTACGTTTTTTCTAATATCTGCATAATTATCACTAAGTCACCCTCAATTAATTGTTGTTTCTCCTAAATTACTTACAATACGATTTTTGAGTAATTTTCGCAAACTAAACCTAGGGACGAGAAATGGAGTTCTTACCCTAAATCGCGTGCCCTCGTTCGACAGAAAAAAGTTGCCAATTTTTGTGCTTTTATTTTTAGTTTTAAACTTAAGTAATAAATTCAACTATTTTATGGTGATTGCTCATATCTCAATCTGTACTTTTCAGGTATTTATTAAAACTCCATGCTACATTCAGGCACATGACTTACTTGACTTAATGTCCTTTAACTCCTAGATGGGGCAAAGGGCGTCCAGACGTCCTCCATCGCGATCGGTCTTGGGCTTCTCGCTTCACCTTGCTCCATGTCATTCCGATGCTCGTCGCATCTGCCAACGTGGTGCGACGCCAGGTTTGACGGGGACAGCCACGCTTTCTTTTCACTTAGGGATTCCAGTCCAAAGATTGTGTATGTTATCGGGACACCTTCGAAGCGTGTGGCCAATCCATCTCCACTTGCGACGCTTGATCTGGCGGTCGATCGGGTTCTCGTGGCATTTCTCCAACAGCTCGAAGTAGGAGATGGTCTCGGGCTAGTAAATTCCTAGAATGCGACGAAGACAGTGGTTAACGAAGACTTGGCCATACAGGCGTATAGTTATCCTTTTTCGAAATATCTTGGAGGGTTCCAAAGTTAATGAGAACTCCTTGTTATGCTAAAGAAGTCTAAGCTCAAAAAACCTACACTTAATTCTCCAATCATACCTCCAATTAGCAAAAAAACTCACTCCGTATTCTCAATTGTTATTCTAACGATAAATTTCTATAAGACAAGCGTCTCAAGATCGACTTAAAATATAAGAGACCCGAAGTCGAAGTCGATCGGTTGTGTTGTTATTGCCTATATAAGTTGGTTCGAGAGGGCTTGCATCTCGACTCAAGTTGCAATATTGCAGTATCCAGAGTTAGTATAGAGCTTTTGGAGAGCACGCGAATTGTTGTCAAAGTGTGTGGTTTGATTTTGTGGTATATAGGTAAGGTAGGTTACATATGGTAGATAATTAGTTGAAGATTTTAAGGTACATAGAAAGACATACATAGACCTTATAGGTGATGTTCTTCAGAAAGGCCAAGTGCGCAGTACCCATAACCGGCGTGTGTGTATGACTAGATGTATGAATGTGTGTGAAGCAAAAGAAGTATGTAAGGATCGTAGCAGGTGGCGTTCTGTAGTTTCTGCCTACCTCCATGGGAAAAAGGCGTGAGTTTATGTATGTATGTATGTATTTTAAGGTAAATTGAGGAGATTTGTACTAAAGTTAGAAAAAAATCGTGAAATAGTACAAGGATTTTCCTGGTGTTAAAAGTAAAGTAAATTAAAGTTTATTTTATTTACGTAGATTGTAAGTACAAGACATAAAGTATTAAAAAAAATTGTGATCCTTGTACAATCTACCAGATTAGGCATGCAAACAAACATTAATTAATTAAGTAAAACTAGTCTCAAAATAAAAAATTACGTATCACAGTTCAAAATGGATACAATTAAATAAGTTAGTATGTCGTTAAGTTGCATAAAACATATTATGATTACATTAAATAAGAAATTAATACTAGAATAAATTTTAGTCATTGTCATTTAGAAAATCGTTAATAGAGTAGTAACACTTTTCAATCAATAATGCTGTTAACTTCTTTTACAATGCATGTCCTCGAAAAGAGCGGTTTTCCAAGCAGCCAAACTGTGCGGAAAGTGTCACTTTTTTCACTAGTGCTTTTTACTTTTCTGTACTTTTTTAATTTCAGCCCGACACACAGAGTTTTTATTGTTTGAGAAAAGTTTCAAAAATTAGTTATGTACAGATTATCATTCATATAAAAGGTAAAATAAAACTAATACTTATTTTAGGCGTTTTTAATTACTCTTGATTTAGATTTTGATCAATAAATTAATTTTAAATATTCATTAAATATGTTTGGCAGAACGTATATTTTGCTCGTGCCTTATTGCGTTACGATGTGGCAGCTATTCGCACATGCGCAGTAGATATGCCCGAGGAACTATAAGTTAATCTGTGGATATGCTGAACGCGCTTGAATAAGCCCGCCATTTTATTAATTTATTTATTTCCTCGCACAATGCATAGTAAAATGTTGTATGATACACGTACGTAAGATGATTAAAAATGCCACTCATCGGAAATCACCTACCTTCCGCACTTGTAGCATAAATAACTATTTAAATTGCGTATTGTGTTATCTTTTGTTATGTCAGCCTGTCAGTCTTTTATAAAAGCCGGTTGACAGATCTTTAATAACACACATAATTATTATATACACACATAATTATTTTCCCTACATAGTTATGTCTCTACAAATTATGGACTGCAATGATACAAACTATTGAATCAATTTTGACGTTTCAATATGCCACATGCCTAATTGCATTTACCAATTTCGATGATTACTCAATCTATTTGCTTACATAATAGAGATCCATATTACATCCAATTCCCAAATCTAATTACCCTGAAACCACTCCATGAAACCAACGTTTTTCCGTTACCAATAAACGAAATTGACGTCCCGCGAACTACTCAAATATATCCAAAAACGGTCCGAATCTGTCCCGTCTCAGCCCAGTGCATTTTAGGAAATTATTTCTCCATCACATTACGGGTAGGTATTGGTGCTCTGTCGAGCGCGCCCTCTGCCGGTGCGTGAGGGAATTCGGAAACGAACCCCCTCCCCCCGTGTCTTGTACTTTGAGTAATAGTGTCACTCACTAAGATGGGACGGCCTAGGACAGTTATAGGCATATGTATGTGAGACAGTACGTGAAATTCATAGATGTCCGAATTTATAGGTAGATCCCGTTTGGGAGAGCCACGAAGCGTGCTTTGTAGATACATAACAATTCTGTTTCGGGTAATAAGACAATGTGATTATTATTTTCCAGGTAACTGGAAAAGCTAAAAGCTGAGGCGGAGGTCGTAACCCGAGGTCGAGAAAATGCTATTTGACTTTTCCATTAGGAAATTCTCAGTAATGGTTGGTGTCCTGAATTTGTGTTCCTTAAATTGAACTCAACACAAATGGCAATAGGGTGGTTCCCTGGTACCTTAAGCCACAGTTGTAGCGGTTTGTGCGAATGTGGGTAATAGAAGAATCTCGTAAATTATTCTTCCCAGAATAGGTCCATACATACGACTATAGATACGACACTTATATGTAGTAGTATCTTCACTATCTGTAAATTATATTTTATAACTTTATTTAAGCTATAAAACATATTCTATAAGTTAGTTTAAGTTTAATGTTAGTAACATTAAACTACACTAAACCTGACCAGTTGAAGAGATTAGTGGTATGACCCTGATCCGCGTCCATTATGGCGGGTACCGTTCAGCACGGTAATTTATTTCGACGACATTTGCAAATCGTTAGACCTCCACACTCAAGCTGGTTGACAACTTGGAACGCTTTTTGATGTTCCGTACACTCTAAATTTGGTAACACGGAACACCGTTGTCTCTGTCTGTCAATAAGTACACTTTAGAACAACTTTTACTTTGAGGGTCATTGCCCGTTACTTGTCCGAAAACAATTTGATTTGCTTATATACCATTATATTTCGTACTAACTTATGAAACATACTCTTTCAAATTGTATCACCACGTTTCGATTTAAGTTTAATGAAAACGAAAAAAGTACAACGTTTTGCAGGTTTACAGTCGACCGTTAGGCCCTCGCCACCCGCTGTGCAATGGCCCTTTGGGGCCTGCGGATGGCGGTTGCGTCCGACCAGATCGGAGCCCCCAAGGCCATGCTCTTGAGGATAGAGGTGCCGGCATCGCTCTTTGGGCCCGGGAGGAGCCATGGGAGCATCGGCAGCCTTCAGCAGGCGCGTCGACAGCCCACTGAAATGTGGGCCGAGCGCCACCTGCTGTCTAGCGTGAGGCCCAGATACTTCATCTAGGTCCCGACCTCTATCCTGACGCCCTCCACGACTATGTGGGCGTCAGGAAGAACACGGCCTCGGTCTTGTTCAGCGCCTGTAACTTTCAATAAGAAAATATTCAGTTTCAGATGAACCAAACTTTTCTTTCTGTCTCCTGCTATCTCAATTTGCACCTTAAGCAATACGATGACCCACGTACACTGTAACTCACCCGTATACCAATGAACTACACCATCTTAAAAATACTATGTAACACACACATATATCAGCGAAACTAACAAACATGAATAAACCACAAGACTTACACGCACCTTCGTATCACAAGAACGCTATTTCTGTACAAGTGACCAGTGGGGAGGTCTCTCGGGAGGAGGCTCTCTCTGATGCGATTAGAGCCCGAGCCTTGCACGTGGAGAGAACACTTAGGGCTTAAGCCTGCCACTAGAGGCTGTAATTCTTAAGGTACCTAAAGATAGTACTAGACATGCGCTGCGAATGCTTCATCTAACATGCCTCGGGTTCTGTGGATGGATTGGTCACTGCAAGAGTTGGTCACAAACGTCACACAGCTTCCGAAATCATCAATGATGAGCTCTAAATCTTGTAACCATGAAAATATTTGCCTATTGCTGGACATAGGGTTTCCCCAAGCGTCGCGACATTGAGCAGAACCGTGCGTCCTGCATCCAGCGGATCCCCGCAACCTTCACCATGGTCATCGGTCCACCTGGTGGGAGGCCTTCCAATGCAACGTCTGCCCGTTCGCGGGTGCCACTCCAGAACTTTTCTGACCCATCGGTTACCTGCCCACTGCCACTTAAGTTTAGCAATTCTTCGGGCTATGTCGGTAACCCGCCACCACCACCGCCTATTGTGTTGACAAAAATACATAAAACAAAACTTAAAAATTATTTGAGTGACAAATGACGATTTGTGTCCGGGTAGGTAAATGTCATTGTCAATGCCATTTTACGCGGAGCAAGTATCTTAGTAGTTGCGGGCTCGTCCTCAGCATATGACTTTTAGACAATTTTAAATAATTTGTTGACCAGCCTATGTCGTATGCTTGTGTAGGCAAAACATGCCTTGTACTGTCTGTACGCACCTTTAGGACTAAGAACAGCTTTGTTCCTATGATCTATATAAATCACAAATTGTATGGATGTTGGATTGGGTATTTCTGGAAAATATATCTCCATAGTAGACATTTCCGGGAGAACATATAGTTGCATCAGAGCTATATCCAATCTGGCTAATTCCTTTGCCTGAGGAGATACGGATAAAAATACAGCTTCTAGTGATTTAGGTCATAAATTATGACGGCTAATTCTCTCCAATTCGTTCCTAAACATTTTCAAATTGAAGTTGTATTCGTATCTCAGAAACAATCAAAATTTTGTCTTATTACAGGAAACTAAAGGGTTTTTTTGACAAATTTCGATTGAGAATGCCAGCGTTCCTAAATTAGGTAAATTGGTTCTCCGAACGTTGGAACGTAGAAACTACTAACAATGATAAAAATCATCATTTCAGTGAGTCAAAGATTGTCATTTGACATACTATCGCAATAAAGAGTCAATAGACACCTCCCTATAGTAAATGGATGGATAGCACATTTACAGGAAGACCCTTATTTCTCGACCTCACTTCAAAAGAAAATATTTGACTGATATTTTATAGAGAAAACTATGGCTTAAACCTCATTGACTTCCAATCCTTTCAGTAGAAAATAGTATAATCTAGAACCTGTAAATACCATATTACTTCTAAAACAAAACCCCCCCATAAATTCTTTTTCGTTTTGTGTGAGGTGTGGCCACCTCTGGGTGTCAGAGTTAATTATGCCGCCTCTGGGAACCCCATAGGCCTCTGGCTTGGCTATTTCATACTTACATTAACTATATAAGTCCACGGTTCCTCACGATGTTTTCCTTCACCGTTACCTGATGTCCAAGATAAACTTAGAAAGTACATATGAATTTGAAAAAGTCACATTGGTACTTGCCGGATTTGAACCCACGACCTTAAGCACCACAGGCGAGGTCTGAGCCACTGGGCCACCACGACATGATCATGGTCCCATAAATTAAAATCTATCAACTGCTGTAGACTAACTGTGAGTTAAAACTAAGTACCTACACACACATAGTCAAATTGATTTTAATGCGCGCTGGTTGTTGTCCACCCCGGGAACGCATACGTTAGCGGTGCACTAGTTATACGGCCTCATGTGCGTTACAAATTAAAATATTAGACTATAATTATATGGAGAAAAACTAAGATTAAAGACTTTCAATCTAATACAGTATGGAGCCGAGAGTTGTTTAATTCAGAGCTTGTATATACTATACTTGTTAAACTAAAACATAAATTAAAATCAACTGCTGTAGGTAAACTGCGAGGTAACCACACACATAGTCAAATTGATTTTAAAACGTGAACGTTCTTGAGCCAACCGGGAACGCAAGCGTTAGCAACAATTTGCGTTACAAATGAAAATATTTGACTGAACTTTTATGAAGAAATACTAAGATTAAACCAAGGCTAAAGGACTTTCAATACAATACAGTATAGAACTCTCGTAGTATAGTTCAGAGCCTGTAAATACCACATTACTTCTAAAACAAAACCTTTCAAAACATAAATTAAATTCAAAAATTAACTGCTGTAGGTAAACTCCGAGGTAAACTTACCCACACACATAGTCAAATTGATTTATAAGCGCGCAGGTTCTTGACCACCCCAGGAACGCTTGCGTTAGCGGTGCGCTAGTTATGCGCCATCATGTGCGTTACGAAACGTATACATTGTGGGGAAGGTAATAAGTAGTGTATTAGTCGTGTGTCGTGTGAGATGTCCGCGATCCGTGCGGTGCTTGCTCGCATACAGATCACATCTCAGTAGTGATGTGCTCGGTACGGGATTGGAGAAGTATCGGTATTTGGAAGTACGGGATTGGGAGTTTTAGAAGTATAGTCTGAAAGACAAAATAGCAACATGTTTATTAGCTTTTATATTAGTTTATTAATTTTCATGTAAGACACAGGCTGGAATACTTGTTCTATCAAAATTGATTAAACGTTTTACAATAATTTTACTATTTTTAAAATGAAACAAGTGAATTTCAAAATTTAAAAAACCCCGACACATTTATCTTGCGAAAATAACCTGAATCAAACAGTAAAACGCCCATAACTTTTGAACGGCTGAACCGATTTTATTCAAACATAGCTAAAAACACTCTCAACAACAAAATCACCTTTCAAACGAAAAAAACTAAATCAAAAGCGGTTCATCCGTTTAGGCGCTATGATGCCACATACAGACAGACACACAGATACACAGCAACACACGTGAAACTTATAACACCCCTCTTTTTCTGGCGGGGGTTAAAAATGAAGTTCAGAACATGTCAAAAAAATCTACTTAAAAAAATGCAAGTTTTGGCAAGTTTTCATGCTTAAGTACAACTTTTTAAGTACTCAACTGTGAATTCTCATTTCAGAAACCGGGTCTTATTAAATTTATCAAATAAACATTCTTTGCAATTTTTCGAATTCTTTTACAAAAAAAATCCAATAACATAGATCATTCGATACCTCACTTCTTTCAACTTTCAAGAAAAGATCCAGTTTTACAACATCGCACACTAACTTGCTACGAGGTACCGTTTCGTAGCAATGCTACGATCGGCGTAGGCCGACTAATTTTTTGCTGTTTTAGTATTTTGGCTCACCTTACCTTAATTTAGCACCCTAGTACATAAGAAATGACGATCTTCACCGTGACCTTAAAAAGGTATTCGTCACCACCATCATCCAAAAATTTGCTGAAGCCTACGAACACAGCCTTCATCTACACGTGAATGTTGAGGCTATCCAGCTAGACAATACAGACTTAGTGCGTAGGCTAAAAAGAACTAAACCTTATGAATTAGTGTAGTGTACAAACTGAATGAATAAATGTGACAACGCTGTGCTATACATATAACACATGAACATAGTGTTTTTATAAATTCACACAGATTCTAAGAAAGTGCTACGGACTTGTGTAAAAGTGCAAATGGGCACTATTCTTAGTTTTAACATAATCTATAACGTAACATATTAAGTTAGAGTTAAATTGCTTATTAGTCTTTTAGGCTAGATCGTAATTAATTATTAAGAATTTTGTTCTTACTAACAAAGTACAAAAAAAAAAAAAGATTTAGGAAAACATAACAATATCTCCTCCTAATCCCGTTACTCAAGCAACATCACTAGAAGTGACTCACGAACTTCACGCGCCACTAACAACTAATTTATGTTAATTGTGTCTCAGCTCGGCATACGTATGAGAGGCACGTACTTAGCTCGGTTTGCTATGAGGAAAATAATGTTCAGACCCACAGCAAACCTTATTGGCTGGAGGCAGTGTCGTATTTGACTTATGGTAAGGAGGCTCGATGTAGGTATGCTGGTTATGTCTGATTTTGGACCGGCAATTACTGAGATATATTTTGGTCTTAACAAGAACGATAAAGGATGTTTTTATGTTCTTGAGTGGTATAGATGGGAAGTGGCTATCGCTGCGAATGGTCTTCGGAGGTCATAAGTAAATCATTGAAGTCATACGATAATTTTCATCATCATAATTTCAGGCGAATAAAGTCCACTGCTGGATACTATGGCCTCTTCTAGGCGTCGCCACATTGCCCGATGTCGTCTTGCGTCTCGCATCCAGCGCATTCCCGCAACCTTACCCAGGTCATCGGTCCAGCTAGTGGAGGAGGCCTACCAACGTATCGCCTTCCAGTTCATCATTATCAGAAATACATCCACTGCTGGATATAGGTCTCCGTCAAGTGTCACCATATCGACCAGTGTAGTATTAAAATACAGAATGTGTTCAACAAATCATAGGTTTTTTCGCTTAGCAGGATCAACAAAACGAAACACTGCATGGTTAGGTACAAATTTTAGAGTAAACTTACTGAATCATCGGTCGATCAAAATCAGTTTATTTTATCGTGGATTCATCTGATGAAAGAGTAAGCTAAGTTTCTTCTATTTCTTTCCCTTAAGATTACACTAGTCGAAAATTCTTCCATACAAACGTAGTCTGTTACTCCACTGTTTGACGATGTACGTTCATCACCATCATCTGCCTAGCCTTTTCCCAACTATGTTGGGGTTGACGATGTACGTTCAAAATAAAAAAAATATATCAATTTGTCTTATCATTATCTAGCCCTGTATGGAAGGAAAAATGTAAAAAAAGTCGAAAGTTCCATATTTCAACACTAATTTTAACGCATCTTTGGGCGGAAATAAATACCATAAGAAGAAGTAAAATTGCAAAACGGCCTCCATACAGGGATAGATTAGTGTTTCAACAATGCAAATAATGTTATTTTACAAATATACATTTAGTTGTTTTTTCATGATATCTAGACTCCCAAAGGTCTATTTACAAAATTTCACACGCTCGTTTTCGTCCTAAATCATCATCCATTTCGATAAAAATTTGCAAAAGTGCTAATTCATACGCAAACTAGCTTCTTACTGCTCATCATTCATCAGCATCTACCTCTTTCGCACGTGTTGTCAGATGAGATAGCATGCATTTTAGCTTCGCGCACAAAATAGTTCGTGCCGTCGACTAGAGGAACCTTAAATCCTTCTTCAAACATGAACCGTCAACTTTAAGTTATACTGTAATAAATTCCCACAAGACACAATCAAACAGGTGTACTAATAAAAGCAGCCTCACCATTCACGCCGACACCGTGACACGTCGTCGTGCGAGAGGAGTGTTCCTCTCATTGTCACGCAACTGAGAGTTGTGACGTCACGCGCTCGCCGCTATCACGCGCATTTTGGACTACGATTTTCCACATCTCAGACAGCGTAGTGTCAGTAATACAATGGAGCATTCCCGTCGAGTGGGAGGCTCTTATCGATCTACAGGGACGTCATCGAGCGATAGCGGCCGCGGCGACGCAAAAAGCGTGTCAGTGTGGCGGTTACAAAGCCTTTGTGGTACGACCGGACGCCGCTCGCCGCCGCCGCTGGCATTGTTTGCTGTTTAGTGCTCGCTCGCAGCTAAAAGTGGCGATTTCAGCAGTAAGTTTGTTAGTACGACCTGTCTAATGGCTGTGCAGCGGTGATCGGATGCATTACACAATACTGTTATGTTGGGATATCAACGATGTTGGCTGTTTTGGGTTATAGTGGCCGATAATTTTGGGGTGGTAAGGGTTACGAGTATTCTGGGGTTGGTTATAGTTATGGTTAAGATTATAACCTGCATCAGTAGGCGTCGTTTTAGGGGCATTATCACGACTTGTCATAACTATCATGTTGGGACTGTGAATAAGTCATCTGTCCCTTACGTATAATGGAAATAACCTTGGTCTAAGAGGTTATGGTAAACTCTCAGTTGCCTTACCTGAAGCTTAGATTACCCTCGTTTTAGGATTCCGTACCTCGAAAGGAAAAAACTAAACCCTTATAAGATCACTTTGTTGTCCGTCCGTCCGTCTGTCTGTCAAGACCCTTTTTCTCAGGAACACGTGGAGGTATCAAACTGAAATTTATATCAAGTACGTAAGTTCACTGTCCCTTAAAGCTGTGAAAAAACCAAACTTCTAAGCCAACGCAATCAAAAGATACAGCCGTTTATGCAGCAAATTCAAGGGAATCAAAACCTACAGGGTACTTCCCGTAAACTCAGAATCTTGAAATTTGGTACGAAGCAACGTCTTATAGCACAGATAAAGGAAAAATTGCGAAGACCGCAAATTTTTAGTTACATCATATAATAACAATATTTTTAATAATTTTAAACTTACTACCCCTTTCCTCATAAACGCGTAGAGGTATTAAATTGAAATTCATATCAAATACTCAGGTCTATAATACCTTTAAGCTGAGGTTTGTACCGAACCCTCAACTCGACCTTGGCCGGTTTTTTTTCTTTAATATTGAATTATCCAAAATCTTAACCGGTTCGTCTACAGTAGATAAGACGAGAGCAATTTACGATAGTGGCGTAATGTGTGTTTATCGAGTCTAAGAAGGGTGGCATCCCCGCGCGCCGCCTGCAAACTTGGACGAGGCGACGAAACTCCTGGATGTTTTCACTCAAAATAATAAGTTCCAAAGAGACGGAGTCAATTTTTTGCGAAACTCGGTGTAATGGATTGTTGGGAAGTTCGATAACTTTCGGAAGCTGCTCTTCGATTTTATTTCGCTAAGGAATTTTTTAGCCAATTTCTCTTCGGGAAAGTTTGAAATCTTCCAGTCACCCTTCAGCAAATAACGTCGCTTGGGGGACTTATAAATATTTTATTAAAAATTAGGCAGCGCATTTAGTTATCCTTCAAGTTTAAGTCATTATTATTATTGGTTAAAGTTTTTTGTAAACAGAAAAAAATATGTTCATATTTTTTAAACAAATAGGTGCCTACTGCAGTTCCTCAATATCTCGGATTAAAATGTTGTCTCCATTTTTAAACTTTCCAAAAAGGAGGAGGTTCTATGTTCGGCTGTATCTTCGTTTTTTTTCTTTGTTATTTTTAACCGATTTCTCCGTCAATTGTAGACCGATTTTGCAAATTCTTTTTTTGTTTGAAAGAGTACGTTCTCGAATTGGTCCCATTTAAATTTGGGGAAGATCTGTTGAAGAACTTCGGAAATATACAACATAACTATTCTATAAATGACGGCAAATCTCTCGGGATTACTGCAATTGCTTGTCTGTTTATTGATTACACCATTTAATTAGATAACATCACGTCGGTACGCTCTAAAGGTATAGGCAGATGTGTACAGTTCAGCCTGGTACAGATTCATTTCACTGGTTTATTCAAGTTTCATGTTATTCGGGTATATTCTGGCATAACTTTGGACATTACCTATAGGTAACTTGGAATACGAGTAGATCTTGCCCATTATTGTATCACAACTAAAACGTGAAAAATATTTTTTTTCCAAAAAGATAATATACAACCTGTTTTTGTTTCTTCGTTTTCTGACACCCACTTTAAAAATCGAAGTTATTTTTCAATTCGTAGTGTTTTCATTTGGAATTTAGTTGTATTTATTCCTCAAAATCTTTTCAATATTTCAATTGCGTAGGCACTTAATTTTTCCATAATAGAAGACAGCATATTCAACAAGATATTACTTAAGAAAACAACAAAATTCATATTACCTTTTATATAATTCCCAAATCAATCAACCCCATCAATTAAAAACCTCTAAAAAAAAACCCGCACCATCAGCACAATATCATAACGCGTTTATTGACACGAAACCCCATGACCCCATGGTTGTCAGCAACCATGACGCGAAAAACAAACGCTGTAACACCATCACTCATAGGGAGCGAAAGTTAATAAAATTCATGTATTGGAAACTTATGGCCGAGAGATATTGTGCAAGGGTGCAACCCTAGGGCTTTCCTTTAAAATTAGCTGAAGATGCTATGAATTTTATGACTGGTGAAATTTTGTTTGAATATTTTAAGTGAATTTTCTTTGGAGTTATGCAGTTTGTGGTGCGGTGGTGTAGATATAAGTTTCTTTTTTGTGATCTTTAAAGGTATCATTGGCAGACTTGTCGATTTTTTAACCCCCGCCGGATAAAGAGAAGTGTTATAAGTTTCACGTGTGTTGCTGTGTATCTGTGTGTCTGTCTGTGGCATTATAGTGCCTAAACGGATGAACTGATTTTGATTTGTTTTTTTTTGGTTGAAAGGAGATTTTGTCGAAATTGTTCTTACCTATGTTTGAATAAAATCAGTTCAGCCGTTCTTATGTTATGGGCGTTTGACTGTTTGAATCGGGGTGGTTTCGCAAGATAAATGTGTCGGGGGTTATTTAAATTTGGAATTTTTACTTGTTGAGATTGTTGTTAGTGGAATATGACGATCTATATATTTATTTCCTTTTCTCAAACATGCTTGAAAATTTGAGCATTATTTTGACAACCTTCTTCGAGATAAATCGAAATTGCGGCACTGGCCAAATACATGCGAGCAGTGGTCGGTAGTATGAAAATCCATATCTGTCGTGGTGCGGCCAAATAAATTACATAGTCAACTCATATCTGTCGTGTAATTTAAAAATGGAACGGTCTTTTACTCCGAAAAATGGCAACCAAGGAGGTAACTTATCAAAGATTTTATTTAAATTTCGAACAATTTGCAAGCTAGCAAATAGAAAGCTGTTTATTGAAAAAAAAACAAATGAACTCTTTAACGCGGGCAAAATTATTGTTGTTCGATGTTCGTCATTGATTTTGTAAAGTAATTGTACTTGACAAAATGAGTTCTAGGAACTACTTAATTTTAATTTCCGCGCATTATTGAGAAAAGTAGTTTCTAAGTTCTCTAGTTTGACCGTTTTTTCAGTACAGAAAAACAGGCTCCCATCAGAGCTGCTCTTGAATTCAGACACACGTACGTAACTGAAGATAAACAGACAAGCCTTTTTTGAATACCGTTTGTCTAAAGTATTGTTATCAGAACCTAGACTCTTATCTCCTAATCAAGAAAATAACCTACCACAAATAGAAACAAACTGTAAGTACACAAACCTGTAAACATCAACAAGGAAGCCTACATCGTCCACAAGCCAACAGCATCAAACCAGGGTGTCCAAAAGATTAGTCGGCAGACGAGACACAGCGGCACCGTGCGCATCAGCATAAAAATAAAAATAAGGGTAGCCATAAATACAAGCGCACAAAGACAAGATATACGGTTATAGCGGACTGCCGCTGGCCGTTCGCGTGGAGACTCTAGTAAAATTATGTATGAATTGGTACTCGGTACAGCTCCAATAAACAAAAATAATGATACCTATTTAGTGAGATTGAGGGCGGTGGCCCGTACCTTCGTAAATAAACTTCGATCGATTGAGGTGGAAGTTCGGTGGCTAATCAGGGCTAATAAATGTTGGATTGATTTATAATGTTTACTAACAGGTATGTACAGGCTTGCCTAAGCTGGGAAATCAGCGAGTCTTAAACCCTCTATGCTACTTCGATGTTTGTAGGTGTGTTGCAAGTGTGACGGTCGAGTAGGTGCCCAGCGCCTGTAACACAGGTTAGCTCCTAGCGCAGGACTGGGTCTTGCTCTGCCCTCTGCTGCAGCTCACCTCATTCACCTGCTTTATGTATGTGGTAGTATAAAGGATAATCATGTACTCAAATTTATTTGTGATGAAATAAATTGAATTGAATTGAATTAACATGGCGATGGGTTTTTTGGAGATTTTGCAGGAGCCTTTGAACACCAGACCTGGTGTTGAAAGTAAAGAGCAAACGATAAAAGCCTACAAGGTCATCAGTAAATCGAAAGTTGATCAGAATTAATGAAATTTTGTTAACGATCATTTTTAGGGTTCCGTACCCAAAAGGGTAAAAACGGGACCCTATTACTAAAACTTCACGGTCCGTCTGGCTGTCTTTTTTTTTGTATGTGCTATAGGCTCGCGCTTGACCACTATCTCACCTGATGGTAAGCGATGATGTGGTCGACAGTGAAACACGCTTGCCTAGAAATAACCTATTCATATAATATATTCAATAAAAGCAGGATAAAATAAATATTTAAGTGGGGCTCCCATCCAACAAACGAGTTTTTTTTGCCATTTTTTGCGATAATGGTACGGAACCCTTCGTGCGCGAGTTCGACTCGCACTTGGCCAGTTTTTCATGTTACATTAATGTTCTAAGAAAGTTTTATTTCTTCAATTACAAAACAGTTTTACAGTCCTCTTTAGAACCTTAACGTTACCTGCCTGGTTCATTGGCACCTTGAAATCACCGAAAAAAACTAAATCTAAATATTGAAAAATACATCATGAAAAAATATGACCGTACCATTAAAACATCCTTCATGACCTAAAAAGCCAGTATTGGGCGCACCTATCGGTCACACTAGCCGAGTCTCCCCTCGTCAGGAAAGGTCAGCTCCGCGTATTTTTGGCGCCAACAGGCATATACGGATAAATAAGAAAGGCTTCAATCGCCGTCAACCCGACTCTACCCTTTTAAAAGCCACATGATAGATGGACGGTTCGTAATGTAACGAAACTAAAATTAAGGCACGAAATATTTTTTACTATCGCGGGTAGGAAAGGTATGATATTGGGAACATTTTTCTGTGCTGAAAAGTCATTTCAATACATGAAATTTTTCATGTTTTCTCTATAAAAAATGGCTATTTTCTTCAGCCGAGAGACGTCTGCTGGCTGACTGCTGGACATAGGCCTCCCCCAGGCGTCGCCACATTGACCGATCCCGTGCGTCTCGCATCCAGCGCCTTCCCGCAACCTTAACCGATGGAATTGCATGATCTAATTCCGCCCAGCTCGTTTCATCATCGGACTACCAGACGTACGGCGAAGCGCCATCGGTACATGGTAGACATCCCACCCATACGCACTAAACGTTTTGAGAATACTTTTATTATGCGTACAGCTAAGGAGTGGAATTCCCTGCCGGAGTCTGTGTTTCCCGATAGCTACAATCTAGGAGTCTTTAAGTCAAGAGTGAATAGGTTACTTCTAGGCAAGCGTGCTCCACCGTCGACCACTTCATCGCTTACCATCAGGTGAGATAGTGGTCAAGCGCGAGCCTATAATGAATAAAAAAAAAAAACCAGGTCATCAAAATCAAAATCAAAATCAATTTTTTTATTTCATATAGGCCTACATGGGCACTAATAAAACGTCGACAATGTGCACGGTTCGGGTTGGTCGTTTCCTATGGAGAAGAACCGGCAAGAAACTCCAAGAACCGACAAGAAACTCCATCAGTCCACCTAGTGGGACGCCGTCCCTTCCGGTTCGCGGAATTATCATTTTTGCCGCTAAAAGACATGAACTGCTTCCCACAAGTAACATGACGACGTCATAGACCGGTCTTTTCAGCAGGTTATTGGTCCGCGTTATGGGAAGGCCTTCCAACGCTGATAATAATGATGTTTGTCTTTTAATCCCGGAATTGCTAGCGCCTACCTATCTAACGCTTACTTATCTTACCTATCAGCATATCCGCAATTCTTTTTTTCCATCTTTTTATTAGAATTTTTACAATGGTTTTCAATCATCTTTGTAGCCCTTTGCTAAGAATAGTTACAGCACTGATAACAACATTTGTGCCATATGTTAAATTTAGTCTTGTTATACATTTTTTAATTTAATTATTTTACCTTTGTATAGATTCTTTTACCGATTGTTTTGTAAATGTGTTAACATTGTACGCCTTCTAGATGCTTGTTAACATTTAATTATTTTTTACGACATGACTTATTGTCGGGCCTACGTTGTCCTCCCATATCTAAGTACTAATGCTGTAACATGGAAATGTTGTAAAACCAAAACATTTTTTTAAAAGAGTAACCGTGGAGTTTCCTGCCGGTTCTTCTCCATAGGAAACGACCAATCCGAACCGTGCACCTTTTGTCGACGTTTTATAAGTGCCTATGTAGGCGTATGTGAAATAAAAAAGTTTGATTTTGCATTCGTTTTAAATCTGCTTCAAGAAAAAGCAAGACGGAAACATATTTTTTGTTTTCCACCTATTGATTACTATATTTTTCCCTACCCTCCTATCCATATCCATTTCCTGTCGATACTACAAAAAATATTACGCCTTCATTCTTAAAAAAATCATTCGTAATGGTTCTGTTCGATAGGGTTCTCAATCCAGTACTTGTTGGTCTCTCAACTATCAAACTATACTTAGCTTCAGTAAGTTTATGAGTAGACTGACATTTTGTTTTTTTTTTTTTTTTTGAAAGACTTTTGGAGTAAGTAAACAATGAAATTGTTGCGGAAATGTGAATACCACACTAAAGTTGATAGAAATGTATAAGTTTTAGAACTCGTAAAAGTGTACCTGTCTCTAAAAGATCTGTCTATTTTCGGCTTCGTCAGAAAAATGTGTGTAGGAATGTCACCAAACGGGAAAATACCAATAAATAACAGATTTTCTGTACATTCTTAAAACTTAGAGACTTTGAAACTGTACCTTTAACGACATAGAGTCCTCTAAAGCCATCCTGATGGTAACCAAATCAAGAAACCAATTTTGAGATTTCCGTCAACACTTTTCCTTGTAACGTTTTCTTGTAAAAACTTTTAAAATAAAACAAGAGAGCGTGGTTCTACTTATGGTGGCTACTTTATAACCCCTTTTCGTAGCAGCGGATGAGAGGTGGCGGTTAAATGGATAAGTCGTGTCGTGAGAAAGCCGGCTTCCGTGCCGCGGATAAGTTGAACCAGTGTTGGGCAACTGTGGCGGGATCTCATATTTTTGGGGTACGAAAATTTCTAAGAAAAAGTTCGGGCTTCGGTCAAGGCCTGTACCAGGAAAAATATTGCTGACTTTTTCGATTTCAACAAGCTACAAGATCAATGAAAAAATTTAATCAAAATTATCTACTAGTCTAGTTACCTAACTGAAAACATACCCAAGAAAGAGTGGCCTATAATCACGTCTGCGGCGTTTTAATAGTTTTTTTTAGGGTTCCGTACCCAAAGGGTAAAAACGGGACCCTATTACTAAGACGCGGTCCGTCTGTCTGTCTGTCTGTCTGTCTGTCACCAGGCTGTATCTCATGAACCGTGATAGCTAGACAGTTGAAATTTTCACAGATGATGTATTTCTATTGCCGCTATAACAACATATACTAAAAACAGAATAAAAATAATATTTAAGGGGGGCTCCAATAAAAAATACGTGTGTTTTTTGCCGTTTTTTGCGGTAATGGTACGGAACCCTTCGTGTGCGAGTCCGACTCGTACTTGGCCGGTTTTTTAAATTAATCATGGGCTCGGGATTGACCACTATCTCACCTGAAGGAGGGTAATGTGTCTATAAGTCTATGTATGTATGTTTGTTCCTATGTGGCGCTCTAGAGACCAAACGCGTTGGCCGATTTTGATGATTCTTACGTCAATCGATTCGTCTTGATCCAGCGAGTGTCACTGGCTACATTAAAATTGTCAAATAGAAAAATGGCGGCTTTTGGGTGACATATTGTAGGGGCAAACATTTATTTTTTCCTTCTAACCCATCGTGTGGGGTATCAAAATAAAGGGTTTTAAGAGGTGACTTCAAAAATACATAACACTTAGGTAACTAATTCAAAAAAAAAATACTAAAGTATATAAATAAAAAAGTTTATTAAAAATCACTAATCTTCCTGTTTACGTCTTTTAAGTTCGCTTTTTAAGCAGTGGGGTTTTTTGTTTTTTTAATATTCTTTTTTTTTAGGATACTTTATTCAATAAAATGATGGATAAGTTGAATTATATTTATTTTGTAAATTAGTCTAAAAACTTTTACACGTCAATATTTTAAACAAGCTTTTATTTTAACTTGCAATGTATGCATACATGCGTAAGTGTATTCTGGTCAAATCTTTCAACTAAATTTTAAAGCAGTTATCCGCCAAGGATTAAGATGGAATTTTGCTTACACATTAGTTTGGATGATAATACACGGTTAGCTAAGTGACGTCATTCTAAATCTAATATGGCGGACGGCACAAGATGGCGGACTAGTTATTTTTTGTGTACTGCCATGATATGGGTATCGAATGAAAGGGTTTGATGAGAAGAATACGAAAAACGCTTGTTTTATACAAATATTTTTTATGAATTATTTATCTGTACTAAGAAGTGTGTTCGGGTCAAATCTTGCAACTGAATTTTAAAACAGTTATCTTCAACCGATTAAGATGAAATTTTGCATTTAGTTTGGTTTAGATGACAATGCACGGTTAGCTAAAAAGCTGCAAAAAATAAAAGATTGCTTTTTTTGTCAATTTAATTTAGATGAGGCCCTGTTTGACTACTTCTATATGGTCTCTTTTAAAATAAATTTTAGTATGCACCACACAGATTTTATTTTTCTAACATTAAATAAGAAAGCATAGCATGTATTAAATATCGATAATTATCCATAGCTTTAATAGTCATCTAACAGCCAGTCAGTTTATGATCTCGTTTGTTCCCTGCTCAGCTTAGACCTGGTACTAGTTCATTAAATATTTATGAGATTTCTATTGCTTTTAGAGAACCCACACAGGTTGTATGTCAACTAAGAGAAATCGGCCTTACAGGCAGGGTATATTCCTAGTTCTATTGGATTTTCTATGTAAGATTTTAAATCAAGTCATCTTCAAATTGCCTTGACTTAAAATCTTATCCCTAACAAATCGGTGTGATTATCGTCACTAACAAACCTTGTTCCAAGAAAAAAAGAGACAGCTAGTGTTTGTCACTTGCGTGTGTATGTAAACAAACATTATCCTGACCACCAACGTTTCTTTCTTTTTCTGACCTCCAAATATCAGAATATTAGGAAAAAAAAAAAATTATTGGAGGTGTATTGCGTACTTACATATGGTATGAGATCCCTTCTGTTTTATGTACTTTGGTATCATAATTGGTACACTTTCTAAATACGCACGATGGTATTTTTTTAATTTTGTTTTGTTTTCAACAAAGCGTATCGCTCTTCGCCATGCGTGACATAAACTAAAGACTATACGTCACAATTGTGACGTATTCGAGCCTTCACAATGCGCGCGCTCATAACATATCTCTTTACTAGAACATCATTGGTGCTTACCTATAATACCTATTCCTTCTTCATTGGTGTGACGATAAATACAACGATCTATTATATTGATCCGAATACAAGACATATGAGCCACAAAAACCTAGCAGAAATCATTAAAATTACCGACAACCTGAATCATAAACTACTTGTAGTCCCACTAAAGCACAAAGACAAGCATTCAAACAAAATAGTCAAGCATAAAGAGTAAAATCATCGCGATTACTACAAGTAGTGCACTCAACCGGCGGTCATTAGCGCCATTTTTACAAGAGTCCTGCAAAAACGTTCGGCAGCGTTCGGCTGTCGTTCGGCTAATCGTCGGAAATTGTGCCCATTATCGGAGCACTCACTCGCAACTAAAATTATTATTGTTCGCACTAAAAGTAGCCATTTAGTCGGTGATTGCTCCGGAGTGGCCTGTTTCTTGAACAGATATTGAACGGACTTTTAGTCTGATGCGCTCGATGAGTCTTTTCTGCGAGTTCGAACGTTTTGTCTGAACAATTTGAAGAGAATTGAGAGCGGCAAGACGATAGAGTTGCAAATGGTGGAAAACTATGGGCTCGTGACTCGTGTCGCCATCTAGTGAAAAGTGTTGAACTCGGTAATCTAAAACCACTTTTTCACGTTCGGAAATCCTCATGGACGACTTTTCTGTCTCTTTCGACCGTCAGATTCCTACTGACAAAAACCACAGAGTATTTCTCTTCGTCACTTCTTGCTGGGGTGTGGCGACTCGCGATGCATTCACCACAATAACCATAGCAGGCAATCTAATAACCATAAATTAGTAAATTAGTTATACTTGTACTTGGAATGATGTACGTGTGAGTGTGGCGGTACTCACACGTACATCATTCCTCATACACACATCCACACCCCACATATCTCACACACTCCACACACCTTACACAACCCACACCACACACACTCGACACACCCCACACACATCACACACTCCGCACACCTAATTCTGTTTAACTCACAAGCGAGCAAGCGTATTTGAATTTATATTAATAATTTAATTATTAATTGATTTATAGTACTATATTTAAATGGCATTATAGCACACAACACGCGCTCGATACAAATAATTATATTGTTTAGTAATACCGAAAAATTTAACTCAATAATTTTGTAAGTTGTACAAACATCCAAAGCTGTGGAAGAGCGGAGTCTCCTAACACAGACGTCATCATGCTTAATTGTGAAAAAAAAAACTAGTTTATGATTATAGCCTCCTTGCTATAATCATAAACTAGTTTTTTTTTTGTATTGTTATAAGGCAGCACTTTTAATATGCAGCAGTTCTAATTTCAAGACATCAACAAAAGAATCAGTTAAAAGGAACCTTAAACTTTTAGATGCTCATTCCCAAAAACATTTGCATCCGAAATCACATTAGAAATTCGTGTCGAGTAATCAACAGCCACGGGAAGAAATTTGAAAATACCTCACAGTTGACATAACCCTCGGTCCTTCGAGCCCTTGGCTTCCGGTTATCGCAACACAAAGAGGACCGGTCCTCCCCCCTCCGGCTTCCCTGCGGCCCCCTCTGAACAGGAACCGGAAATACTACCCTTCTATCGTTAAGGTCTACCCGCGTCACACCGCTATGCTGGAATTTTTAAAGTATTTTTAGCCCCCGGCCTTGAAGTGCGGTAATGATTCCGAGGAATGTCTAATGGTTGGACCCAGATTTTAACAGCTTCAAATATTTTAAGGGGAAAATTTTAATCACGGGAACGAGCATGAGCAATTTTCCCCATATTTTTTTTCTTATTAAAAGTGTTCATCAAGACAAGCTTTACTGTCTCTGTTCATCAAGACAAGCTTTACGGAATTGCAGTTTATTTAGGTAGAAACTTTTGAAAGTCACTGTCTTATAGTCAAAAACTGGTCCAGTTATGGACATCCATGTCCGTCAGGAGACGAAGGGCCAGCTGATCGAGCAGCTGGTCCTTCGTCTTCTGACGGACACTACCTTTAACGTAGCTTGTACCTATAACAAACCAAGACACCACTTCACTGCCTGCATCTCCTCTCTCCACTAGAGTAAACAATCTCTTTTGTATTCTTGAAAATTATTTATAACTAGTTTGTCTCACGGCTTCACTCCTGAGGCTTAACCCAAAGGAATCGTGTCTACGGCACACACCGATAGTGTAGCTTTCTTTCAGTAAAATAATCTTCAAAATTGAATTTGTACTTTCAATTAAGGTACAGTCAAGGGTCAAAAGTGCAGTCAAACTCTCCCAAAACTCAAATGGCTTGTTTTTGTAGATGATGTTAAATTATCCACAACTGATTTAATATTTTGTATAGAAATTAAAGTATAGATTATTCCAACTAACCGCGAAAGGTTGAAATTCTGCTGCCTACAAAAAAAATGCCTTTTTTGTTTTGGTAGTATGACTGCACTTTTGACCCTTATAGTACAAACAAACAATTTTACCACAACGACAACGTCTTGAATACTCTTAACCCTGAGTTATGAATTAAGAATTTGAATTTAGAACATTTGACAAATTTTACTTTCGCCTGAAAACCTGTCAAACTTTGACATTAAGGTAGAGTTTGACACGTTCTTAACTCCAAATACTACAACGACCTATTTTATTTATTACTAGCGGACGCCTCGCGATTTCACTCGCGTAGTTCCCGTACCCGTGGGAATACAGGGATAAAAAGTATATATTTCACCCGGGGATAGCGTAGCTTTCCAACGGTGAAAGAATTTTTGAAATCGGTCCAGTAGTTTTTAAGTTTATTCATTACATACAAAAATACAAATCTTTCCTCTTTATAATATTATTAGTATAGATATGGACAATGGACCGGTTTCTCAATCGTGATAAAACAAATAAGATTCTTTCTTAACATTTAGTAAATGTATGTTTATGAAGCACGAAAGTAAAAAACCCTGAGGGTGGTTCGCCCCGGAAGCATCGCTAATGCATCCGAATGCAGTCGACTCGGAGGTCGGAGGTCACCCCCGCACGCGATCAATTCATTAGCCGTATTGTTACGCCACTGTTTCATCGTGAAAATATTACTATTGATTTTACTATCTACTCATATTTGTTTTAGTAAATTTAATAGAAACAGAAAAAAACTAAAAACTGGGAGACTGTGCAGTAGGAGGATACATATTTATTCGTGAGCTGGCTGACCAAAACCAGATGTATCCTCCGACGGCACAGTATGATTTTCTTCTTGTTTACGTCTATTTAGTTCGCTTTTTAAGCTGTCGGGTTTTTTCATATTTTTAATTACCTTTTTTATTTATAACTTTTTAGTTTTTTTTAGTTACGTACCTATAAACATGTAAGTGTAATATATTCTTGAAATTACCTCTTATAACCCTTTATTTTGATACCCTACACGATGGGTGTGAATAAAACGTCTGGACCCCCACAATATGGCGCTCAAAAGCCGCCATTTTTCTATTTTCCTATTTTAATGTAGCCAGTGACACTCGCAGGGTTAAGAGGAATCGATTGACGTAAGAATCATCAATATCGGCCAAGGCGTTTGGTCTCTAGAGCGCCACATAGGAACAAACATACATGCGTACATAGACTGATAAACACATTACCCTCCTTCGGCAGGCGGATACAAAGAAGAAGGAAGACAATTCATTTGGGGCCCGCACAGGAGCCACTAGAGATAAAAAAAAAACAAAAAGAACATGGCTTAAAAAATAACCCCGTGATTATAAAACAATAAAAATTATACATCATCTTTTCTTGTCGATTTTATTCAAATTTCGAACGACCATAATATTATGTAGCCACCAGCCTGGTGGTTGTGCATGCTGGGCATAAAAGAAGGTGACACATATCCTGTGTAGAGGCTCCACACTGGTGCTGTATTTTATATTGTATGTGAAATTTAAAATAAAGACATGGATCCCGTTCAGCGCAAAATAACATGCTCAATACTAAAAAGTCTAAAGCGGTGAAACTTTTTAGGTACATTCCTACGAAATAATGAGTAGGTAAGTCCCTGTTACCGCACTCTACTGTTTGACGTCACTTTCGTCAACATAATATTTACCAGAAAAAGAACAAAAGTGTAACCACAAAGTTTTTCTTAACAAATAAGGAAAACAATTTCCATAATGCACTGAAATCTTAACATTAAAAACCCACTTAACTCTTAGCCTTCATAAACGGCACTTACATTCTTAATTCAAAATGCAAACGAAAACAAAAAAAGATAAAGTGATAAAAAAAAACAAAATGAACTAAAACTCGCGTCAAACACGGAGTTAACTCGCTAAAAACAACTTATTACCGTGTTACGAAATGTCAAAGCGTGTTTCAGAGGGACTCGATGTTAATATTTTCATAATTCGGCCGGCCCAGCGACCTCGCGCTGTAAAACAAAATGTCCGCGCTGTGCAACCTGTCGACCCTTTAGTGATGGGACATTGCTTGTACCGATTTCGATGGAGTTTTTTGAAGGTCGTATAAAAATACTGCAGTTCTGTTGGCGAACCAAGTTGAATGGAATACATAGATACAAGCACTTTATAAGCTGCAGGCACTTATCGGCGTTTACAATTTACAGTAAACATTTTAATGTTAAATGATAATGATGAATGTAGTCATCATTCTGTTTCATTAGAATTTTAATACTAATCGGAAATTATTAAGTCGTAAATCTCACTATATTATTATCTGAAAACATCGAGTAACTTTGGTTGTAGGCATCCCATTCGTACAGAACTTCAAAGTTAGCTGTTAAAAGTATTAAAAAGTACTAAACTCCGTCATTACGTCCCACATTAGGCACATCGACACATCCCTGGCCCGCATCCGAAGCGGGGCTGCGTTTTGATAAATATTTGCGATTTATTTTATTCCTGGAGCCATTTTTTGAGAACGCGCCCGTAAAGAGGAGAAATGGCGTCGCACGCCATGTTCACCAGAGCGGCACTGAAGTTTCGGCGGGAAAATAAAAACGCGTTTAACTTTGTGTTAATATTATATTGTGCCATTATTGCGCCATTTATTATAATACCGCGGAAGGGATGGGGTTGAGAGTTCGCGTTTAATGGACGTTTTGTTTGCGAGAAAAACATTTTAACTCTAACGATTTTCTGTTAAACCTTTCGGAAGGGAATGATTTTTCAGTACGTATTTTATGCTTTGTACAATATAGTACGTATGCATCAATCTGTATTCGTGTTTTGTTTTGATTACGCAGCGTGAATTTTTAGAATGCCCACGTGAATGTAATAGGAATTGGGTTGAACTAAAATATTATATATTGCGTGCCTAGATTTTATTTTACAGAATGCGTGTGTGGAATTGTATTAGCCTTTGTACGGTACATTGCGTATTTTCGAATGGTTGGTATTTGAAATATTTTGTGAATAACCTAGCGTCCAGTGGCGTACCTATAAGGTCATAGAGTTGAAACTTGAAAAGTTTAACGGACCATAAATACTTAATTACATAGATTTACAGTTTATTTTATGACGCGGGGTCTCGTATTTTAATTTATTGTAAGTAATAACTTTCTTAGCACTTTAGCAGCCAAGTGCCGGTGATTAGAAATAGCGGTAAGTAAGTGTTGGCGCCTGTCGCATTAATGATAAACTATTCAAAAGTTCTCCTTATTAACGACGAATATTATATCGGTGAAACTACGAGTTATTAAAATATATTAAACTAGCTGTTCCCCGCGGCTTCGCTCCCGTGGGACACCCCACAGGACCCGTTTTTGGGATTAAAAAATAGGCTATGTCACTCAGGAATAATGTAGGTTTCTATTGGTGAAAGAATTTTTAAAATCGGTGCAGTAGTTTCGGAGCCTATTCGGTACAAACAAACAAAACAATCTTTCCTCTTTATAATATTGGTATAGATAGCTTATGGGATATTATTAATTGCATATCAAATAAATAATCGCCTATCAATACATACTCATCATTTATATTCTTATTTACATCTAATAACTTACTTCACTAAAAATAAACTAAATGTTTAACAAAACTCAAACTGCAGATAAAACGAAATTATACATCAATATAACATTACTTTTTTCCTCATAATGCAATACTGTTAAATTTATTTTTGTACAAAAATACTACATACATAGCATAAATACTGACTGCACAGCAAATTTTCCATATTTCATAGTCTATTTTAGTTGATCTATGAATAAATTATGGTCAAAGAATCAGTCCAAGAGCGAGCGAAGCGAGCTCGGGAACTTAGGGCACCCCGACACGGACAGGTTAGGTTCGAACGAGCTGAGTTCGCTCGCTTTGCTCGCTCACTTCAGCTCCCGTCATCTCGTTCGTGTTAGGTTACTTTTGACCCTGCATACAGAAATAGGAGCCATACGTCGACTTATTCGAAAAATCGCTGTACGCTGCGAAAATAAATTGTAGTGTGTTTAGTGATATTTTGAGTTGAATATTTTGCTGTGCAATCAGTAATTTTGATGGGAATTCGGAATCTTATTACGTAGAAAAAGGTTTTTTTTTTTTTTTTTTTTTTTTTTTTTTTTTTTTCTATGGGGCGTCTCACAGCCAAAGACCTTATACGTATTTCTTACTACTAGACTGTGCACCAAAAATTTTTGGTTAGCTAAAATGAAATCTATTATCATACATCTAGGTTAGCTATTCCCTTATAAGCGGTAGCTAACCAAAAGCGGTCCTGAGCGAGAGGGTGCCCGCTGGTAGTGTGTCCTTGTCTGACATCTTGCCAGCTCAACTAATCTTTGGGTTTGGTAGAAATGGTAGAAAATTTTATATTTTCTTTTTTATGTAATACCAAAACGAACGAATAAAAAATATATTTAAATACGTTTCAAAGTCTATGAAACTTTGAAGCGTTTTTAAATATTTTTACTGTTCCTTTAATTCATCAATCCATTGTATTTAAAAAATAATTCATTAATACTGTGTAAGAGTAGTACTTTTAAATGTTTGGGCCTGGTAATACTAAATGTAAGGCCACCAGGTTGGAGTTTTTGGCAGGATTTTTTCGAGTGAAGTTCAGCGGCTGTTAATATTATTTGCAAATTGATTCCTAGTGGATATTGTGATATAAAATTGGTGTAGTTTTGTGTCTCAACTGTCTACGCAACTGGACAATATGTGAAATCATTGACAGAAGCGATCTCAGGATAGTGGAGCGGAGAATTTTATTGTAGTATTGACTACCTCCGCAAAGCTTACTGGTAAGGCTGACTCGATACAATTTGCTGCCAAATACTCCAAAAACCATTAGAATCTGTTACACCCGTATTCTAATGCATACTAAAGAATGTTAAAGTTGCACTGAAGACGAGGCGGTATGGTCCAAGACCTTAGCCTGCCCGAAAAGAGCGAACAAAAAAAAAGACCACCAGGTTTGCGGCGTTTTTGGCGGGTTTTGTTCGAGTAATATTCAGCGGCTGTTAATATCATTCGCAAATTGATTCCTAGTGGAATAAAATTGGTGAAGTTTTGTTTCTCAACTGTCTACTCAACTGGACAATATGTGATATCATTGAGATCCTTTGGGGTATTTCAAAGCATCGTCTGAAGACTGCAGGATCATCTAACGCCTCTCCTTCATGCGCTTGAGAGTAAGATCAGAGAGTTTTTTTTCCTATTTATACGATGGGTCTTGAAGAATAAGACTTATGCAGACTTGGGATTTGAGGAATACACCATCGTTAACTGCTCAATTACTCTTCGAGTTCGGTCATCTTATCGTCGGTCCGGATTCCGGAGTGTGCGCGTGTTGTACGTTGCCAGGTCCTGTCGTTGGTATTTGTTGGGGTAGCCGGATCTCGTCCGGGATTCATTGTACCCCTTGCCATACCGTAACCTAGACCGCTACCGTAGTCGAGGTTAGGCAGGCTGCCGGGCACTAGGGGCTATGTTTTATTTGTGCTATTCATGGGGAGTGCTTTGCAGGCGGGTTGGCGATCCCAGTATGGTTGTTACAAATGCACAGAGAACGCTGCTGATCATTCTCTGGTTTGTCCCTTAGTCGCCTCTTACGACACCAATGGAAAAACATGGGATGTCGAAATTCTGTACGCTCGACACCGACTCGGTAAGTGACGTAGATTCCAAAAAATATACACTTATTTTTTTTTCAATTAATTTGGTAGGTTTAGGTGACGAGGTAGCATAAATACATATATTGGGATACTTACACTATTGTTTTTACAATCAATTTGTCCCGTGTTATGTTTGGTCATGGTCACCTCATTAGAAAGAGACACACTACCAACGGGAGCCCTCTCGCTCGGACCGGTTTTTGCGCCTTAGTGCACAGTCTAGTAGTAAGAAGTATAAGGTCTTTGCTCACAGCTCAGCCAAAGTGACCGACTGCTGCTTAACCGGGCGTTCCTGTGGAGACTAAGCTATATAGCCTCCAGCCAGGCAAAAATTTCTAAACCTAAGCGACAACGCTGAGGGCTACCCCCTGTGGGGTCGAACCTCGGCTCAGGGCGTCGCTGGGGGGACAACTAACTAGGCTGGATCTTAATAAAGTGATTCTACCATCCGTTCGGAAAAGCCTACGTGGAGAAGAACGGACAAGAAACTCCAAACAATAACTACTAGAATTTAACTACGGCGCAGCATTACGCGGGCTGGCTTGCAAATCTTGACGGGGACGTCGCGGCGGGCCTCGTCGGCGAGGACGGAACGAAGGCGGTCTGTGTTTACGAGTTGTGCTGGTCTCTTTCTTGCTCTCTTGGAGCAGGGTAGTGGCGTCATCGGGGGTGGCGAGAGTGAGCCTCGGTCGGCGAATGTTAGAGATACGGGAGAGTTCATAGCGGGAGGCCGCTTGAATAAGGGGGTTGCTGTGATTTTCAGCAGAGTCGAAAAAACGCTTTGAAATGCGTTTCATAAACTGCTGGATAGTAGGGATTTTCAGATCAACATGGAGTTCCTCATTACGAACGTAATAGGGGGCTCCCGTGATCTTGCGGAGGAAACGGTTTTGTATAACCTGAAGCTTGTGGGTATAGTGGGGCTTTGCGTGTGCGAAGACAACGCAAGCATAGGTCATGATGGGACGGATGACCGCGGTGAAAATGCGCATCTTGCACCTAAGTGACAAGCTGCTTTTAGCGTTCACCATCCCATGGAGTCTGCTCATAGCGAAGGCGGCTCGCGAGCGTGCCGCCTTAATGTGCTTGGCGAAAGTGAGGTGATTATCGAGGGTGACACCTAGGTACTTGGCTTGCTGTTCCCAAGGGATCGGCTTGCCGTACATCGTGATGGGTTTGGGGGGACGGGGGTTTTTAAATCTGTTGTTGTATTTTCGGTCAGGCCTCGAGAAAAGGACAGCCTGGCTTTTGTCGGGATTGACTTCTATTCTCCAGAGGCGGAACCATTTGGCCAAAGCATTGGCGGCTCTCTGGAGTTTTAGAGCGATGGCATTTGGAACTGTGCCAGTGCAATAGAGGGCCGTGTCATCGGCGAATAGTGCCAACTGGCCCTCTTTGGTTTTTGGAATATCGCTGGTGTACAGCGTGAAAACTAGGGGGGATAGTACGCAGCCTTGTGGGACTCCGGCTCGTATGGGGTGAGGGGAGGAGAGTTCTCCCTCGACGCGGTAGCGGAAAGTACGGTTCGACATCCAGTCTCGTAAGATGAGCACGAGACGATCTGGCACGCCGAGTTTATATAGCTTATAAACTAAGCCATTGTGCCAGACTTTGTCGAACGCTTTCGCTATGTCGAAGAACAAGGCACCCGTCAACACACCACGCTGGAAACCAGCACTAGTGTGTTCAACGATACGGTGAACTTGTTGGACGCATGAGTGTTCGGAACGAAAGCCGAATTGCTCGTCAGGAATGAGGCTCTTTCGCTCTACAAAGTCTTTGAGCCGCTTATAAATAAGCCGCTCGTAGACCTTTCCGAGGGAATTGAGCAGACTGATGGGACGATAACTGGTAGGCTCCGATTTCGGTTTACCCGGTTTAGGGATGCCTATCACAGTGGCCTGTTTCCAAGCTTGTGGGAAGATATTTTTGCTTAATGCAGCGTTGAAAATGGCCGTCATTAGCAATATTATTTGGGGAGGGAGGAGTTTCAACACCTTATTGGTGATGCCATCTAGGCCTGGGGCTTTGTTGGAGTGAAGCCTTTTGATGACCTCCTCTACTTCGTCTGGGGTGACGGGAGGTAGCGGGTCATCAGGGTCTTCAATGGGAGGGAGTGAGGTCCTAAGTTTGACTTCAGCGTCTACCATGTCTAGGTGAGCTTGGTCTACTGGTTGGGAGCTGGGTGTGCATTGGAGTTCGAGGCTGTCAGCCAGACATTCGGCTTTTTCAGAATTATCGAATGCAACACTCTTATCGGGGCGAATAAGTGGGGGTAAGGCTGATTCTTCAGTGGAGCGTAACTTCCTCTGAAGGTGCCAGAAGGCATGGTGGGTGGGCTCTAGTTCGCTCAGTATCTTATTGAAAGCCGCAGTACGGTGCTCAGCAGTACGTTCCTTTACAGCGAGCTGTAAATTATGCATGTGAGCTCTGTTTGCGGCACAACGATGATTCCTGAAGGCACGGGCAGCTGCGTTCTTCTCGGTTATCAGTTTCCGTACATCATCCGGAAGTTTCCCTTGCTGGATGTCCAGTACTGGAACCTCCCTTGAACATTCGTTCAGGATGGATTGTACGTGAGCTGTAACCGAGTCGATCGCCGCCGTCGTGTCAGCGACAGAGTTTATGAGGTCGGGGATTGAGTCTAAATGCGGTGACTTGGTGGATTTCAGCTTCTCACTTACTTTCCTCCAGTCAGTGACCGTCTTCATAGGGGGTGGCTGTCCTAGATCTGGGAGGCCTGAGCGACTACCTAGGTGCAGAACTACTGGGCGGTGGTCAGAATGTAGTTCGTCTATCGTTTCAATGGAACGTAACTGAAGGTTAATGTTCTTAACCAATGCTACATCTAGGACATCAGGTCTATAAGTAGCCTGGTCCGGGAAGTGAGTGTGAGTCGATGGGGCAAGGACATCGTAGTGTAGGGTTGTGCCTAGGCTCAGCACCAACTTTCCTCTAGGGTTAGTAACGGTGCTGTTCCAGGCTGGATGTTTAGCATTGAGATCCCCTGCTAGGATAACAGAGTCACTCATGCTGAAGAGGACAGTGAGGTCTTTGACAAGACCATCTGGGTTGTCGCTCGATGACGCCGAGCGAGGGGGGCAATAGGCGGAGATGATGGTGATCGATTGATGACCAGTCATTCCTAACCGACAGGCAGAGTATTCTAAACAAGAAATGGGATCGGGTGGAGTGATCACGCTGCAGTGGAGCTCATTTTTGTAGTAAATGAGAGTGCCACCACCGTGGGAGCGCGTCCTATCGTTGCGAACTACACGGTAGTTGGCAATTTTAGGATCGCGATGATGGGGTTTTAGAAGAGTCTCTTGAATGAGGAAGATGTCCAGCTGATGGTCGCGAAGAAATAAGGCGATCTCATCACGCTGTTTATTAATGCCATTGGCATTGAAGAAACCTAATTTAAGGGATCTGGGTTTCAGGCAATTGCTTCTCAATTGTGAACCCATTCACCGTTTACGAAAACAAGGCTATCCAGCTCCTTAGTTATGGAGGGATACCTCGAGAAGATCTCGAGGGAAGCGAAGAAGTTGGGGGGTTTAGCTGGGTTGGTGAGCTCAGCATGAAGTGCTCGGGCCTCTGGAGTCATCCAGATCGCGTATGCGTTGAAAATAGTTTCAGCGACACAGCGATAGGAGCTTGGGCCGGATTGGGTTACAGGGGGTGGGCGCGCAGCAACTGCGGTGGTGGGAGCCACTTTGTTGTTTTGCGCTGGGGCCGAAGCGGCCGAGATTGCACTAGGCACTGGAACATTAAGGTTCATGAGTGCCGGGATGGGTTGAGGGTGATTCTGAGGGGCCACACTTTGGTGGTTCAGCTTCACCCATGGGGAAGTCCTTTGAGGGGCTAGACGGGGGGGGGCTTGGGAAGGCTTGGGAGCTATGCGAGCTTGACGCGCGTCATAGCGTTTGGCCATTTTTTGCGCGAGCTTAGGGGCTTTTGGGCAGCCCCGGTAATTAGCCGGGTGCCCGACTTGGCCGCAGAGTACGCAGCTAGGAGGCTCCGTACATTCTGCACGGTCCTTGGGACGGGGGCATTCACGTGTGCTATGCTCGCCCAGGCACTTGACGCACCTGGGGGTCGCGAAGCAGTTGGTCTGGGAGTGACCATACAGTTGGCAGTTGTGACACTGACCAACGAGATGGGGACGGTAAGGCTTTTCAATGGAAATGCCTGACAGTGAACACACTGTTTTAATGTTGAAAATGGGGTGGTAACCCTCGGTGGGGGAGCACACGACCAGAACTATGTCGTAAAGTTGCCCTCCTCTTGCTTTATGCAAGCGGTGGACTTCTAGAACAGGGATATTCTGGGTTAATAAATCCTGGCGGATTTCCTCCGTCGGGATTTCTTTAGGGATACGCCGTATAATGACACGGGTGGATTTCTCCTCTGGAAGGGTGTATGTGTGGAACGAAATGTTCCTTTCCTTTAGGAGACGAGTTAAGTCTCGGTAATTTTGGGATGTGGGGACCGTTATCCTGATGCCTTGTTGGCATGCAGTGGCCTTGGTGTAGCTGATTCTACGCTCAGCACAAGCGTTGGACACGGCATTCCATTTAGCCTTGTCCTGGAGATAAATCGGAGGAGGAGGAGGCAGCTTCCTAGTGGTCGCTGTAATCATGGGGCTAGGGGGGCGACTAGACCGCTGGGAAGCGGTAGCGGGGGCGAGAGTGCCTGTCGGCTCTGGAGACGAGCAAGGGGAGGCAGCGGGAGAGGCAAACGGTGTTGCCGCAAAAGTCTTCTTGGGTTTGGTGGCATTTGAGGGAGATTTGTTCTTCTTCCTCTTTCCTCCTACGACTTGAAAGTCGTCATCCTCTGAGGAGGTGGAGGGAAGGGAAGCGTCACGTGATTCTTGCGATTCCTCTTCAGGAATCGGAGATTGCTCCATAGGGGAGTCGGGGCGGGAGTCTGGCTCATTGGCCTGAGTAGGGGAGGGTGTCCTAGCCTCTTGGCTAGGTTCAACGGAAGGCGACCTGGGTGTGTCGTCGTCGGGGAAAGGCTTGAAAGCCTTAATTGGCTCCTCTATTGGGCCAGAAGTGGATTGGGCGAGGACAGGGGCGATGGCGGCTTTGAAGGCCGGGCCATATTTCTTTTTGAGCTGAGGCTCAGAAAGAAGAATCTCTTGTAAGAGAACGACTAATGCCTTAAAAGACATAGTCGGCGAATTTAAGAGAGAAAGATAAGAGAATTTAGCCCCGGGTGGGTATGCCCGGGGATGTGTGACCCTACCCTCCCAGCCGGGTGAGACTGGGAGGTGTGTACCTTTGTGAGCCCTAAGCTTGTAAACCTGTCACCAATCTTATTGGGTGACAGGGGTCCTAAGGTACCGGTGAACCCACTGAAGGTGGGCCACCCTCCTCCTGTGTACCGAAAAGTCTGGTACGTAGGGGTAGAGACACCCTACCGTACCAGGTGTAGCTGTGGAACAGAGCAGGGGTTGACTAGGCTATCTACCAAGGCCAACTGATCCTGCTCCCGACTCCTTCTAACTGCCGTGCTCTGAAGGAGCTTGGCGAGTGCAAGGGGCAGCACTCCACTTGGCTTCGTTAACACCGTAAGGTATCCACCAAGGACCACTAAGTCGTGGTTTTAACCCGGAAGGGGCCAAAAATGCCGGCGGCGCGCAGAGTCGCGGCACCGCAGTGACGTCACGCAGGGGCGCGACGAGACGTAGGGTGGGGGCGCGGCGTGGCGCGCGGTGGGGCGGCGAGCAGCAGAGCGGCGAGCAGCGGGACGTCCTCTCGAGGCGGACGGCAGGCGGTGAGTGAAAAGGATATTTTTTGATTTGCGTTTAAATACTACCCATAGTTTATAGATACCAGCGGCTTCGCCCGCGTGAATGTCGGAAATTATCCCAAGAGAACATAATGCCCGGTATAAAAAGTATCCTACGTCTACCTCTATATGCCAAATTCCATCCAGATCCGTCCAGCCGTTTGAGCGTGAAGATGTAACAAATATACAAACGCACACACACACTCTCGAAACTTTCGCCTTTATAATATAGTGTTAATTGATGTGATATGAGCAATCTAATCTTTACCAGCTAAACCAAAGTCCAAATACAAAATTTTCAAAACACAGTGAAAAGCTGGCATCAAATACTACCTACCGTTGATAAATGTAGAAATTGTCTTATCGAGCTAAAAGTCCGGGGTGTCCCAGTTCCCGGGAGCGGGTACAAAAATAATTAATTAATCAACGTAACCCTAGCATCCCCTGCCACGCTGCCACCGGCTGCCATACTGCCACCCCGGGACGATGGTAGCCTCCAGCGATCATTATGGTGGCTATTGATTTGCTGTCATTATTTTTAAGGGTAATTAATGTTAGACTAAAAAACAAACATACAGTCGAACATAGAACTTCCTCTATTTCTGAAATCGGTTGAAAACTAACAGTTGAACAACAATTATTATTATTTTGCTTACGAAAATTTGCATTTTCGATATCAACACAGATTCTAAATAATAACGAACTATACAATGCCACAGATAAAATAATATTAGCATACAGATGCCTCATCTTTTATAAACTATTTTTATTCTATTTATTTTTATAGATTATTTTTTGTAAACCGATCGCGTTCGGTTCCGTTCCACGGCGATTGATAGATCACCATCTAATAATCAATCGATATCAATAGATAAATCAAATAATCAGTACAGTACGTCGGGACAGTTTATTTGTATGGGATGTATACATACTTCTTTTGCCACAAACTTCACTAAAAAAAAACCTGCACTAAAGTTTGGTGTTAGAGAATCCACTTCTGGGTTAAGCTCGCCTTTGTACTAGTACAAAGTGTCCCATTCTATTTGTATGTTTTTTTGTAGCAATACAGAATAAGATAAAAAAGAAAAAGACTAGCACCATATTTATAAAATCTCTAAATTGTTTAGCAAATGATTAACAGATTAGGTTACTTCTAGGCAGGCGTGCTTCACCGTCGACCACATTATCGCTTACCATCAGGTGAAACAGTGGTCAAGCGCGAGCCTAAAACAAAAAAAAAAAAAAACTAAACTAAAATTTTCTATAGAAAAATTAATTAAACACCTGCAAAAAATTTGTTCATCAGTGCCGATATTTTTATAAAGAAGGTCCATTATTACTTGATTTTAATATGTATTTCAAAGGCCGAGTTTCTCATCTCTAAATTATCGCAGAATTAATATAAAAAAGAACAGGAGACACGAGCTATGCAAAACACAAACAATAATAACCGCTGTTATCTGCTCAGCCAATCACAGCAGATAACGCGTGATTGACAATTTGTCACATTAATTCTGCGATAATTTAGAGGTGAGAAACTCGGGCAAAGTCTTTATTTAGGGTTCCGTACCCAAAGGGTAAAAACGGGACCCTATTACTAAGACTCCACGGTCCGTCTGTCTGTCTGTCTGCCACCAGGCTCTATCTCATGAACCGTGATAGCTAAACAGTTGAAATTTTCACAGATGATGTATTTCTGTTGCCGCTATAACAAAAAATACTAAAAACAGAATAAGTAAATATTTAAGTGGGGCTCCCATACAACAAACGTGATTTCTTTGCCGCTTTTTGCGTTAATGGTACGGAACCCTTCGCGCGCGAGTCCGACTCGCACCTGGCCGGTTTTTATTTTTTGTATATATGTCCCACCAAACAAATGGCCTGCTCTTTCTCCATTAAAACCTTAATTTACCACCAAAATACACCAACAAACAACTTCATCTAGAACTAGGTTAAAAACCCCAGTAATTTTAAACTCCAGTCAAATTTTTTACCGTTACTGACTGTTCAGATTTGCATAGGTAGGCACTTCGAATAAGCGAAGTTGGTCCGTGTGGAAATGCCGTAAGTGGAACACACTCGGGCCAGTCTATGCTAGTTATGTATCGGGTAAATAAAGGTAGACTGGAACGCGGACATTTCGAAATGAAAAAAGTAAAGGTAATTTTTTTTCTAGTTGTTTGATAAAGTTGCGTTTGTGGATTTTTAGTTTGTTTATGGTATGTTGTTTGACGTTTTGCTGTAGTGGCTACTCTGTGGGATAGTTTGAGTAAATGTTGATCTGTTTCATAAACGATCTAATGTTTAGCATACGTTTCGGGAATAACGTATTCAAATCATTTTCATAGATTATATGAAATGAAGACTTGAACTCTTTCTTAAGAATAATAAACCTACACCAGTGACTGCCATACCTAAGCTGGTTTGAACTTTGGAACCAGTAATGAATGAAAAATCGTAATAAAAACTTGACTCAAATTATTGCTTATTTATTGTATCATAGGTACAGAAAGTAATTATAAATAAATACAAACAATTATGGACCCTGTTGGGCCTTTAAAATAAGTAGGAGTCTGGACATGGTTCCAACTGTGGTGGACAGAACTGCATTGCCAACTCCCACCCAAGTACTTATCCTCCTCGTACTTACTCATGTTTACTCTAGATGACGCTTGCTTATTGACCGTAGTGCACCTTGAACGGCGTTCCATTTTTGGATCACAGATGGCGCTGTAGCAAAAAATCTCAACTTATTATACCTACACTTAAATATTTGGTTTTGTAATTATTATGTTTAATTTTGTTATATTCTAAATGAATACTTACCTAATGTGTTCATATTATGTTAGACTCTGCTGGTTGGTTTACCAAAAGCTTTTTCCTCAAGATGATTCGGGCACAGAAAATATTGTTCCAAATTCAAAAACTGCATTACGATTCATCAAAATACTCTCAAAGTATTCTCTGTAAAATACTGGTAGGTTGGTATTATACACAACACAGTAGGCCAACCTTGCTGAGCATCGACATTGACACGACCAGCACTCAGCTGGATGGTGCTCAGCGCAGTCCACTTGAACCCTTCGAGTGCCATCGCTGCACATTCATGCCTAGCTAGTACTTACCTATGTGCGGAGATAATAACCAAATTTGTGTGAGATTGTTCGATGGGCTAGTGATGAGGTGCTACTAAGGCTTGTGTAGTGTACAGCATAGCACAGGTAGAGAAAGTAAAGTAGTTTTGATGTTCGGAATATTCATGGTCTCGGCTAAGCTTATAAATAACTAACTAAAAAGTTCATAATTTCTTTTAACGGCAAACGCTGTTAAAACGCAAAAAGTAACTACGATAAATCTGCCTTTAAAACAGAAACTTAACTTATGTAGGTTAAGGTAGTTTATTTGCAGTGAAGGATTGCGTATATAGCTATTAGCCATGAATAATAAGTAAGTACCAAGTACTTAATTCACAAAAATGCACGCTCTGGAAATATAAACGGAAAGTCACTCTGATTTGTTCGGCGTAAGCGGGTATGCAACGCCATCTGTAATTTTCGATACAAACTAACAATATTTGTTGAGCGAGCTTTAATTTGATTTTCATTTTGAAATTGGAACTACGTATTCATAAAATACGTTTTATGACAGAATATATTATTAAGATTAGTATGTAAAAAAAGTCTAACAGAAAACGAGGATAAAATGTCAGATACAATCTAAGCTAATAAGCAACAAGTCTAAAAATAAACTATTTAAAAGACAATAATCTTATTATTATTAGAATCTATCAAAAACATGAAATTGTACAAACAAAATATCACAAACAATTTCAAAAAGGCAAACAAACATTCTATCGCCAGGAAACGTGTGGCCAGGCTAATTCATCCCCTCGAGTAGCCACCGAAGATAAAGCACCCTCAACACCCTTTTCACCCCCACCAACCCCCTCCGTCACCTGTCGAGTCTTTAATTGAATAATCCCAGTCATTAATCATAGCACCCCGTCTGCAGGTGAACTTGAATTATTTTCAGTCATTTCTTGTGACTGTTTGAATCTTGGATCGAAGGCCGATACAGCTAAAGGGGTGGAATTTGGGACAGGGTTGTAGTTGTAGATAGACCCAGAGATGGGTTGGTGTGTTGATGGAATCATATAGAATAGTTTTTGCTCCCAGGTTAGATGATATATTATGTACCTATCGGTAAGTAAAAATATAGAAGTAATATATTATACTTGAGTAAATGTGGGATTGTCTTTAGTCAGAGTGAATTTTCTTATCCGTTCTTCTCCACATCAGGTTCCTTTCTGAACAGATGGTAGAATCACTGATAGTCATTGATTCACCCCACGTACCCACAGGGGGTTGGCCTCACCTTGGTCGCTTAGAGTAACCTTGTTGAGCCTGGCTGAAGGCTCTAGATTGGTCTCCACAGGATCACCAGGTTAAGCAGTAGCAAATCACTTTGATTCAAAATGAGAGAGGCCACAAAAAACAGCCTTTCTTTATTTAGTATTTTAATAAGTCTTTCATATTTGTTTACTATAGTTAATAAGTATTTCATTTAGCAAATATCAAAATTACATGCCCTATTTCATCACGTCCGTCCACTGCATTCTGACAGAACTGCATCGCCAACACCTGCCCAAATTGCAATCCTCTTAGTACCTACCCTAGTTTACTCTAGATGGCGCACAATTAAGATCCTTTTTGATCGATGACGTCGAAAACGCTATAAAAATTAGTTCAATTTTTGGATCACAGATGACGCTGTAGCAAAAAAATCTCGACAACATATTTATAAAAAATAATATTATGACAATTCTTGAACTAATTTTGTTGTCAATCTAAAGCATATATACATAAACAGAAACAGTAAATGACCAGCAGCAAAAATACACCTACCAATACAAAGTAAATAGCATCAATAAAAATAAACAGTCCGCTCGAGTTCACATAGGACGAAGGGCCGTACCTACATCAAAATCAGAAGGCCAGGCACGTTCTACCCACATGAGTCGACCCACACCTCCGTTACAGGCAGGAAACCGTTCCTTAACGCACACAACAACACAACTAAATCACACGCACACATACAATCGCCCCTTTGTCTTAGCTAAGTGTCAACCAATAAAAACAAAGGATTCGAAAATGGAACAAAAAGAGTCGGCCAATCGCGCGGGGCGTCACGCGTGTTGATGCGCGGCTATTGGCTTGAAAAAAATCCGTTTAGCGCCGATGAGTCCGGCTAGACGTTGAGATTGATGCGCCCAGAGACCGGTATTTACTTGGCTTTATTTACTTAAGATACCGTTTCGTGCTATCCTGAACTGAGACGGTTATCGTTTCGTTCATAGGTGTAGTAAAGTTGATATTCCTTGAAGTTTGCTTTAGATAGGTGGATTCAGAAAATTTGCTAGGTTTTCTTTTGCAGTAAAAACAATCACAGTCAACTTGTAGCGACTCTGTGTACCTACTTATCCCTATCATGTCCCGCGCTCATTTCCTTTGCATTGTACTTACTAAGTGAATCATCCTCTTTTCGTCTTTGAGGTGACTCACACGTTTTTCAGAGTCATCAACGCGCTCCTGACAGCATTATTAACATAACACATTTACGATATCAATATTCGTCACGAGTTCTTTTTCATTCAAACGGTTATCACTTCTCGGCATTCACGGGCTCACGGCACAGACTTAAGTAGGCATCCAGAGAGAACACCTCGTGTGTTCACGTGTGAGAGGGGGGAGAGGGGGTAGCGGGGCGTTCAGAGGGTCATTTATCATTCATATCATCTTCGCTCCACTTCGCTCGCCGCACCGTCGTAAATAAATAAGAACAGTCTCATCTTTTACAGCCGCTGTAACATTGCTAAACAAATACCACTCTTTACCACATAACCGTAAAGTCCTCATTCCTTTTTCAAAGTCTGCCGGGTAAGATCTTTTTAAACTGTCCAGTTTAGTTAGTGAGCGCGTAGGTAACTATGCATATGTTTTAGATATGTGTAGATAATAGCCGAGCTAGGTATAATAAATCTGTAGCTATGTGTTCGTCAGTTTTAAACTTAAGTTTGATGTTCGTTTTATGACTACGTTGATATGAGTATGTCGGCACTTACTTTAAAAGAGACGATAAGTCCGTAGAGGATTAGACAGGCGTGATATATTGTAGCTCCTATGGAGTTGGTACTGTAAGTTTAAAAGAGCCAGTGTGTCCAAAAAACATTGGCTGAGTGTCAACGTAAATGCGATTAGACGAGGCTTGCATTTTTCTCAGATATAAAAAGGCATCCAGAAACTGTCGAGATGAACAAACAGGTCAACAAAATCTCTGTATATGTTTTCAAGATGCCCTAATTCACAACTACAAAATTACGCCAAAAGGAATCCGTATTACGAAAAAGAAGCACAAATGTTACTGGAATTGCTTCTATTATTTTTATAATACGATCAAAATCGTAATTGGACACAAATAATACACCCGTAAGACGTTGTTACGGCAGGAACAGAGGATAGCCAACAAAGGCACCCACAATTGCGAAACCTTTTATTATCTAAGCATATTAGGTGCTTAGATTCCAAATAATTCCGCTCGCTCCGCTCTAAGAAGATTAAGAACGATTGGATGTTCGGAGAAGGTCGGCACTCCCGCCACGTAACGAAATAGCGAGGTATAGGAGAATGGCCCATCAATCTGAATAGAGTCCCTCAGATCGATCACTGACCGCCCGAGAACTTAAAGCATAAAAACTCACAGAATAACCCGCCGTACACGTAAAAGCAATTACCCAAAGAAGTGGTCGATAGTAAGCAGTTGCAAGTCAGTAATTGAAAGGCCGTGTACGAACTGGAGACACGTTTGTTTAGTCCGTCATAATTGCTCGGCTGCACCTCCGAGCTGACGAGTCTCCGGCACAAAAACTCCTAAATCCAGTTCATTAGGGCTCTATTCATAGCCCACCCCTGGATGGAGATACGCGGTGATTACTGCAACCGCTCCCGACGGCTCACGAATAAAGACTGCATCATAATTTCACCAGATACACCCTCGTGGCGTATTATATGGAATTGCGAGCTTAATTCCAGGATATAGAGTCTCATTTCGAATCGTGTGTAGTCACGTCACTTGCACAATGACATGTAAAAATAATGAACAAACTTAGGGTATATGCGAGGGAAGTTAAGTCTTGAATGGATGTTGGGAAGGGTTAGATTCGTTTGGTAGGGGAGAAAGGAGATGCTTTGTAAATTAATAGGAGGAAAAGTTTCGCGGGACGTCACACCGGCAAGGTTGTCGCAGTTGTGATTCAATTTGGCCGCTAATTTAATGACTCTGTCGCAGAGGCAAACAAATTGATATTCATATGGGACCACCGCAAGTTTATTTGTTGTTTACATTTTTGTTTTACAGCGATTTCGCTAATAGTCGCGCAAACAATTGCTCGTTACTCAAGAGTCAAGCGTCGTTTATCGCTGTACGTTTGCGAGCGTTAACTATGCTTGTGCGATGATTACTAGTGTACATTTTATTCCTTATATGAATAGTGATTTATAAATACTTTCTATGTTTCGTATTTTACTGTGAACATGATAAATGATTTACTATGGTTTTGCAACTCTTCAGAGATTAACATCTTGGTGAAGCAGCTTATCAGAAACAACAATGAACTAATTCGTTTATCAATACGATATCTAGACAGGATGTAACAAAAACCCATAAGGTCAAAACTGTGAAAACACATACCGTCGTTGATAGTCCAATTTCGCGTAACTAAAATTGTTAAATACAGCGTATGTACACTCGCGCTGATTTTACAGAAGGACCAAAAATCTAATTTTCTAAAAAACTAATCGGCTGAATTTTGAACGAATTTGAGTATAGGACCGTTTCGTTGTCCTTAATCTAATGTACTATACTCGAAATCACAAAATTTCAGAATAAAAAGCTTCACAAATTTATTTATAATATAGTGTAGAATACGTGTTTCATACTTAAATTAAAAATAATCCAGTAAATACATACAAAAACAATTTTTGCCTGGTGCGTCACATAGACACTGCACACACTAATACAAATTGGCGCGGATACGCGGCTTTCGTGTCGTTGTTTGTCGAAAGATCCGCGGTATTGTTATTTTTGATATACCTATTCGTCGATTCAAATAATTGTCATACGGTTCGACGCCAATCACAATCAGATAATCAGATTTCTAAAGGTGATGACAAAGAGACCATTCAGGTACCCTACAACTCAGCTTTACGCTGACTGTGAAGTCCTCTCGGTAAGGCAGCTTTACATTCTTAAGACCATAACCCGTAAACACAAGTCGCGTCAACTGCAGGAGCCCCGTGGTAGAATTAGATACACAATATTCAAACCAGATCGGACCAGAACATTTTTTGCGAGTAAACACTACTTTATCCTTAGTGTGAAACTGTACAACAAGGCAAATAAACATTTGAACTTATTTCACCTTGGCAGAATAAATTGTAAAATGAAGGTGAGGGATTGGCTTGTTCATCTTACCTATCAGGAAACAGAGGACTTGTTGGCAAACATCGCTCGGTAAATCCCGATCGAAATTACATTCTACAATACACTATACACTACATATTCAGACGCCATAAAACACACTCATAAACACACTACTACATTTCACACACACACACTTATGAAATAATGCAGAGAACTCAAACATAATTCTATTTATTTATCTTTATTTATAAAATTTTACTGTTAGCGGCAATATAATATTGTTTGTTATTAGAATATTAAGGCGGTACCCTGAGCAAAACGCCGCGCAAGCCGTTTTTGTGCTGTTTTTAGGAGCTATCTACTCGTTATTTAAAAAGAAATATCAATTAATAACAATACATTAAATTTCTACATAACATTGATTCTAAAATGGTAGATTTAGTTTTTTTTTAAATGTTGTATATATTTCACTAATCTACTTTCAAAAAAACATAAAAATGAGAAATAATTATTGATATTATGCATCTCCTCATAAAGTGTTCATTGATTATTTTTTGTACTAACACTAATGGATAGACAATTTAATAACGAACATTTTTGTAGAATTATTTTTTTCAAAAGACCAAAATTAGATTTTATAAAGATTTTATTCTAAAATCTGGGCGTATTCACTACTGTCATTCATGTGCCACCAGTGCCGCTAGACCAATAGGAACGCTCATATCTCATGCCGATTTTTTGGTCAGGGTACCGTCTTAACTCATTTAATTTTAAAAATTGTAAATATTAAATTATTTTTTTTATTAATTACCAAAATAATTTACTGATTAATTAAATTACGAATAAATAATTTATATACATATTGTGACCAGCCTGGAAGGAACCCTGACACCTGAGATACAGGACTTGTCCTAGTTTGGGTGTCATCAGTTTCTAGCTTTTAGCATGCACTAATGTAGCCTAATCTTTGTATTTCTTCTTGTCAATAAGATACCTAACACCGCGAAATCTCATTTTTGCTTTTTTTGTACATACGCAGTATTTAACAATGTTAGTTACGCGGAATTACACTATCAACGACGATACGGACCTAAATGCAGGCAATATGGTCGGCAGCATTTTAGATCTTAGACACATGTCATTTAGCAGCTGATTTTGGACAACAACGAGTTAGAATTCAAACTCCGAAAGCCTATACGAAACAGGTAGACTGCAAATTAAACTAGATTTCATTTAAAAGGCTTTTCGCAGGTCTACCTTTCAGGTTGTTTACTGCTTAACCGGACTTTCCTGTCGTCTACACTAAATAAAAAGGAAATATTTGTTTGTAAGTTTGTTTGTAATAGATATACACAAAATCTACGTAACCGATTTTGAAAATTCTTTCACCAATATAAAGTTACATTATTCCTGAGTAACATTTTTTAATCCCGAAAACGGGTCCTGTGGGGTGGGCAACGGCGAAGCAAAGCTGCAAGGAAAAGCTAGTGTCTTAATAAATTAAAGCCAGTTTGGAGGTAGGTGGAATAGGGTGTAAAGTCCCACAAACCTCCATAAAAAGGGAGGATCCTCCGACCAGACGGGTGTTGTGCCCAACGGTTATTGTCGGACTGTTGTATGTGTTCAAATCGCACCGAAAACTTTGCTTGCGCGATGCAGGATTTATGTGACGTCATTATGTCATTAGCTCGTAAGTGGTGGCGTTGGTGCCGCTACACCGGGGACAAAAACTTATAAAGTTGCCATCAAAATTTTAAATCTCCTTGGTCCCTTCAACTCTAAGGTCAGTATTCGCACACTCCAGACCCCAGAGCCGGGACCATTAACATTAGTTCCCAGCGCTCCCGTAATGCACCCACAACGAGATAATTGGAGTGTCGGGAGCTGGCAACCAGCCTCCATTGTTAGGTGTGGTTACACCGTCGTTATTCAATTCAACTCTCGCGCAGCAGACGTTGTTTCGTCGGATGTATTGAGGCTAATCTTGGGATGGTCAGTGATTTCTTGGGATCGACGGATGCTTGAGTCATGATTGATAATTTGCTGGTTTGGCTTGCCAACGGTAAGTAGATATTGAGATGGGTATATCTTAATATATGTGACTGGACCGCTAATTTGAATTGTAACCAGATTGCTGAATTAATTATGTCCAGTTTGAACAGGATGGGCTGATTCAAACAGGAGCAGTCTTTTTTTGAGACAATCAGGTCGATTTAGTTCATTGTATAAACAGGATAACCGTGGTACAAATGTCTTTTGGGAGGAAATCTGAATCTTCTTAGCGTATCTAAATATCGAATTAGTCTTTTTAGGGTTCCGTAGCCAAATGGCAAAAACGGAACCCTTATAGATTCGTCATGTCTGTCTGTCTGTCCGTCCGTATGTCACAGCCACTTTTTTCCGAAACTATAAGAACTATGCTGTTGAAACTAAAAAAAAAAAACATCATCCCCATACGTGTGAGGTATCTATGGATAGGTCTTCAAAAATGATATTGAGGTTTCTTATATCTTTTTTTTCTAAACTGAATAGTTTGCGCGAGAGACACTTCCAAAGTGGTAAAATGTGCCCCTCCCCCCCCGAGACCCCCACCAGAGAGAATGACAAAACAAAAAAAAACTTCCACCGAAAATTGGTTTGAACGAGATCTAGTAAGTAGTTTTTTTAATACGTCATAAATCGTAAACCACAATTTACCAAGTACGGAACCCTTCGTGCGCGAGTCCGACTCGCACTTGGCCGGTTTTTTAAGTTCTGAATCTAAAAGCATAATATTATTCCTAACAAGACTAAATGCTTAACTTTCGAGCAAAATATCTGAATCTTTTTGTTCATCTTAGTGTATTGATGACTCACTTGGTTTCGTTTTTAGTGTTCCGAGTCTAAAATACATTATACTATTCCTTACAAGAATAGGGATGCTTCCTATGTAGAAAAATCATACTTCTATTTAGTCCGTCATTGATATTATTGACAAAGATAAAGCGCTTCAAAGTTCTGGATTGGGGGCTTGTGACGTCACTTTGTCAGTAAAAGTGTAGCACGGTGTGACGTCATTTCAACGCACTGTATTGTCGTAATTTTTAGGGTTCTGGTTCTGTGCTTAAAGAGTCTGTCTGTCTGTCTGTCACCAAGCTGTATCTCATGAACCATGATAGCTAGACAGTTGAAATTTTCACAGATGTTGTATTTCTGTTGCCGCTATAACAACAAATACTAAAAACCGAATAAAATAAATATTTAAGTATGGCTCCCATACAACAAACGTGTTTTTTTGCCGTTTTTGGTCCGGAACCCTTCGTGCGCGAGTCCGACTCGCACTTGGCCGGTTTTTTTTTGTTTACGTGACAATATAAAAATACGTGTCCAAAACATTTAGGTAATCTAACTGACGAACTAGTTCTTTTTGTTATCATCCCTATTGTATTAGCATACCAATTCCAATTTCTGAGAGACATCAAATGTATCTTCTTCTTAAGCTCCCAATTTCAAAAACATCAAAAATATACCTACCTATCTACCATCACATAGAATAGAACATACCCGTAAAACGGGTGTGCATTCACTGAAAGTACTTAGAAGGCTAAGTCTCCCTGTAAGGTTCAGATAAACGCGTCCAAAGTAATCCTCTTTGTATAAAAATGTCCCGTGTCGCCCCCTGCCGGGAGGACTTTATTAAAAAGCACGTAATCCCCACTAGTGGACTGGGTAACGCGATTATGCTCTATATAACAACTCAATATGCGAGTCCCGATATGAAATTGAATTTAAATCCGTTTTGCGTTGATGACAGCGCTACTAAATAATAAAGGTTGCCGGGACGACTGATTGGGAGTTGTTAATTAATATGGGCAAAGTGACTAGTGGCAGATTTTAGATTGATTTTTGTTTAGTCTGGCTTGTTTTTGTTTTGGTTTACTGTTTTTCGGTTTGTATTTTGCTGGGGATTATTGGTATTGGTGAGATTTTGTGATGAAAGAAGCTACGTGGGTGATATTTTCTGATTTTCTTTCATCTGATACGACAAGCCTTTTTAGCCGACTGCCGAAGGTTATGGTATGGTTGTAGGTATATATGTTGGTCCCTATGTGGCGATCTAGAGACCAAACGCGTTGGCCAATTTTGATGATTCTTACGTCAATCGATTTTTCTGAACTCTGCAAATGTAGCCAGTGAGCTACATTAAAATTAGAAAATAAAAAATGGTGGCTTTTGGGCGTCATATTGTGGGGGACTAATATTTTTTTCTTCGAAACCCATCGTGTGAGGTATCAAAATAGAGGTGTTTTAAGAAGTGATTTTAAATATATACACTTATATGTTTAAATGTGCCTAATTAAAAAAAATATATCTAAAAACATATAAATAAATAAAAAAAATATTCAAAAAACCCGGCTGCTTAAAAAGCGAACTAAAAAGACGTAAACAAGAAGAAAATCATGCTGTGCAGTCGGTTTTGGTCAGCCAGCTCACGAATATGTATCCTCCGACTGCACAGCATAATTTTCTTCTTGTTTACGTCTTTTTAGTTCGCTTTTTAAGCAGTCGGGTTGAAAAATTATCTGTAAAATCCTGCATAGATGTGAAGTCAGTTCCAGCTACGAAATATCAGAAAAGGTAAAAGAACACATGAAAATATAACAAAAGTAGTACCATCTAATATGCAAACAGGAGTTGTCATTGCCCGTATCTTGACACCCCGACAGTCAGGAAGCGGGGAGAGGTGGCACACTTCATTACTCGCACATCAAACAATCGCGCCACCGCCGCCATCTTGCGGAAGTGACGTCACTGACGTACCGCCGCGATCGCTTTGATCCTCACAAAAATAAGTCTCCATTTGGCTGGCTGCATCAAGTTCGCTCCAGTCTAAATGTAATTGCTTCGCCTCTGTGACGTTACGTTTTCGCTTAGAACCTAAGGGTTGTACAGGGTGGAAATTAGAACCCTGAAAAGGTTGGAGAGACTGCTTAAAAAATTATTTTGTAACTTAAACCAAAAGCACTGATTAGAAAATCTTTAAGCCCAAACGTTTTCTTTCAACGCAATAAATAATATTGACATACTAATATAAGTAACGAAAGTAACTCTGCCTGTTTGTCTGTCTGTAACATTTTCACGCTTAAACTGGTGAACTGATTTAGATGAAATTTGATATGGAGATAGTTTGAGAGTCTGGAAAGGACATAGGCTAGTTTTTATCCCGGAAATCATCTATAAGGGGGTGGAAAGGGGTTGGAAGTTTTTATGGTGAACTAGTAATTTGAGTACTAATGCTACGCAGACGAAGTCGCGGGCAACAGCTAGTTAAATATATAACAATACATACATTAAATACCCAAGTTCATAAATACAACTGTTGCCCGCCACTTCGTCTGTGTAGCATTAGTACTTCGAATAGAATATTTTTTCTATCGCGCAATAATGTTGTAGGTGTGTGGGCCGCCAACTTGAGATATTATTAGTTCACCATACAAACATCAACACCCCTTTCCACCCACTAAAGGATGTTTTTTAGGATAAAAACTATCATATGTCCTTCCCGGAGTATCAAACTATCTCTATACCAAATTTCATCTAAATCGGTTTAGCGGTTTAAGCGTGAAAAGGTAACAGACAGGCAGACAGACAGAATTACTTTCGCATTATTATTGATTTCACTTTGTGTCATCATCATCATCAGCCTATTAATGCTTCCACTGCTGGGACACAGGCCTCCTCTCTGTGAGAGATGGAATGAGCCGTAATCCACCACGCAGGCCCAGTGCGGGTTGGTGGATGTCATATGTCTTCGAATTTTTGGTTCTTGGACACGCCGGTTTCCTCACGATGTTTTCCTTCACCGTTTTTAGAGCAGTGGTGATAAAATAAACTTCGAACCCACTACCTACGAAACGACACGTAAGTCGGAGCTGTTACCATGTTCAGTTAGTGCCGGGGCCGTTTGTTTTGTTTTGGTGTACTATAAAGAATCCATACTAATATTATAAATGTGAAAGTAACTCTGTCTGTCTGTCTGTTACCTTTTCACGCTTAAACCGCTGCACCGATTTAGATGAAAGTTGGTATGAAGATAGTTTGAGACCTAGGAAAGGACATAGGCTATATAGGTAGGGTAGGGTAGAGTAGGGTAGGGTAGGGTAGGGTATGGTAGTGTAGGGTAGAGTATTGTAGGGTAGTGTAGGGTCGGGTAAGTTAGGGTAGGGTAGGGTAGGGTAGGGTAGGGTAGTGTCGGGTTGGGTAGCGTAGGGTAGGGTAGTGTAGGGTCGGGTAGGGTAGGGTAGGGTAGGGTAGGGTAGGATAGGGTAGTGTAGGGTAGGGTAGGGTAGGGTAGGGTAGGGTAGATAAATGTTTGGTCTTTTTATGGCAAAACAAAGTTTGCCGGGTCAGCTAGTTAAGAATAAGTCAAGTACTTCAAGTCAAGATTGAATGGGTTACTTCCATGTGTCGACCACATCATCGCTTACCATCAGACGAGGTGGTTGTTAAACATGAGCCTATCAATCCTACTAAAATCACACTAATATCATAAAGGCGAAAGTTTGAGTCTGTGTGTGTGTTTGTATGTTTGTCACGCCCAAACGGCTGGACGGATCAAGATGAAATTTGGTCCAAAGATAGATTATAGTCAAGAATTTGACAAATGAAATCATCATCATCTGCCTAGCGTTTTCCCAATTGTTGTTGGGGTCGGCTTCCAGTCTTACCGGATTCAGCTGAGTACCAGTGTTTTACATGAAGCGACTGCCTATCTGACCTCCACAACCCAGTAACTGGGTAACCCGGTACCCCTTGGCAAGACTGGTGTCAGATCTCAAGGTTCTGACTACTCGTAACGACTGTCAAAGATCTTCAAATGCCAGCCGGGACCAACGGCTTAACGTGCTTTCCGAGGCACGGAGGAAACTCGGTATGTTGAAAATGGTCACCCATCCACGGACCGACCTCGGCAAGCGTTGCTTAACCTTGAAGATCGACCCGTGCGGCTGTTATTATTTAGCTACGAGCTCCTCTAATTTGACAAATGAAATCAATTGTGAAAAATTCCTCCCGACGACGGGTCCCTAATAATTTTCGATTTTCACGCGGGTGAAGCTGCTGGCAGAAGCTAGTTACCTACAAATGTGCTAGCTTGGATGGATGGATGTTTATTACTCTTTCACGCAAAAACTAATAAACTTATTTTGATGAAATTCTACAGTAATGTAGCTTAGCTTCATAGGTAAGAGTAGAGTACATTCGAATAAAAAATGGCCTACTTTTCATACTGGAAAGAAAATATTAATAATAATGAAATTCCCGTTTCGACCGGATCGGACGAAACTCAGCGGCCGAAACGCCTACTAAGCCCCATAGATTTAGATTACGGTTTTTAGATTTCCACCTAAAAACCGATAAGCTTTCGATACTCAATGCTATATAGGACTTATATATGTGTAATCCTATCCTATCCTATACCACTAGACGAGCAATATTTGTATAAATATATATAATCAAGTTCTCGAAAAGAGCTCTAATATTCTCGAAAAGAGCTCGATAAAATTTGTAATAAAGAGGTTTTCGGGGTCGAGATATATACCTAGCTAGATCTAATATCTTCAAAAATTTGGAAAAAAATTACGACGATATTGTTTTCTATATTTTCCCGAGCAGAGCTCAGTCGCCCAGGTAATAGTACAGTAATTTAATCATAAAGTTATTAAACTTGGCGTTTATGAAGAAGTCATAATAACTTAGAGTATTAATTCCAAGAGATAATACAAAATGGGATTTAATTTGCAATAAATCGCAAAAACATAATTATGACGCTAGAATATCAGAGATTAGCGGAAGCATTAATTTGCAAGTAATGTCGCTATTTAATATGCATTGATTATGCACATCAATACCTGATGCTTTTATGGTTTTATCTGACGTTATTGCCTATATTAGAATTATTCAGACAGAATTAGTTTTATCTTAAAACATCAAATTGCCAGTTCCCGATGAGAGTCGCTAAAACTTAAAAATCATCTTGTATAAATAAAAACATCCTGTATACTTACTTAAATCTTGGTCGGAAATAATTTAAAGAATCGTCGGACACAATAATCGGACAAATCTGATATAAAGCCATTATATATATATATATATATATATATATATATAAGCTTCAAGAATAGCGCATCTGCTGAGTATGAAGCCCGTTTCATCATCGGACTAACAGACGTACGGCGATGCGCCATCGATACCTGGTGGACATCCCACCCATATCTACGCTGTAAACGTTTTGGGAACACTTTGATTATGCGCACAGCTAAGGCCCAGTTTTTTGATCTATAGTTAATTCAACCAATGGTTAATTTTCGGTAAAACACAATTCATCAATTGATGGCATTATAAATGGTGAAAGAAGTTGAAGCATTAATAAAAAAGAAAATTTGTTAGAATAACAATTAACTAATAAACATGATTCACCGAAATATGAAACTATTGGTTATCATATATAACCATTAGTTCAGTTAACTACGGATCAAAAAACTGGGCCTAAGGAGTGGAATTCCCTGCTGGAGTTCGTGTTTCCTGTAGCTAAAATCTAGGTAGGCGTCTTTAAGTCAAGAATGAATAGGTTACTTCTAGGCAAGCGTGCTCTATCATCGACCACATCATCGCTTACCATAGGTGAGATAGTGGCCTAGTCTTCTTCTTCTTTTCGTGTGAGGATGTGGCCACCTCTGGTGTCAGAGTTAATTAGGCCGCCTCCGGGAACCCCACAGGCCTCTGACTTGGCTACTTCAGACTTACATTAACGTTTTCCTTCACCGTTGCCTGTGATGTCCAAGATAAACTTAGAAAGTACATATGAATTTGAATAAGTCACTTGCCCGGGTTTGAACCCACGACCTCAAGCACGAGAGACGAGGTCTTAGCCACTGGGCCACCACGACATGGTCGACACAAGTGGTCTAATGCGAGCCTATTTGAAATATAAACAAATAATGATTCGTGGGTCTATGTGTTATTAGGTTTTTCCACCTGTACTTTCTCAGTGACGGCGCGGAGTTTGGATTATATGTCCGGTTATGGCAATCTCGCCTCCTATTACATGATCACTGGCGAAATATGAACTTTCCGAGTTGTCACCGTGCCAATAACGGACCATCTTGAGCTTCTTGGCGTTACGTTGACATAGACTCTCAATTTTGGCTATACATTGAGGCAAAGGCTCAGTTGGCTGCCAAAAAGTTGGGGATCCTTGCAAAGGTTTGAAGGTACTTCAGCCGGAACAGCTCCTCAATTTGTATCAAGCGCAAGTTTGATTATGCATTGAGTAATGTTCTCATCTCTGGGACGGAGTCGATCGAAAAGCGGTTCAAGAGGCTCATTGGTGATGAGGCACTGGTCAAGTCAAAGCTCCACAGCCTTGAACACCGTCGCCGAGTTGCCAGCTTGTCGATTTTTTATCGGTTACATTTCGGGGAGTGTGCGTTGGAATTGCACGATTTAATTTCACCTAGCCCGTTTCATCATCAGACATACGACGATGCGCAATCGGTACATGGTGGACATCCCACCCATACGCACAAAATGTTATGGAAACTCTTTTATTATGCGTACAGCTAAGGAGTGGAATTCCCAGCCGGAGTCTGTGTTTCCCGACAGCTTCAATCTAGGAGTCTTTAAGTCAAGAGTGAATTGATTATTTCTAGGCAAGCATGTCTCCCCGTCTACCACATCATCGCTTACCAACAGGTGAGATAGTGGTCAAGCGCGAGCCTACAAAATATTAAAAAAATAAATGAGTTGCACATCTGCCTCACTCTTTGGTAATACAGGCGTGATATTATGTAGACTTCATGAACTCCATGTTGTAGATACAAATAAAAATATATTTTTCTTTTCTCAAGTCGACTTTACTTATAAAATTACTACCCAAATCGTCGAAATCAAGCTGCGATTTCCCCCCTGACGGTTGACGTAACAATACAATAATCAGTGCAAATATGATTTGTTCTCGCAATAGGCGAAAATAAATAGTATGGAGGGAGCAGATCGAATTACTAATAATGTACACTCCCTCTTTACCAGAAGAGGGCGGTTTACGTTCATTCAAAATTGCCAATCAAATGAAATTTATAAGTGTGATGTAAATTTTCATATTGGGATAGTGGTGATTGAAAACTTTAAACGTAAAAGTTGCACGATCTTTTGGGTATTATTTAGTTCATCAGAAATTTGATGTCAAACGTTGAGTTTGATAGTTTTCCTAAATTATAATAAAAAGGTGAAACTTTTTTAAAGTGTAAAATAACTTTTATTTTGGAAATCGGTGTTCTTGTTTTTTTTTCTTTGATTTTTGACAACGGCTTCCGTAATTGAAGTAACATTTCACTTTGTAGTGTATGAAATGGTGTAAACAATAAACAGACATGCAATTGCAGCAATCCCGAGAGATTTGCCGTCATTTATTGAAGAGTTCTGTTGTGAGATATATCTCCGAAGTTCTTCAAATTTAAAAGGGGCTCCATGAGAAACACCAGCTTTCAAATACAAAAAGAATCATCAAAATTGGTTCACCTAGAAAAAAGTTCTGAGGTGACAAATATATAAAAGTCGAATTGTTAATCTGCTCATTTTTGAAGTCGGTTTAAAAGTGCTCATAGGGCATCAGAAAATCTTATCACTATTAATGAGAAAAGTGCGCAACAGACTGGGAGCAACGCATAGCCACGTCGAATGGCAATTCTGATTCTATTAACATTGCAATACTTCTACCGTTCAAGTGTATTCAATTTGAGAGGCTAAAAAGTATCCAAGACTGCATATTCCAACCAAACTTGGTAGCTGAGACCGTGTCAATCGCACAGTCCTCAGAGTCAACATTCAAAAGATTTGAGACGTCATATTACTGAAAGGTAATTTTACGCCCTGCTTAACCTGTTTACCGAATCTTAAAATCAAAGTTTTCAATTTAAAACCTGATACATTTTTTTTACATCAGACGAAAGCGACCCTCGTCCCATTCACGAGAATTTTTTTAAATATCAAAACCACAAAATCCTTCTCGTTGACACCCTTCTCCAATAAATCGTGAAAACAATAACATATGCTACTAAATCATGTTGCTATTCAAAACACGACTCCTACGTCATGAAAAAAGTTTTCAACTTAAAGAAGTGTGTCATCCGAAGTCATCTCTCGTCAAAAGACAAAGGGATAACCTTAATTGAGGAGGGAAAAGGCTCGAAGGAGTACAATAGCGTTAGTTGTCATGCCTTATCAATGGAATTAAGGGCATATTATGCCCGTTGAAAGGATTACACAGGTGTCGTGGGGCATTGCGGGCATGCATCAGGTTACGGAGGAAAAAAGAGCCACACTGCAAGATCCACGGACAGATTTGTTTACTAGGCTTTGTTTGATTTTTATCGGCTTTCTTACGGAGGGAATATTTAGTAGATTATTAGGAACGATTTTGCTTTATTGTTAAAGAAATTTCGACGTTTTAGATATGTCTGAAATTCCGAAGGTGAATAAAGGTTGTCGACATACCCCGAAGAATTGCCAAACTTAAGATGACGATCGTCGCCAACGAGCTTGAGGGAAAAAAAACGCGCACTCGTCTCACATCTGCGCGACCTAAAATTCAGTAGCTTTTTGTACTTTTCTTATTATTCATTCTTATTAAAAAGCTTTAGATCAAAATGTAGATAGTTAAATTGTCTTTGATATGGTGACAATTTCATTAAAATACGCCCGGCAGTTTTGGTGCGATTGTCGTTTTTTTTTGTCCGTGGTAGACATAACTTTACAAATAAACTACGCTATGTTATACGAATAAAATTCAGAATTTTCTTAGATCAAATTATTAAGAAAATAGTCTTTTCTCAAAAATGGTATGTAATGTTGACATAACATCTCTAAAAAGTATCCAGAAAGTGAACTCTACCGGAGACTATTCACAACTGTCCGGTAAGAAGCGAGATTTTAAATTTGGAATCTCCTACTGTCCAGTAAGTAAGTATGTAATTTACTTACTGGACACTTGGTCATCCTTCATCCCTTTTTTTTTTATGGCTTCGCACGGTTTAGGTCATCCTCTTTAGATCTGCTTAGAAAAAAAAAACATAGTACCAGACACAGATTAGAGTTTAGCCATTATAACATGGTTAGAGGGAGGCTCCAAATATATATCTATCTCTTTTTGGTATGACATTTTATGAGATACATAATATATTTTGGAGCCTTAAACATCCATTTTATTGTCTGTGACACTTTTTTTTTTTTTTTTTTTATGGGTCTGTGACACATAACGCGACGCAGAAAAAGTATGCACGTTGCGTTTTGTACTTAGTAATGTTGTAGAAGTATAGTGTGGGATTTTATGTTTGTATTTAGTCATTTCAGTTTATAAATCATGTTGGATTAAAGAGTCCGTTAATCAAGATGTACAACAAACAAATATAAATGCCCCCGGTAAATCGATCACAATATCTATCAGTAATTGCCCTAATATGAATGTAACCTTCAATATTAATTAAACGAATTTGTTGTTAAACTTTCTTTCATTTTTGAGAAAAGCATTATACAAACCTCAACCAGTAAGAAAGCCATCCTGGCCTCGTATATAACCGGACCTCACCTGCGGTTCGGTCCGGTTAACTCATACTCGGCCAGGAAGGCTTACTTACTGGATTCTGCTGTAATGTACTAAATGTAACATATATTTTTACCAAAAAATTACGACTAGCCGTTTAGACGTGATCCTCATTTTAAAATCAGCTACTGAGGGGAATCTGCGCCTTAAGTGGCGATGGGCACTTGAGGAAGTCCTACCAGTGGACATCTTTTGTCTAAAATGTTGTTGATGATGACGTTTTAGAACTTTAAAAATATCTATTGCTTAGATTGGATTGACATAAATCTATCTAAATAAAAATAGGCATGGTATATTTCTTTATCGGACGTACTCCACTTTTAGTGCTATCTGCATAATTTTAATGTTCTTGTCCCAGTAATATTATCCCATGTACCCAACATATCAATCCATTTGCTTTCATTATACCAATGGGACTTCTTATCAAAGCTTTATTTATATCAAATCATCAAATTAAATATTTTATTGACAAATAAGTATTTACAACAATATAATTGAAACCCTGACTTCTAAGCTAGGTAAAAACCTGTGTTACAGAAGTCAGTGTCTTCTCCCCTTGTTGGCACTTGTTTAGATTAGAAATTAAAATCAAATAAAAACATTTATAACAAGCTCAAAATAAGATTAAACTAGCATACATTTAAAATTAAATCAGAATAAAATTAGGTGAAATTTGCAATTAACTAAGTTACAATAAAATCAGAGACACATATTTCTATGATACAACATTTAATAACACATCTAAACTAAACATCACACCAATCTGACCTGACCTCATACCAAACTACCCGCAAAACTTAATTATCACAAACTAGTTCGGCGTATGTTACACGAAGATATAATATCATTAACCTCCATCGAGCTCCTCTGTGCGAACGTCATCTGCGATGCACTTTGTCTAACATCTCGCGTTACCTGTCACAGACACCCATTAACGTTGTGACCTCCACCTACCCTCCAACTTACCCTCCACGACTTGGCTACATGCCAACATAACTTTGCACCTGAAAAACTGCCATCTAGTTACCAAATTCAACGGAATAAAGTCGTATTTCGTCTGCGTGGATTTTTTTGTAAGTTTGCGGGTAGAGTTGACCCAAAAGTTGTCATTTGCTCTGTGATTACTCGCACGCGCACTCTATTTCGTAGTTTGACAAGCGACATTGGTTATTAGTGAGTGTCGATTACACTGTGGATGTGTCATGTTTTGTATCGATTTGTTCGATAAGAGGAAATATTTTAGACGTGGAATTAAGATTTATCTCGGTAGAAGATGGCTTCTCTAGAACTATCACTAGCTGAATTTGTCTTCGTTTTGGTGTGGTGTGGTAACAGTGTGGTACAGAACTTTTCTTTCAAAGAACTGGATATAATAATAGGGATGTGAAATGAAAATTAGTTATTTGTCCGTCAGGTAGATTACTAAATTAAAAAAAAAAACGAAAAACCCGACTGCTTAAAAAGCGAACTAAAAAGACGTAAACAAGAAGAAAATCATGCTGTGCAGTCGGATAATACATATTCGCGAGCTGGCTGACCAAAACCAGAAGTATCCTCCGACTGCACAGCATGATTTTCTTCATGTTTACGTCTTTTTAGTTCGCTTTTTAAGCAGTCGGGTTTTTTGTTTTTTTTAATTGACTTTTTTTATTTCCAACTTTTTATATATTTTTTTTAGAATTAGGTACATTTAAACATATCCGTGTCATATATTTTTGAAATCACCTCTTAAAATCCTTTATTTTGATACCCCACACGCAGGGTTTGGAAAAAAAACTAGTTTTCCCCCACAAAATGGCGCCCAAAATCCGCCATATTTTTCTATTGTCCAATTTTAATGTAGCCAGTGACACTCGCAGGGTTAAGACGAATGGATTGACATCAAAATCGGCCAACGCGTTTGGTCTCTAGAACGTCATAAAGGAACAAACATACATAGACTGATAAACACATTACCCTCCTTCAGCAGTCGGGTAAAAATATTAGACACGTATTTTTTCTTTTGACACGTAAACATAAAGTGACGACGACAATATAATGCATTGAAATATCGTGTGACGTCACGCCGTTAGTACACTTTATACTGACATACAAGCCCCCACTCCTGAACTTTGATGCGCTATAACTTTGTTTTTTTTTTATTGTTTTGGTGGAAAATACGTGTCCAATATTATTGAATCTCACTGATGGCCTAAACAGAATTGACATTTTTCTACCCAGGAGATTGACCATAACCTCATAGAGCAAGGTTATTTTGATTGTGCGTAAGGGACAGATGTATATGACATGTAACATACATTTGTCCTTTTTTCATAGTCGAACTGTGATAGTTTTGACACGTCAGGGTACGGGCAGAAAACATCCCTATTCATAACATCCAGTGCAGTTTTACAATTTTGTTTTATTTCAGCTTTTAGCAGGGCTTTATCATCAATCAAACCAAACCTACTAATAAAATTACCAAGTTGCATCATCGTCATAATATCAGCCGGTCAACAATCACTACTGAAAACAGACCTCGAACATAATCAAAATTACTTTGATATCACGATTGAAACGTCCATAAAAGTACTGCGCTGCGAATAAATTAAATTATATCCTTATCAATCATATTAGCATTGTTTCTGAATCGTAACGAAAGAGTGTCACGACAATACGTACAAACAGATTTAAGACATTGTATGACACCTCGAGCAGTCATTTAGGTCTTGCAATCATCGAGAAAGTATGAGGACGTTACCGCGACCTTTCACTGTAAGTATGCAATTCTTATAACAAAATATTACACACCTTTATGTCTCAGCGCCGCAGGAAATGACAATTATTTTTGCTCCAATCCTTGGAGGAGAGAATGGGAGCTCTTTCACACGCGCAAAATAGCTCGAAGGACCAAGAAGCCCTTTGTACACGGACCGGCAACACAAAAAAAAAATATGTCCATTCACAAAAATAGGTTAGTCGCGAATTTTGGACGCGACGCTCTCTGAGATGACACGAATGATTTTAAACTGTATTCTGGAACGATTAAAATTCAAAATCGATTTGGGATTCACACAAAAGGATTCTTCGGTGACATCAATTTTGAGTTGGCCATTCATTCATGAGTTGCAGGTGAGATTAGAATCTGTCTGATACATTACAATGCAATTAAGGTGAGCGATGAAATTTTAAGTTATTAATAGTGTATGTTTCAAATTAAAGCCCACCCAAAAGGTAAAGTTAACAAATCATTCGACAATTTAATGACGTCAATTAAAAGCGGCATGCTTTAATGACGATAATAAACCCGAAAGTTAGTTTTAATAACTTTATTACTATAAGTAAGTACAATTACCGAGTATCCGTGACCGCTGCAGTCTTTCACATTCGGCTCGAGGCCGTCGAAAATTGAAAAAAAAAAAAACTCCGGCAAAGGAACAAAGCCACGCTGTCTGCATGGACAGGTATATGACGGGGCACATTTTATTGGTTTTCCGAAACATTCCCTGCCCTATTAATAAATGAGTGAGTGAAAAAAAAAGCCGTAGAATCCATTTGTCAGGACTGCAGTGATTTATGGGCCAAAGGACTCTCTGGATTCCTAGAAGAGGTGAGTTTTGTTCTATTTGCTTACCTGTCACTTTGATTTAGAAGGGTACCTATGTACCTGGTAATGGATTTTCGCCTAAAAAGTAAAGCATTAAGTACTTTGGAGTATATAATATATACTTGTAGGATGAAATTAGATCGTTCTATCGCTAATGCTGTAGAGCAGGTTGAGCAGTTTCCAAGTTTATATATTTGAAAGTTAAGTATTACTTTTGGACTTTTTGAACAGTATTATGAAGTTTTTGTAATTATATAATTATCCTGTATCCCTCAGTAGGTTAATTTTCCAACACACGCCATTAATATATGGAGTTCATAATTCTAGTTTCTAGGTTATTTGATTAATAACCTTTTAGGTAAATACAAATATAAAATACTAACCAACTGTTTCTTGGACAAGGCTTGCCAAGTTTTTACAAGAGGGTGTTTAAAAATAATGTTTTAGTGACTTTTTTTTAACTGCAGTCTGCTTGTTCACTGACAAAGACCAGACCACCCTTTCTCTAACCCCAGGTGTCGAAATAGGAAAAGCAGACAAAAAAGTTAATGAATAATTATACCCAGAAGAGAGATAATACACAAAAACCAGTCTGCCAATTACCACAAACTATTGTGCACAATTCGTTAAGCGTAAGAACCTTTAAACAAAACCAACTTAATACCTACAAGTAACGAATTAACGCAAAACACATTTCTTTTAAATACTGAAAACTTTCTAACCAAAAACAGTAAAGCAGATTCTAAATTCAAGTTGTCCAAAGAAAATTTGAATTTAGAATCTACTCAATTTTTAAACTAATCATAAAGTTTTTTTTATAAAGAAGGTCCGTAATACCAAAAGTCGTCCGTAATGACACAATTACCAATCCCAACACAAAAAAAAATCCTTTTCTCACGCTTTGCAATAAATAACGTAGAAATTGATGAACGAAGTAAAAATTCCCGATCAGTAGCAGGTAGCTTAAGAGATAGTGATCGTTACAAATACTCCGAATTCCTTCGGTAACATGAATCGACGGGTGATGGTTCCATACATGCTCTTGTTTGATTCTGACGTCCATATTTCTTAGTAAAAGTCATTAGGAGGTGTGGTCATAGATGTAGAATTGAAAGGCCATAAACATTTTAGTACATAATTATGTCTGTGCTTGCTTCGTGGCATAGATTGGATTATTTTATACCGAGGTCATACCTACTACATATAAACTAATAATAATATTATGAAGAGGTAAAGTTTGTGAGGTTGTAGGGGGTCTCTGGATCTACTGAACCGATTTAGATGATTAGGAAATGGAAAGGATATAGGATAGTTTGTGTTGGGATGATAAAACAATTTTTACGCGGGTGAACTTGCAGGCAGAAGCTAGTAAACACTATAGAAGCAGGTCCAAAAAGTAAGTGATGGTATATTGGAAATATAAAATATATAGATTTGTATAGAAACAAATAGTGGCTAAGAGCAGGTGTCAATCGTAATACTATAATAATCGCAAAAGTGTGTGTGGATGGATGGATGTTTGTTATTCTCTCTGGATGTTTTTGAAATTTTAAAGTAGGTCAGCAGTGAGTGAGCGTAAAGGTCTGTTTTTAAAATCCATCCAAAGGTTGTCTTGAAAAGATCGCTTTTAGCGATAAGGCCGCCCATTGTGTCACCCAGTGTAATGTTTTGTTCGTCTATATTTTCTGTAACTTATATGGTGTACATAATAAAGAGTATTCTATTCTATCACATCACATCACACATCATCAGCCTATTAATGTTCCCACTGCTGGGACACAGGCCTCCTCTCTATGAGAGGGAATGGGCCGTAATCCACCACGCGGGCCCAGTGCGGGTTGGTGGATGTCACATGCCTTCGAATTTTTGGTTCTAGGACAAGCCGGTTTCCTCACGATGTTTTCCTTCACCGTTTTGAGAGTGGCACAGACTATAGTTTATAGATATTAGAATTTCCAAGTTCGTTGCCCGGCTCGGGCAAAGCGTTGTGCCCGGTAGTTAGATGGCAGTGGATTTGTCCACTATTACATGCAACTTCTTTCTTTTTTCTTAAACTTATCTGGCGAAATGTGGATGTCTATTATGTGCACCTCTGCCTTATAAAAGTCCTTATTCCACGCGGGCAAAGCCGCAGGCGGCCGTTAGTGTCCTATAACTAAAACTACCCGTGATCAATGAAAGAAAGAAAAGAATGAAAGAAAAAATTTATAACCAAACACTGTATGTGTACAATCTTAATACTAAATAGTGTCAAATACAGATGTGGCAATATGAGCACATTCAGTGTGGTAAAAGGAGCGGGCTCAGCAAATGCTGATCAGTGTGCAGCATAGCCACAAACACAATAGACTACAAATTTAAAATATGAAATAACAAGAAATGCACCAAGTAGGATGAAATAAAGACGAAGACCAACAAGAGCAGGAGAAATCGGCTTAACTTGACAAATCAGCGGAAAGCCGCAATGGCGACTTCATAAAGTTAGGACCCACTAAGCAAACAAGTCATAAGAAGTTTCCTATCAACAGGTTCAGATCCAATAAGCTTGTGGTCTTTAACAGAGATACCTCATTATTATTAAGTAATAAAATTATAATTTCCTATTGCAGAAATCAAACAAAGATATCGCAGACCCAATTACTCTAGCTAAGCTTCACAATTACAGATGAGCAATCACCACTCAAAACTGCTACGATAATCCCCAAACTTTCTATTTCAAAGATGATATCACACTTCAAAAATTCAACAATAAAAACCAAACCAAATAACGACACGTTATAACACAGCATTCCCTTTCTTCAGCCGGACAGTTCACGGACCGAGTTACCGATAACGCCTCGTCACCCAGATACGATCAATACGGCGTATCATGCCGCGATCGCGCCAGCAAATGTGCTGACCTCATGTAGGTGTCTGCCTGTAGTCAGAATATTCCTTCCGCTATGGTATTTTGATTGCATTCGCTAATGGTGCTAGGTTTATGGTGTCTTGGAAATGATTTTAGGTAAAGCCCCTCTTTATACTTTCAAGTAATCTACTTATGGCATAAATAAAAATAAGTATCGTTTATTATCAGGCATGTCACCCATATTTCAAACTAGCTGTCATACATTACTACATACATTATTGTTGCGTAACTTAAACCGTTTACGCAGCGCACGCAACGGGCTTCCGTCTCAAAAAGTTTTTTGCCCGTTTTTGCAACATTTTTCATTTGTGCTCCGCTCCTATTGGTCGTAGCATGATGTCACATAGCCTCGATAAATGGACTATCTAACAAAAAAAATCAATTCCAACATGTAGTTCTTGAGATTAGCGCGTTCAAACAAACAAACTCTTCAGTTTTATAATATTAGTAATAGTATAGATTTACAATTAAAATTAATCGGACCTCACAATAACACAACATTAAAATTAATAATAAAACTAATCGAAATGAAAATAAACAGACAACAGAATAACACACAATTAAAAATAATCAAATATTAAAATGTAATAAATAATTTGACAACACAACGCATTGAAACAGCTTTAAACCGAGCCAGACCAAATGCACCCCATAAAATTGGCAAGTACCTAGATTTGTGAAAGACAGGTCCTGTAACTGGATTCTTGGTGCAAACAAATTGGTATCACATCGCATAGCATAGCATAGCCTATTTCGCATATGGTTAGAGAATCTATAAGCTCTTTTCGTAATAAAATTACATGAGCCAAGACATCCCAACAAGTAAATTTATTTAAAAGTTTTCTTCAGGGTCGTACTCGTAAACTCCAATAATCATTCGCTGAAAGAAATTACGAATGGCCACTTGCCTTATCAGATAAGGTAAGCTAAGCGGATACTGGGCAGACCCTCAAAACTAAGGCTTCACTTCTAATCCTCATTTGGATAACACTTGCAAAGCTGTACCCATGAATTATCTCCTGTCTCAAGATTTTTTTTAAAACAAGGACTCCACGAAACCAAAGTTTAATCGTTCGTGCTTTTGCATAAGTACCATAATCTAAGATAAAAACGGAACACAACGATTTCTGTGAAAAACTTGGTCTCAACTGCTTATCCCCCACACGCAATACTTTGAGAGCTACAGTCCCCGGAAGCCCTTTGTTCGACGAAACTCCCAGAATATCGGGACGCGCCAAATCTTTCGTTAATCGAAAAACGTTTCAAATTTTACACACACACAAAAAAATAGTAAAATAATCCGCGGCCTCTTTGACTCCGGCTTTGAAGGAACATAGAAATATATTTGTTTCTGCTAGAATATCTTTAAAAAAGCCAGGGATTATTGATTTCTCCGAAAAGTCGTTGGGCCGTAAGGATAATGTTCCTTTACGGGCCGGGAACGAATTACTCGTTGAGGGATAAACTCACCTCTAATTTCGGCAGAAATATCGCAATCTCCTATTCGGTAATCCGAGAAAAAATTACCTGAAGTGCTCCGGGGATTTTGTTCTCAAAATATATGTTGGCAATTTTACCAATAAGTACTGCTTCGGCGGATATTAATAAATCTCCACGTGAACCTATAAATATGTTTAGTGAAAAGGTTAGGATATGTTTCGTTAAATATTGAGGCATACATTGAGGCTAAAACTCAACTGGCTGCCAAAAAGTTGGGGATCCTTGCGAAGGTGAGACGGTACTTCACGCCAGAGCAGCTGCTTAAGTTGTATCAAGCGCAAGTTCGATCTTGCATGGAATACTGTTCTCATATCTGGGATGGATCTGTCAGGTACCAGCTTGATGCACTAGAGTCGATAGAGAAACGGGATAAGAGGCTCAATGGCAATGTGGCACTGCTTGAGTCAAAGCTCCAGAGCCTTGAACATCGTCGCTGAGTTGTCAGCATGTCGGTTTTTTATCGGTTTCATTTCGGGGAGTGTGCGATGGAATTACATGATCTAATTCCACTTAGCCCGTTTCATCATCGGACTACAAGACATACGGCAATGCGCCATCGATACATGGTGGACATCCCACCCATACGCACTAAACGTTTTGAAAATACTTTCATTATGCGTACAGCTAAGGAGTGGAATTCCCTGCCGGAGTCTGTTTCCCGATAGCTACAACCTCGGGATTTTTAATTCAAGAGTGAATAGGTTTCTTCTAGACATGCGTGTTACACCGTCGACCACATCATCGCTTACCATCAGGTGAGATAGTTGTCAAGCGCGAGCCTATTAATAATAATAAAAAAAAAACTAAATCGGAACACCTGGCCGAAAATAACCAAGATGCCACAAGAAGTATCATGGTTGGTATAATTAATAACGCTAAGAAAAACTTAACATCGGATCCTAATGAAATAACACGGAGCGTGATCGATCAAAATAATAATTAATAATAGATCGGCATCGAGTGCCGACTGTGATGGATCCCCGCACTTAGTCATCGCGTTTAATTAAAAATGGCGGCTTAAAATTAACGGTTATAATTCTAATTTCGAGAGTCTCGTCATTAACATGTAGTGTAGTTATTACGTCTATTGTTGCTGTAATCTTGTCTTCGTACTCTCAGTTTGCTGAACATGGAGTGGACGTCACATTACCGGACAATCGATGTTGCGTTAATTTTAATCATCAATCAAATGAGGTGTTAATACCATTGAGATAGGAAATATATGGAGGCGCCGCGATGTTCTATAGGTACATACATTAGCTTATACAAATATGAGTGAAATACGATACAGAATGTGAAACGTCGTTTTGTTTCATTCTTTCTAATGTAGTAATCGTATTTGATGAAAGAGACAACAATATTTCAGTTGTTGCTCATTATGGGAACATTTTGTTATGACGTAGTGACGGTTGTAGGAATGTGCCATATTCGCCATTTTATGCGACGAATTTTGTGGTTGTGTTCGTGGTAGTCCTGCTGTCAAATGGTTGTTTACATATTGTATTATTGAGATTTGTGAGTGTGTGTGTGTTGCTTGATTGACACAACCATAGAATCGGCGGCCATTTTATGAGACATTTTGAAGTTTAGGTAGGCACGTTTTTTTCGTAGGTATTTCCAGTCCATATTATTTAGTATGTCTATGGTTAATACCAACATCAGACTATGCCGCACCGCACTATGCTTGGGACTGATGGCTAATGTCGAAACGATCAAGTTTGACAAATACGCATCGATATAATTGCTGTCTTTGTAATCACATTAACCTTTATACCTGTGTTTTTATCGCAACTTTCTTGTATCTTGATACGATCTCAATGTTGCGAAATTTAAACACTGTCTCTGTTTGATTAATCATGCGGATTGCAAAACTAAATTGAGTTTGGATCGAGTTTCAAAGTCCTTGAATCGAAATAAAAAGAAGTATATTTGAAAACGATTGACGGGATTAAAGAAATTTAATTTTTGATGAGGGCTAAGTAGAGTTGTAAAAAACGGTTTTTTTCTGAGACGAAAAAAAAAACGTTTAAAAACTACATGAAAAATACAGTTTTTTTTCAAGACTACGAAACTAGAAATATGGTAAGGTGGTTATCGCATATAAGTTGATTTTTTTTTTTTGTTTAAGTAGAAAATACCATTTGGTTTTTGTTAAATAATACAATAAATGTCTTAAAATAATTGGCAATACCCACTGAAGTTTACCATTTATCTACGGACGGGGATTTCCTAATTACAAAGAAAAGATGATTCGATACTTTTAGCATAAGTGATTGATTCTTTTGCGACTACATATTGATGTACAGTCTATGATGCCCTATATAAATTGCATTTTGGCGACTCTGCACCACCGATCACCACCATATTCCTGCCCTTCTCCCTTGTTTTCTTGGGATCGGCGCAACACAATTTCTTCTTTCTGTTCCACCCCATCACCAATGGTAGATATTGGCGATCTCTGCTGCTCATTTCTTTCAAAACAATCGCAGTAAGACTTATCGTCATTATCTTGATTATCAGTCAATTATCGATCAAAGACAAATGCGATGGGGTTAGATGGTTACATAATTGGATTAGTCCGATGTTGCGATAGGGAGTTTAATTGTGGTGCGCACACGCACCGGAGCGCGGTGATCGACGCGCGCCGCGGGGCGCTCTTTGCTGCGCCCGCGCCGAACCGCACCAATTAAACTGAGCCGCCCATTAGATCTGTATGGATTTGGTTTTAGATATCAATATGATTGTTCTAATTAGCTAATGTTAATGAAGAAATAATTAAGGCTGATGGTGGTCAGTGTCGGCAAAAGTTGTTAAATAAGAAAATGAATTTTGAGAAAATTTTAAACACTTCTTTATTTCTAGATACTTAAGTACTGTTAGCTACGAAGCGGTTCACAGTAAAACGACACAAGCCATCAAATTAAAAATAATATACAAAAACTGAGAATGACCCGTCGATAATTTGAAGTACTCGGCTGTGGTCACGATTCTCCTACAGCATCTTTAAATAAGTAATATCCACAATAAGAGTGTGTTGGAAGGCAATCTGCGGGCCCGCGGGAGGTGTGCGATCCAACTAATGATAACGCCCGATCGACGGATTATTACATTAAACTTGGATGTTTTATCGACGATGCCGCCGTCACCACTTCACACCTTCGCCTGGCGAAATTTTCGTTGATTGCTTCGACACAGCTGCGGACTTCATTTGTTTTTTGTTTTGCCGAAACGTGTTTAGAATTTAGACGGATCTGACAGATTTTTGACGAGTATCGCAGTTTTGCTGTTGCGTTAGATCTCTGTATATTTTTGCTTTTCCTTGGCATACGTGTGGTTAACCCAAATGATATTCAATTTGAATGTTGCTTTGCGATTTATATCGACCAACATTTAGAATTAGTTTTCCTTACCAGAATCCAGTTATAAGCTAAAGTAAGAAATAGACGTATACGTCTCATTTAAGATTCAAATGGTCTACGAATTGTTAGTCTCCGCAGGTGCCCGAAAAAGAGCCTCAAATTCGGCGACAGAAAGTGTTCGATAGAATCGCAGTTGATTAGCGCTGGCGAGGCCGATGAATGGCCGCGCGGAGGGCGCCGCGGCCGACAAAGACTCACGCACGCCAGCGTAGACAATCCGCCGAGTATCGATCTCCGCGACCCTTCGAACGAACGCCGAGCGTAGCACAATGCCGCAGCTCTTTATTATAGCATCTCACATTGTTGTCATTGTTATTATTATGATTCTTTACCGCTTTTCATTGTCGGTCGGCGTTGTGGCGGTGCTTTTTCACGGCTCGCGTTTAGTCTGGGCATTGGGAGCGCGTCGCTCGCACGTTCAGTCGCGGAAAACGAGTGTTTTCCTCGCGGAAATTTGTTTGCTGTGTGGTTCTTGTTCGTCGTGCTGTGCTGTGCGCGCGCACGGAAGAGTGCCGGCCGCCGAGTGAGAGGTGCCGGCAGCCAGTCAGCTGACTGACGTACTTACCTACCTATACGTGTGTATGTATAGGTGTGCTGCTATAGTGACAATAGAGTGTTTTAGACTAAGTTACAAGTGTTTATGTGTTATACTAGTTCCGATATCAACATGTACTCAGGTATATTTAAAGTTATGTAAACATTTTCTTTTTCTGTACCAAAATCAATTGCAAACTTAGAGAATAATCCTTTTGAGCTTGACGTTTGCCGACGGCTTTATGCCAGACGATCTAATAAGATTCCTATTAAATTCTTATTGGAATCAAGTTCCCTCTTAATTTCTAAAGATTGTAATTTTTCGGCTTGCATTAACTTAAAGATTTTTCGTAACTGTAAATCGTTTCAATTTACCAGATATTTACCTCTTTTTCGCGTAATATAATATCATATAATACCTCTTTATAAACTCTAACTTGTAAGTTGATTAAAACTTAGACTGTCTATAATTTATAATTAGTTTCCCGTTATTTATTTATTTATACAGGACCTCCAACGAAAGATGTATACAAAAACACAATGAGTCATCAATTTGAAGTAATGACAAGTGCAATCCTTCAATTATAGGAGGCCACGGCATGATGCATTTTAGATTATCGACTAAAAATAAACTAAAATGTAAACAAGTTATAACATATACAAAGAAAAACAAATCAAAACATGACATACTGATAGAAAAAGACTCTCCTTATATATATAAAGTTATAGACAGGGGAACCGAGAAGCCTAGGTAAGTATATACAAAGGAATCCTCCTTCCCTCCATGTATATTTTTAATTGAATTAGTTACTAAAAGGACGTGAATCATCACGATCTCTGATAAAGACAGGATATTTCCTTATCAGACAATTGCAAAACCCTTCAAGTTCCTAGTTGAACGATATGACGCATTGCAATCCACCTTTTCTGTAACTTCTTGAATAATCTTATCTAATCTTACTAGCCCCAACACTGGGCAAAGTCCTTCTCTCGTTTAAATATTAAAAACAATATGAGACCGATTTCAAGTGTTTTATAATGATTCTTGTACTAATTGGAAATCAAATTTAACGAAAAGGTGAGTTCAGGTAATTCTGAGAAATATTAGTGGTATTTCTAATTTTATTTTGTAATTTACTCGAGCAATGCTTTTAAATTCGAGATATTTATTGAATTCCAAGTTAAAATTCTTA